>CM002481.1:16522865-16535402 GCA_000325765.3 Leersia perrieri
CACACGAAATTCATTGTGTAGCAATATTTGTTCAAATATATAATAAGTAAATCTAACATAGAACATATACACCTTTGGTTGATGAATATATAAGGTGGTCGTGCTCATATCTAAGCTAGTTATGTCCTCATCACCTCTCCCCCACCATAGCGATAGTACACACATTTGTCAGCTTCATTCACAATAAAGTCAGCAGATGTAAGTGTTTTTTCAAACTTCTCATGTCATTGCTTAGGTGCTTGTTTAAGGCCATACAAGGACTTTAACAGTTTACACACCATTCCTTCTTGACCTTCTAATACAAACCCATCTGGTTGATCCACATAGATCTCCTCTTCCAACTCTCCATTGAGAAAAAGCTGTCTTAACATCCATTTGATGGACAAGAAGACCATGTGAGGCTGCCAGAGCAAGTAGTACTCGAATCGTGGTCAAGCGAGCAACTGGTGAGTAAGTGTCAAAGAAATCCTCGCCTTCCTTTTGGATATAACCCTTGGCCACAAGCCTTGTCTTGTATTTTTAATTGTACCATCAGGCCTAAGCTTTTTCTTGAAAACCCACTTGCATCCTACAAGTTTACACCCATATGGACGCTCGACGATCTCCCAAGTACCATTAGACATTATTGAATCCATCTTACTTCGTACCGCTTCCTTCCAATAGTCAGCGTTAAGAGATGAATATGCCTCTTTAATAGTTCTTGGAGTATCATCCACAGGGTATACAATATAGTCATCACCAAAAAACTTTGCGGTTCTTTGTCTCTTACTCTTTCGAGTAACTATATTGTTATCCTCAAGATTTCTATTATGTGTTTGATCATTGTGTACTATATGCTCAAAGTGCTCAGGGGATAAAGTGAAATCTTGACTAGAAGTGCTATGTAATTTTTTCATGGGGAAAATATCTTCAAAAAATGCTGCATCTCTGGATTCCGTGATTGTTCCAACATGCATGTCAGAAACTCCAGATTTTATGATTAAGAATCTATAACCCACGCTGTGAATAACATACCCGAGAAAAACACAATCAACAGTTTTTGGTCCAAGTTTACGCTTTTTGTTAATTGGCACATTAACTTTAGCCAAACAACCCCAAGTACGCAAGTATGAGAGAGTCAACCTTTTCTTTTCCCATTCCTTGCATGGTGTTACTTCTTTGTTCTTAGTAGGAATTCTATTCAGGACATGACATGCAGTCAATATAGCCTCACCCCACCATTCCTTGGAAATTCCCGCAGTTTCTAACATGGCATTCACCAAATCTGTTAGAGTGCGGTTCTTTCTTTCGGCAACCCCATTTGACTGGGGTTAATAGGGAGGCGTCCTCTCATGAATAATTCCCACTTCCTCACAAAATGAAGTAAACTCATTAGAAAAATACTCTCCACCACGATTAGACCTTAATCTTTTGATTTTTCTCTCAAGTTGATTTTCTACTTCAGCTTTATAGATCTTAAAATAATGCAGTGCTTCATATTTTGTTTTTAGCAAGTACACATAGCAAAATCTAGTGCAGTCATCTATAAATGTCATGAAGTGTTTCTTTCCCCCATTAGTCAACACACCGTTCATTTCATACAGATCAGAATGAACAAGTTCTAGAGGTGCCAAATTTCTCGCCTCAGATGCCTTGTGAGGCTTGCGAGATTGTTTCAACGAAACACAAGAATGACACTTAGAACCTTTGACTAAAGTGAATTTCGGGATTAAACTCATGTTGGCTAAGCATGCCAAACAACCAAAATTCACATGACAAAGTCGCAAATGCCAGACATTGGACTCATTATCATTGCTTACATGGTTCACAATTTTATTGCACATATCATCCAAACAGAAGCGGAAACAAGCCTCCGCTATCATAGCCTTTTCCAATAAAAGTTCCATACTTAGAAACTACATATTTATTGGATTCAAACATAAGTCTAAAGACATCTCTACATAGTAGAGAGCCGCTAACTAGATTCTTCTTTATTGAGGGAACATGCTGCACGGTCTTTCCCGATGTAAACTTCAGACTGACCATACCAATACCATGAACAGCTGCAAGAGAAACGTTTCCCATCAACAAGGAGGAACCCCTCCCGACCTGATAAGAAGAAAATAGGGAAATATCAGCACACACATGAGTATTAGCACCAGTATCAACCCACCAATCAGGTGATTGAAAAACAGAAAGAACTGTAGGCAAAATTTTACCATACCTCGATGTTCCTTCTCCATTGCTAATGACCATGTTAGAAGTTTTTCTGCCCTTGCGTTCAGGACAATCCTTGGCCCAATGCCCAGGTTTGTCGCACACAAAGCAATTGCCTTTTGCCTTTCCCTTGCCTTTCTTCTTAAAATTGGTGGAGACCTTGGGTTTGATGTTAGGCTTGATCTTCTTGTTACTATGGGATGCATGAGGGTTCTTCTTCTGTACCAAATTGGCACTAGAACCTCCCTTTACACTTTTACCACGGTTGTCTTTTGCCCTAGCCTTCTCCTCAACACCCAAAGAGTCAATGAGATAGGTAACACTAAACTCTTGTCTCTTGTGTTTTAGAGAAGTAGCAAAATCCGACAAAGAAGGTGGCAACTTGGCAATAATACCTCTAGCCATGAACTTGTCAGGCAACTCGCAGTTGTTGTTCTCATGAGCCTGTTCAACTACAGAATGGTCATCGACCAGCTTGTAGTCATAGAACTACTCCATGACATACAACTCACTGCCGACATTGGAAACTCCGAACTTGGCCTCAAGTGCATCCCACATATCCTTCCCCGAAGGCATGTGCATATACACATCCACTATGTTGTCAGCGAGCACACTGATTAGTGCTCCACGGAACAGGTGATGAGGACATGACCGAATTGGATACGAACACAATTACATTATTCTTCAATGAATCCAAGGTGCACTCTATTTATATTAGATATACATTCTATATATTTGAACAAGTGATGTTGTACCATAATTTGTGTTTGTTTACATTTGTAGAAGTGCTTGCATGGATAAAGAAGCTGATGAGGGTGTTAGGTCCCGATCTTCCGATAGGTAAAGATAAACAACAATTTGGGCGGAGTCGCAACACATGTCGATTCGGATTCTGAACGAACACGCTCTTGAGCCCCGCAATCGCAGCACCACGTCTCCTCTAGTTATCAACCGTGCCAAAACCCGGTTGACCTCGCCGAGAAGGCTAATCCCTGCATGTGAATCGAAGAACACAAGCAAGAACAAGGTAGAGGCAATCTGAATATATTGCTAATATAGATGAAGCTCACAATTGGGGTTCCACAAACAGACTAAACAGCGAAAACTGCAAAGGCAGAATAATCTAAGAAAAACCCACCCTAAATGGTGGTGGCTACTGAGTATATATGAGTTAGGGACGTCGTAGGGTTGCCCTAGGGCGCACACCCCCTTGGGCTAAGCCCACGACACAATTACAAGGCCCTAGACCCAAATCAGAGTCGGACTGGATGAGGTACGTGACTTGTTTCGAAGATTCCCGTTGACTCAGGATGAATTTTGACATGAAACCAAATCCATCGGAAAGTAGACTCCATAAGCTTTCCAACAAGTACTTGTGGGCCCCGAGAAACGTTCGACACCAACGGCAATGTCCGTTTTAATTTTATGATGTCAGGAGGAACCAAACCCACGAATAGGACTTGAGTTGGGCTGGACTCTAGGCCTAAAAACAACGTGGTGGAGTTGGAAAATTCTTGAAAAAGTCATATATTGGTCCCCAATAAACCTCCTTGATCATCCATTATTCACTTGAGTCCAATATCCTCTTCTTGATCCATGCAAGCACTTCTGCAAATGTAAATAAACATAAATTATGGTGCAGCATCACTTGTTCAAATATATAGAATGTATATCTAATATAAATAGAGTGCACTTTGGATTCATTGAAGAATAATGTAATTGTGTTCATATCCAATCCGGTCATGTCCTCATCATTCTCCCCTTTTTGATTGGAAACCGTCCTCGGTATCATCTTGTCATTGAACCTATTGAACTTATCTTTATTTATCACACTATTTGGTGCGAAACATTTCTTGATAGCCATATTGTTGGATCTTGGAATCTTTGTTGTCCAAAAACCACAACATTTCGCTTGTTGCAAACCAACCTGTAAGTCATTTATACAACTAGAGAATTACTTATACACATGCGGTCCTCTAGACAATACATCTTTTCATGAGAAGGAGATTTAGTCAAATTCGAACAAATATATACTCGATGCACATTATATTCTCCTTTACTTTCATAATTACCAATAACATGAACAATCACATTAGAAGGACATGGCAATTCAAGTCTAGCAAATAATTTCTTCTCTAAACAGTTGAGAGGACAAAGATCATGAAAATCTATATATCCCAAAGTATTTAAAGAGGATAATAATTTAAGCTCTTCATTATCGTTAGCAATGTGAATAACATGTTTAAAATTAGCTCGCAGTGGTTCAATAATATTTATAACATGTTCATTCAATAGTTGTGGCATAGGTATAAGTGAAGCATTGCACAACTCTTCTTTGTCATAAGAAATAGCAGTCAAATCTTCTTGTAATAAAGGAATTTCAGCAGAAGTTTCCACAAATGATTGCTCTAAATTAGCATAATTAGTGGATAATTCTATTGCACATTGAGATAACCTACCTTGTATAATTTCAGCAACAACAAATTTACCTGTGACGCTCTCCTTAGATGATGGATGGTCAACATCTGCTAAACTATTTTGAAGTTGGCAAGGGGTAATTGGTATGTCTTCTTTGTTCATGTCTTTTGTTTTCTCCTCATTAACTTGATTGTTTGCATATACCTGCAAATGTTAGCACCGCAATCCAAAACTCGTGTAGTAGGGGATGGTGACGGCACTGCTGCAATGGTGGATCTAGCTTGTTCTAAACACATCAGTTTCTTGCATAAATCACTATAATAAGATGGAGGAACAAATCTATCGCGCATAACTAACTTAAGTTCTTTCCATGTAGTAGGTAAAACACCCTCGACAGCTAACCCAGTCCACCAAATAAAAGCAACATCTTTAAACTTCCTAGTAGCTTGCAGAACTCTATGTTGCTCAGGCACAAGGTGGGCACTAAACTTTTGCTCTACTGTCATTTCCCAACCAAAGTATTTCTCAACATCATAATATCCCGAAAAAGATGGTATTTTAAAGTTAACCATAGAATAAGGATCATCGGGCACGTGATTATTGTTACCTAGTTGGTGTTGCTTATTTTCAAGGCCATCTATACCTTCATTGGATGGTTGTCGTGTCTCCAACGCAACAACCCGATCAGTTAGCGTAGACACCCTCTTGTCCAACTTCTCCATGTGTTTGCCGAGATCAAGTTTAATGATAGCTTCTTGGACGGCCCTTGTGACTGCCTCTGTCATCTCTTTATGAGCATTTTCTATAACAGTTCGTAGTTGCTCTTGACTGACACAGTCAGCAAAATTCTTGGGAGTCGTCTCCTCGTCATCACCTATCATATTGAAACACTAAAACAACAACAAACGGTAAAAGTTATCCCTAATAATCTACTACGCTGGTGTAGTAGTGCCTCTCAACAACTCAGCAAAATTGGAACACCTTACCAAGTTCTTACAAGTGTCTTACCAGCAATGCTAAGGACGGTACAACCGGTGGCTGGTTTGTGACACCTCGAAGGACGTGATGCGGCGATTGCAAAGATCAAAGTGGTGCTGACTAGAAGTATATATGTGGAGCTTGGGAGGCGCAATATATAGTAGCAAGGAAGAGCAATTATTCTAATCAGAAAATGTAAAGTTGAATAATAGTTCAAAGTACTAGTCAATGTGCTGGCCTAGCCTAAACTCAATCCTAGCTCAAGCAAGCACCCAACAACACTAAGGACTAGAAGCAACTCAAAAGACAACTTTGCACCCTGAAATACAAAACCACGCTCAAGAATAACCTCAATTTCACCTTTTTCTCTTTTTTTTTCTTTTCTTGTTCTCTTTTTTTTTCTCTTCTCTTTTTTTGGTGCGGCTTTTTTTCTTTTATTTTTTTGCACCTTCTGCCCTTGTTTTTTTTCTTTTTTTTGGAGTGTGTCTCAGACTCTAACAGATTCAACTTTTTCTTGAGCGAAAAGAAAGAAGCATATGCGAGGAGATTGATTCCTCAGAACCAGGTTGAAAAGACCATGCTACTAATCTGATGCGAACAACTGTACAGCTCCAAAAACCAACATATCCGCTAACTCTTCTTGATCGATCTGATCTATTAGATATTTTCCTCTCACGCGATGAACAACTCAGGCGGCATGACAGCCAGCAACTCTAGCACAAATCATAACTCTCAAACCAACCAACAAAAACTGTCCGAAACTAGTAAAACGGAACCCTAGCGGCGAACCGATTCCGTTTTTGATGATTTCGGCGATAACCGATACGATCAGAACTGGACTAAAACTGGACTCGTGATGAACAGATGCAAAACTCAAAACTAGAAAGAGACTCGATCTAAACCATCACTCGACACGACAATGCAACCTAAAATTCAACAAATCAAAAACTAATAGAACAATGCAGTGGCTCAAATTTTGTAGGTATTGGATGCAACTCTTTTTTTATGGCTATTTTCTGGCTATATTAAGATAAAAACACTCAATCTAATGGATACTAAGAATTACCTAACGGGCAACCTGGCTCTGATACCAACTGATGAGGGTGTTAGGTCCCGATCTTCCGATAGGTAAAGATAAACAACGATTTGGGCGAAGTCGCAACACACGTCGATCCGGCTTCTGAACGAACACGCTCTTGAGTCCCGCAATCGTACACCACGTCTCCTCTGGTTATCAACCGTGCCAAAACCCGGTTGACCTCGCCGAGAAGGCTAATCCCTACATGCGAATCGAAGAACACACGCAAGAACAAGGTAGAGGCAATCTGAATATATTGTTAATATAGATGAAGCACAATTGGGGTTCCACAAACTGACTAAACGGTGAAAACTGCAACGGCAGAATAAACTAAGCAAAACCCACCCTAAACGGCGGTGGCTACTGAGTATATATGAGTTAGGGACGTCGTAGGGTTGCCCTAGGGCGCACACCCCCTTGGCTAAGCCCACGACACAATTATAAGGCCCAAGACCCAAATCAGATTCGGACTGGATGAGGTACGTGACTTGTTTCGAAGATTCCCGTTGACTCAGGATGAATTTTGACGTGAAACCAAATCCATCTGAAAGTAGACTCCATAAGCTTTCAACAAGTACTCGTGGGCCCCAAGAAACCTTCTACATCAACGGCAATGTCCGTTTTAATTTTGTGCTGTCAGGAGAACCAAACCCACGAACAGGACTTGAGTTGGGCTGGACTCTAGGCCCAAAAACATCATGGTGGAGTTGGAGAAGTCTTGGAAAAGTTAAATATTGGTCCCCAATCAACCTCTTTGATCATACATAATTCACTTGAGTGCAATATCCTCTTCTTTATCCATGCAAGCACTTCTGCAAATGTAAACAAACACAAATTATGGTGCAGCATCACTTGTTCAAATATATAGAATGTATATCTAATATAAATAGAGTGCACCTTGGATTCATTGAAGAATAATGTAATTGTGTTCGTATCCAATCCGGTCATGTCATCATCAACAGGCAATCCACAGCCTCAAACTTCTCCTCCTTCTCAGATGAGAGAGGCGGTTCGGGCGTCTTGCCTCGTGAAACAAAGAAACATTGCATCGCCGTCAACCACAATAGTGCATGTGCTCTCCATCTTTTATAATTTGAACCATCGATAGCATGTGGTTTTAAAGTTGCAGCGAAGCCAACCACCGAAAAAGACCTATCAAATTTTTGGATTGTTGGAAATTTGGTCATAAATCGGCATATTTTAATCCAGAAAAATAATGTACTAAACATAACAAATATAAATGTATGAACTTGAAAATTAGCATTCTCAAATTTTAGCATGACTACGAGCATGAACAAATTAGAAACGATAACACACATATACCCTGTGAATTGTCCATTGTTACTGTTGGAGGCTTTGTTGGTGTTGTCCCCTCCGTTACCGTTGCCGTTGCTATTCAAACCATCACCCGTGCCGTTGCCGTTGCCGTTCACACCATCACCTGTCTCACCCGCCATGATGTTGCAAAGAAAAACAGGAACTAGTCGAAGATGAGCTGGAATAGTCGTGCCAAGACGCTCCCCAAAAACATGATTGCACGCTACCCGTGTAAATTAGCAAGAAGACAGAAGCTTCGGAGGCCTGCTCGTTCCAAGAACTTGTGCACGCAAGTGCTTGGAACCGGGAATGAGCAAACGCAACACATAAGTATATCTTTTCTCTCTCTTTAGGAGATGAGAATCATTCTCTTTCTATAGGCAAGATAGAAGAGAATATGAAGTGACTCATGGAGGGGGAAGGGACTTGACATTCATCAATCACCATTAGCCATCCATCACTACATAACCATCAACTCCCCATAACCATAAATTAGAGTTGTTACCATTTCTCAATTAATCTATAGATTAACTCTCACAAATGGTTTTAACTTTCTCTTGATCACCCATGAAGGACATGTAATTTCTTGCATGATGAGCTTAATCACTCATGAAGGACATGTAACTCCTAGCATGATGGGCTTAATCAGACATGAATGACATGTAACTCCTAGCTTGATGGGCTTAATCACACATGAATGACATGTAACTCCTAGCATGATGAGCCTTGAAATTTATTTGATTAATTTTATTTAATTAGCTAATTAACCAATTAAATCTAACATATCACATATATTTATTAGAGGTTTCCTCTAATGGTTTCCTGTGTCAGTATGAGTATTATAGTAGAAAAATCTTGGTCATTGGTTTGTAAATATATATTAATATTTTTGCAAGCGCGTGTTTAAGGCAACATTAGCAGTTCTGTAATGTGTTGCACATAATGCAAAAATTACGATTTTACCATATACCTAAGTTTTTATGGACTTATATACCTTCCCATGTTTCTACTGCCATTAATTAATAAAGGTGGAAGTAAAAATTAATTCAACCCTTTGGATAAATATAGATCTATGATTTAGATTGATTTCTACTTTCAGTAAAGACCATCAGAACGAAGTGCTGTTTATTAATAGATCCAATCATGTTTCCAAAATAAAATAAACTGCTCTATAAGAAGATGTTGGCCTTAATGTAAAAAAAAAGAACACTGCAATAACATAGAGAAACACAAACTGAAGCCTCAAAGTCCCAAAGTACACTCATATATGGGAGAAGCATACCGTTGATGTGTGGTGGAGTCGTCATAAGTACATTACTTCATCCAACAGGCTTTTAAATCCTGATCTTCATCAATAGGACAGTGTTACTTATAAGCCAAAAGATACATGGTGACCAAAAATATCTATTCTCATCAGTTGGATCCTGCCTACCGTCCGTCAGCAGAGTGTCTTGTTGAAGTATTGAAGTTACACAAATTTATAGTACCCCTGTTGTTTAATACAGCACGTCCTTGTTTTCCGCAAAGTCAATATTTGAGAGTTTTGCGAAAGTGGTTGTAGCCTAGCGGTTAGATTGCTTGAGTAGCACCACTAGATCCTAGATTCAAACTCCCCAAGGAAGCCAATTTCAGGCTTGAATAAAAAAAATACCTATACCGTGGGGGTCTCCCTGTGTGCTCAGTCAAAAAAAAATATTTGTGAGTTTTGACTAATACTTAAACTAACCATATTAATGATTAGTGTTATGCGTGTGACATCATTAGATTTGTATTTGAATGTGTTTTCGTATGATATAAATTTCATAGTTTTTGATAATTTTCTATTGAATGAATTAATGATCAAAGTATTGTAAATCATGTACAATTAAAATACGCCTTGTATTTAAGGACGGAGGGAGTACATAAGTTGGGTGAATTTCTAGTTGAAGTTGCAGTAATAAAATATGCTATTGTCCCGGTGGGCGGTGCAACAGATTCTTAAAATCAAGATTATATTGCTGCAAGTAACATAGACAAATCCAAAGGCTGAACCAAGTCTGGATGTATATTATTGAACCTGTTAATTCACAGTCTTTTTAAGTTGCATAAATTTATATAGAAGTTGGTCAGATTTCTAATGTAAGTTGCATGTATAAAAATCAACTGATGGATTAAAAGTTTTCAGATGACTGAAGAATAGCAAACCCGAAAATATATTTCCTTTATCGAATAAAATATATTTATGGATATGATTTTTCTGTACAACTGTCGCATGTTTTTGTTTTGTTATGAAACACTTGATTTTTACACCATAGGATCTGCTTCAAGATCTGTGTTAATGTTAATTAAAAAAATAGGAAAACATGCATTGTGTCTTTACCAACGGAGCAAGCAAACTCAGTTGGTTGTTGCTGGTGCAGCAGAATTAAAGTTACAATCACGTTTGTTGAAAGTTACATTTGTAACTACAATCTATTTACAATGTAATTACACTGTAGCTAAACTGCTGTTACAATGTAAATTTTAATATAGTTTTAAGAGATTCTAACAAATGCCATCGACAAGCACCCGATTCTCAGAAATGACATCGGCAAGCCTTTGTTCTAACAAATGCCATTGTACAAGGGCCTGGTTCCAAAAATGCCATTATCATCACGTTTCCGTCAATCACTACCAGAATTCTACCCTATTGCCACAGATATCATTGCAACAACACAAATTTAGTTGCAATAGGTAGGTGTTATTGCTACTATTTTTCGAAATGGTTGCAATATGTAGAGAATATTACCACAAATATGTTTTGTTGTGATAATCTTAAATTTTGTTGCAATAGATAGTTGTTATTGTCACCATCACGCGAAATGGTTGCAATAGGTGAACAATATTTCAACGAATATCTTGCGTTGCGATAATCTTAATTTTTGTTGCAATAGTTAGGTTTTATTGCCACCATTATAAGAAACTGTTGCGGTATACGAACTGTATTGTCATGAATGTTTTCTGTTGCGATAATCCTTTTTTTAGTTGCAATATGTAGGTGTTATTGCCACCCATTTATGAAATGGTTGTGATAAGTCGACAATACTGCCACAAATTTTTCTGGTTGTGATAATCTTGAATTTCGTTGCAATAGTTTATTGCGCGAATGGTGGACGAACTCGTACTCATGTATAGTTAAAAGAATAGTATGAGAAAATATTATCAACGTGAGCTCATAGCTCAGTGGTAAGGTTGCTGTTTGGAGACATGAAGGTCTTGGGTTCGAACCCCATAGTTTACAAGATTACAAAATTATCCAAACAGAATTGTAGATGCCTGGCTGGTGATGTGGCAACGTTGCTAACGGTCTAAAAAATTTCAAAATATTTTTTTGGATTTTATTTAAATTTTTTATACATAACGCATGCGCCTCATTTGGGGTTAAATCCGTTGTAAGTGATGTCTAATGCAACGCTTATGTCGTGGCAAGACATAAGACATACTATTGCTACGACATCGGCCGTTGCAACTTGTCGGAGCGTAAACTCCTTCACCGGGGATTTGTGGAAGCCCTTTTTTTGGAACTGGCACGCCCGGCATAGCCACGACACTTGGCTGATGAGGCCCGGGCCCTCTTGTTGGTGGGAAGATGATGGGCCACAGCTAACGCCACGCGCTTTGTTCGTTTCCATCGTCTTGGGAGGCCAAAAGTCGCCCGCGACGGTGCGGACCTCGCAAGGAAATTGGTACGGCGTGGAGTGGCGGGCCCATTCCGTGAATCGTACAGGCGTGCGCTTGCTGACTGCGGGCTGCGTGTGCGGGGATCAAGGAGTCGCCTCAATCGTGCAGCAGGCGAAGACGAGGAGACACGCCACCTTTATAAGGCGCTGGGGCAGACCAAAGAAAGATTCTCCACCTTCCTTCGTTTTCCCCGCGAGCGTTCTCTCCAAGCCTTCTCGTTTCCGCCTTTGTTTCTAACCACCGTCGAAGACCATGGCTCGCGACTCGCCGTTGATGCCGGAGAGCATGCTCCCGAAATCCAAGATCCGCAAGCGGGAGGAGGTTGAAGCCCTCAACCGGCTGTTGCCGGCGGGAGTCCACCGCGGCCACGACGCGGCGGCGGCACCGACAGCACCAGGGCGAATGGTGTTCTTCCGCTCGTACGCGCTGTGCGGTCTAGTGCTGCCCGCATCTTCCTTCCTCTTGGAGGTGCTGGACTTCTACAACATCCAGCTACTCGACCTTACTCCGAACGCCATCTTCTACCTCGCCATTTTCGCCTACACCTGCGAGATGTTCATCGGCGTAATGCCGACGGTGACGCTCTTCACGCAGTTCTTGTTCCTGTCCCGGCCTACCCCTGCGCCGGCGATTGGACCGGTGGCCATCGCGCCACGTTCCGACAAGGGGTGCCGCTTCATCGCTATCTACGCTGGTGGCGGTAGTGACGCCACCAAAGTTATCAGTGATGACGATGTCCCCCTCAGGTTCCGTCGCCAGCGGGAGCCGGACATTAAGGGGAAGAGGACGAGGGATGGCTACGGCTACCCACTCCCGCCTTCTCCCCCGTTTTCCCCCGTCCGCGCACCTGG
>CM002481.1:16553588-16582836 GCA_000325765.3 Leersia perrieri
GGGTACTCGGAGGAGTACTCGCCGAGTGATTTCTCGGCATCCGGATGGTAGAACCACTCATCATGCCAGCCTTTGTTGGAGGTGTTGAAAGACATATCAAACTACTTGCTGGTGGAACGACATTGGAATCCGGTTCCACCAACGTTGGAGATATTGGCATGGCTAGAGTGTGGTTTCAGGAAGAACAGAGCACGGAAGAGGTTAAAGTGGGGAAAGATGCCCATGAAGGTCTCGCACAGATGGATGAAGATAGAGATGTGCAGAATGGAGTTGGGATTAAGATGATGAATCTTCATCCCATAAAAATCAAATAACCCCCTAAAGAAGGGGTGAGCAGGAAGAGAAAAACCCCGGAAGAAAAAGGGGGTGAAGACGACTGCCTCGCCGGCGTTAGGCGTGGGACAAATATCAAAACGAGCAGGGCGCCAATGGACTACCTCTCGACAATGAAGAACGCCTTCCTTCACCAACGAGTTTAGCTTTCCCTCGTCGATCGAGCTTGGAGGCCACCCGG
Organism: Leersia perrieri; assembly: GCA_000325765.3. Classification (NCBI taxonomy): domain Eukaryota; kingdom Viridiplantae; phylum Streptophyta; class Magnoliopsida; order Poales; family Poaceae; genus Leersia; species Leersia perrieri. The sequence goes on from CM002481.1 coordinate 16,554,103, forward strand.
AGGCATTGCTGACGGATACGTAGGTGGCGGCCTTGGAGCTCCCTATGCTAGCCATAACGACAGTTAGGATTTGGTGGTGGAAGATCTCTGGAGGTTGGAGAAGAGCTGAGAAGCAATGCGAATCAGGGGGAGCGAAAATGGATAAGGCATATCCCGAGTTGTATGTAACTCGGAGTTCATATATGTAAAGAGATAAATCACTCGGTTAGGCCTTACCTTGTGTTCCACGGCAATCGGCCGGATAGATATTATAACAGATAGGGAAACCCTAAGCTATTTAGGGTTAGGATTCCTATATGACTCGATCCCCTCTCCCTATATAAGGAGGGGTCGAGGGAGCCCCTAGGGATATGAAAACAATCACCAACATACTACACCATACATCATACAAACTCGGCGGAATACTTCCTCCGGACTGGATTACGGTTATTACTCCATCGGAGGGCCTGAACTAGTATAAATCCTTGTGTTCCATCACCATCTAGCTTTCGAGTCCATGCGTAGCCCCATACAGTTTATTGCCGGTCCAAAACACCAACAAAGAGATCGCCATGGCTTGTTGTCTCTCCATGCACATCCCTATGATCAAGTTGGCCACCTATAGTATCATATCTTATATTGAAGATTTCATCATTTTTCTACATCAAGATGCCCCAGGAAGTATAGATAACAATTACATCAGACATCTTTTGGTGTTCCTTTATCAGCCTCCTGCGATAGCTTGACCACCATTGAAGAGAATCTCCATCGAAGCACTGGGTGTCAAGCATCTGGAGACCTGGGTGCCTAAATTCTTGCCCCCAAACATGTTTTGCAAATACACACTCCATCGTAGGGCAAAACTACAGATTCTTTATGGAACTGTCACAAAACTACATGTTTAACATGTTTCACAAAACTACAGATTTAGCACAAAATTTATAACAAAACTACAACTTTAAGAAAGAATATCACAAAACTACACATGTAGTAACAAAATTAACACAAAACTACATCTTTAGCATGATTTTAATTACAAAAAAGTATTTATACCTCTAACATAACAGATAGTTCTTAGGATTAACTATAAAATTTTGTGATAAGTTTACGATTAAATCTATACTTCACTATTAAATTAGTAGTTTTTCTACACTTAATCTCAAATTTGTAGTTTTGTGATAAATTTGGTGCCAAATGTGTAGTTTTGTGATACAACACCTTAAATCAGTAGTTTCGCGATAGTCTAGTCAAAGTATCTATAGTTCTGTGAAATTTACTACTAAGGGTTGTCTCCTCGTGAAGACCACATAGGGAATGGGTTGGGGTATATGGCCACCCTCTAATGAGCAACCTGTCCACTGTTAGAATCAATTTTTCCACCATGGGCCACCTGAAAATCTGCATTTATTTTCAACTTGGTCTTCCCAAATGAATTTTTACCTGTTATCAAGTTATTCCACATGTGAACTGGATGTTATAGGCTGATTTTTCCCCAAAAACTCATGTGCTTGTCCTTTTCCATTGTGTCATGTCACCTAATTTTTCATTTAGTTGTACTTGCCGCAACTTTAGCCAAAGATCGATGAACTACTATGCTTTATGCAGTGTGCTTATTTTCCTCATTGTCCATAGCCATGCATTTGCTGTAAGTTCCAGTGAGACTGTCATATTCTTTCTGTAGGCAAGTTTGTATAAACTTGGTGCCAAATCCTTTGGTTCTATACCATCAAACTACCAATCATGCAAATACTTTCCTTTCCCAGAGTGATTTTGATCGATTCTTGAAAGAGTTCACATTCAGTGGCACCACAAGGAATTGGGGTTCCAACCCATGGCTTCAAGTCCTCCTCCCGTTCATACCATAACCAACGCAGTCTACGAGTACTTCTAAAGCATTCAAAATCTGAAATGCCATGACCTCCCAACAGCTTCGATCTATAAACCTTTTTTTGAATTGACCAAACAGTGTCCCCTCATTATGTCAATAGAGAATTTCATCTTATTTTCTCTAACTTCTTGATCGCCCACTATTGCGGAGGAAAAACCATAAGGTGATATGTCGGTAAGGAGGAGAGATTGCACTTGGCAAGTGTTGTCCATCCAGATTTTGTCAACAGCTTTCCTGTCCAAGTGGGCAATTTAGTTGTGAACTTATCTTAAATTGGTTGAGCATACTAAGAGCCAGATAGGTGCAAGCTAGGGAAAGATTTTTGTTACCCCACAAAAGGAGCCAGAAAATCTTGTGAGTCGAGTCATTCACATCTAATGGTATAAATCTCACTTTTTTGGAGATTTTTTACAATAACATTTTGATTTATGGCCACCAAGGAGTTTATTCTTAGGGCAAGACTTTTTGCCAATAGCTTAGAAAGAATTTTCCCAACAGAGTGTATAATAGAGGATGCTCTATTATGTTCAAATATGCTAGGGCTATGAGAATTTCAAGTCTCTTGATAACGTATCTAGGACTATAAACAGAAATTGGTTTTCTCACTTTATTGTCAAGGGCTAAGAGCATTTCAGTTCTATATCTGCCCAAGTAAGTATGGCTATCCTATCGACTAGATCAAAATTGTCAAGGTAGAAAATAGATATATACAACAATATTGTGAGAAAGAAAATAAAAAAAGCTTACAACAGGTTTTATGCAAAGCTGCTAAGAGCTACTCAAATCATACAGAGCATCTGGGCTTCCCAACATGAGACATATTCTCTCCTCAGCTCTTTTTGCTTATCATCAGGAAGACCACCATCAATGATTCGAGAAACATCTACATCAGGGTGGTTCGGCTTGACACAAGCAATAAAGCAATTGGCAACAATCTCCCTCGCTTCATGCCTGGTCTTCTCATAGTACTCTTGCAAGAAGTCCTTGAGATTGATGGACAAAGTCACGACACCAACGGTAATAGAGATGTCATCTCCCTCCATTGGAACGTTAGTATCATTGAGCTCCACAAAGCTCTTCAAAACGAAGTTAACAATCTACGGTTGTTGGTCGATCTTATGAGCTCACAATCTTTTTAGGTTTTCACCTTTTCCTCTCGGTGTGAACTTCTTGATTTTCAAGAATTATATGTGTGATGCCTTGAATAACTTCCTCGAGGATCACAACGACAATAGGGTTAGTTCGCCCAAGTGGTCTAGCTCCAAGCAAGAAAGATCTAGAATGGGGGAAGGAGGAAGAAGTGAAGCTGCCATTTGAGGGGAGAGAAGGCTTCTGAGTTTGTGCGATCGATTTCTTCAACTTCTTTTTTTAAAAAGAAATTTATTCAACTTCTTTCCTACCTACGCCTTGGTCAACTAGTCTACTAATATACAGATGGGAGAATAATAACCAACTTATCATGAAAAATAAAACAGCTTAAGGACACAAGAGCACTGTGGCGTCCCGGAAAAATATTGCCTATTTTCTTATAATGCTAGTGCGCTATTCCATGTCCTAGTATAAGATAGGGCACACAAAATGATACAAAAGACACATCTTTATTGATAATTGATAATATTTATATTTATTACAAAGGCATTTATAGCCTGACAACGAAAGATAAACAATAAAAACTGCAACAGACTAAGCAGACAACTTCATAGGCGCTCAACTAGGGTATAAGCCTTGGCTTCACCTTCAGGACGACACCTTCTAAGCTTCTACTGCTTCTAAGCTTCACTTGCTGGAGAGGGGAATCACGCAAGAGTGAGCACTCGAAAGTACTCGGCAAGCCATATGGGAAATGCAGTATAGAATGCATGGGATTCCAAGGATAAAGGCTTATAGAGCTAATTTGCTTAAAGCAGTAGTTCAAACTCAGTTTAGTTCAAAGCTAAGTTTAAAACACGAAGTCTATCCTAAATTCATATTTTCACCAATTCCACCCGTAGGTTGCGTGCCCTTGCAACCCTAGAGTGTCATAGCTACAGTCCCACGGTTTGCGTGCCCTTGCAACCTAGGCAGTACCTAGCCACATCACCAATACTGATCCTATCCACCATTCATACAGGTCCTCCACCAATCCAGAGTTTTTGAAAACATAAAACTAACCATAAGACCAGTGCTCAGCATGTCTAGGACCAAGGACGCGGTTATTCATATAATTTTAAACTCTGTATAAGTTGTATAGCTTTACTCACAAGGCACTACCTTAATAGCATGATATCCATGCGCACCACAGAGATACCTGAGGTGCTAAGGCTATACCAAGGTCCTTTCCATAACCCGCCCCAAGATAGCGGTCCCGCATTGCACTCTAGTCCAGAGCTGATACGACGATTGACATTGTCAAAACCGTAACACGGATGGACAACAGCTCTGCGGTCGTTTGGGATAGACCTTTGGATTCAAAGGCCCCGACCAGAGGGACCCTCTTTGGTAGCACGTTACAGTGCAGACCAAGACCCCCATAAGAGACAAATGGTCATACGGGAAAGGCTTTACATAGAAGTCTATTGGACTGGTACTTAACCCGCAGCGGCGCTACAAACCACCACCACTAGCATGCACCTGGGTTCCACCATTTAAAACAGTTTTGGTTTCAAAAATCCATCCCCTTCTGTCGCCTTCGGCCAACCGGCCGAACCGACGAACCTACACAATATTTTAGTTCAATTAGAGAATATTCTCAATTATGAAAAAGTACTAGTTGAGAACTAAGCAGGGCTAAGCAGGACCTATAAGACTAACCAGACCATCAGATAGGGTACCAGTTATTCTGGTTTATTTTGCCTATAGGGTACAAAGAATTGTAGCAAGATAATCAATTCACAACAAGGCTATATATAGTAATCAAGGACGAATAGGCATAATATATTTGTAGCTAAATAAAATAGTAGCTTGTGCACAATTTTAATAAAGCATATGCAAGTAATAAATGAAAGCAAAATAGCATTTTGCAGCATAGGTTCAATTGTGCTCAAGAGTGTATGACTTACCTTCGTCGACAACACGGTCTTCAGACAATGCTTCGAAAAACACAGCTCCGCTATGAACGACCTCCAAATAGCGAAAAACTACACGAAAAGCACTAGCTAAGCTAAACATCTAGACAAACCAAACACAGTACATAAAAAGCACATAAAAGGATTAATTAAGTTATAACGAACAATTAGCGATTTGAATGGATCAATTCCGAGTTCAAACGACCAAGTTAAATTCTTGTATTCAAATTTAAACCTAGAGAGAGAGGGCGGTACTGTACACAGGACCCATTGGTCAGCGGCACAAGGAGGTAGGTCACGCGGACCCCACACGGCAGCCTCACGGGTATCCCGTGGGCGCTTGCCGGCGGCAGCGGCCACAACGACGCGACGGCACGCCAGCCGACGGTCATGGCGGCGACGCAGGAACGGAAAAGGGTGACGGAGGGGAGTTCTCACCGAGGGCGACGGCAGTGGACAGCGAGGAGGAGACGACGGCGGCGGACGGCTCGGGTCGGCGAGGCGGCAGTGCTCCGGTGAAGGGATGGCGACGGAGAAGCGATGCTGGGGACAGGCGCAGTGAGGCGAAGTCGACGGTGGTGAAGGCGTTGACTGTCGGTGACGCGGCGAGGCGGCGTTGGCGACTGGAGGCGTCCCGGCGGTGGCGTTTCTCTGGTTGTCGACGTCGGCGGCGTTCCCAGGGTCTTCGGGCAGCGAGGATGGGATGCCGGGGTAGAGGAGGTGGTGAGATGCGGCACTCCAACGGCGCGGGAGGGGCGGCTGGGGTGTCGCCGGCGAGGAAAAAGAGAGGAGCTCGCGGAGAGGAGGGATCCCGGCGGCGGAGAGGTCGAACGACGGGTGGACGGGCTAAAGGAGGACGAGGGCGATGTTGGGAGGCATTTTATAGGCGCGGATGTCGAGAGAAGGACACTGGAATCGTCGGCCGGATGAGGATGGAAAGGTGGCCGGGTGTTTTGGAAGGCGGCACAATTTCCGGCGATGTCGAGCACGATTCAACTAGGGAAGGTGAAAAACGGAATCGCGGGATCAAGGGACGCGTTTCCCGTCAGTCAATTTCGGAAGGGAGCAAGGGAGAGGGGCGGATTTAACGGTGGCGGCCGGCTAGGGTTTCGGGAGCCCTGGCGGCATGCGTGCGGCGGCGGGAGGAAGGAGACGACTGGGGGGACGTCGTCCTCCTTGCGCGTGGGCCTCGGCCTGTTGGGCTGGAGCCCAAGAGGGAGCACGCGGGAAGGAAGAGAGAGGCCGAAGAAGGAGGCTGGCGGATTCGGCTGCTGCTCAGGAGAAAGGAGGAAAGGAGAGAAAAGGGAAGGCCCGCTGGGGAAGGAGAAGAAGAGGCCGGGCCGAAGGAAAATGAGAGGGGATGGATTGACTTTCAGCCCAAGCCGAGGGAGAGAGAGAAACCTCTTTTTCTTTTTAGTTCTCTTCTTTATTTTGTTGTTTTGGTACTGTAAATAATTATTGTCCTCTGAAAATTCATGTGAAATTTATTAAGCCTTTTTGGACCTTGGACAATTTAAGAAAATTACTCCAAGTTAAAAATGAATTTTTCTTGTACCATTTTAATTGTTTGATTATTTTCCTTTGTCTTTTATTTAATTTCTATTATTCTAATTAAGCAACGATTTAAAAGTTAAGGATTTATTGGACGTGAAAATCACTTACTTCGTGTGCTTCTTCCTAAGATTTATGAGACGTACTAGTGATGTCAGTAGGCTTAGTACTAGTGATGTCAGTAGCCCCCGACGACGGGCCAGAGCTGCGCTCCAGCCCAAACCGGCACTCTTGTCAGCTAATATGTGTGGATTTGGATCACAATTCAACAAACTCCACCTTAAGACAAATCCCTTCCTATAGCATCAATTAAGCCTTCACCCTGAACGCAATAAAGAAATATAATTTCGGCACTAAATAGCCTCTTGGGATAAACAGTTATACCAACTAAGCTTGAGCAAAGCTCAAACTTAGCAATAGGAACAGGCTTTGTCATCATATCAGCAGGATTATCATGAGTACTAATCTTACATACCTTTAGCTTATCTTGCGCGACTACATCGCGAACATAGTGGTACTTGATGTCAATGTGCTTTGTCCTCCCACGAAACATCTGATATTTAGTAAGATAAATTATACTTTAACTATTACAAAACAGGTTAATACAAGAATCAACTCCACAAAGCTCAGCATACAATCCTTTCAACCAAACAGATTCCTTACAAGTTTCGGCAATAGCCATAGACTGAGCAATAACAGGCTGCAATGTTGCCTTCCAACTCACGGCACAACCACCAATGGTAAAGACATAACCTGTGAGGGACCTTCGCTTATCCAAATCAGCAGCAAAATCTGAATCCACGTAGCCAACAAGTCCCTTGTCCGTCCTTCCAAACTTTAAGCAAGCATTGGTTGTACCTCGAAGATACCTGAAAATCCACCGAACAACCTTTCAATGTTCTTTTTCAGGGTTAGCCATATATCTACTAACCAAACTCATAGCATGAGATAAATCTGGACAAGAGCAAACCATGCCATACATAAAAAACCAACAGCACTAGAATATAGAACAGTGGACATGTACTCTATATTCTTATCAGTACTAGCACATTGTAAAGCTGATAATTTGAAATGAGGTGCAATAGGAGTATTAACAGGCTTAGCATCTTGCATGTTAAAACGATGAAGAACCTTCTTAATATAACTTTGTTGACTAAGAAATAATAAACCAGATTCTCTATCTCTAGTAACTTCCATACCTAGTATCTTCTTAGCAACACTAAGGTTCTTCATGTCAAACTCACTACTCAATAATTTCTTCAAAGTAGTGATTTCTCCCTTGCTCTTGGCAGCAATCAACATATCATCAGTATATATGTGATCCATTAACAAATTTAATATACAGACAGCTATCAAATTCAGACCTCTTAAAGCCATGTGACAACATAAATGAATCAAACCTTTTATACCATTGACGAGGAGATTGTTTCAAACCATATAAGGATCTTTTCAACTTGCAAACATAATCCTTCTTACCAGGCACTATGAACCCTTCTGGCTGGTCCATGTATATCTCCACCTCAATCTCTCCATGCAAGAATGACGTCTTCACGTCTAACTACTCAAGCTCAAGATCATGCATAGCAACAATACTAAAGAAAGTACGGATCGAACTATGCTTTACCACTGTAGAGAACACATCATTATAATCAACACCAGGGATCTGACAAAAACCTTTTGCAACGAACCTTGCCTTATACCTTGGAGGCTCACTTGGAGGCAAACCCTCCTTTCTCTCGAAGATCCATTTGCAACGGACCGACTTCTTCTGTTTAGGCAAGCGCACAATCTCCCATGTTCCATTCTTCTCCAAGAACAGTATCTCCTCCTGCATAGCTGAGATCCACCTCTCACGATCACCAGAGGCAACAGCTTCAGTATATGTGGCTAGTTCATGAATATTCTCCACTTGTTCAGCACAACTAAAAGCATAATAAACCATATCACACTCCTCAATTAGGCGAACCGGTGGTCCACAACTCCTCTTTGGCCTGGTATGTGCAATGGACTGATCTTGTGGCTGCAAAACAGAGGGTGAGTGCTGAACAATATCATGAACATCATTATCCACAGTTTTAGTTGGCTGATCATCCACGTGCTCCACCTGCACGCTGACATGTTGCTGCTCAACAGGAACATCTGACACTACATCTGTGGACAAACTGTCATTAAACATAACAGATTCATTGAAAACAACACTCCTGTTCATAAAAGTCCTTTTAGTTTCAGGATTCCACAACTTATATCCTTTTACTCCTGAGCTATAACCAAGAAATAGACACTTAATTGCTCTAGGCTCTAATTTTCCATTATCAACATGAGCATAAGTAGTGCAACCAAAAACTCTCAACTGTGAATAATCAGCAGGCATACCAGACCATACCTCAATGGGAGTTTTCTTATCGAGTGGGATAAAAGACGACCTATTAATCAAGTAGCAAGCGGTATTGGCGGCCTCTACCCAAAAACGCCTATCCATGCGGGCGTTGGACAGCACGCAACGTGCCTTCGAGATGATGGTTCTGTTCATGTGTTCGGACACCCCATTCTGTTGTGGAGTGTATGGGATGGTGAGATGCCTCACAATGCCTTTATTCTGCAGTAATCATCAAAAGCATCCAAACAGAACTCACCACCATTGTCAGTATAAAGTATTTTTACCTTCCTTTCAATTTGCCTTTCTATCATAGTTTTCCACTCTTTAAAAGCAGCAAAAGTTTCATCTTTATGTTTTAAGAAATAAGGCCACACTCTTCTAGAACCTTTCTATCATAGTTTTCCACTCTTTAAAAGCAGCAAAAGTTTCATCTTTATGTTTTAAGAAATAAGGCCATACTCTTCTAGAATAATCATCAATAATAATAACATATAACTAGCACCACCATGAGAAACCTTACGTGAAGGACCACACAAATCATCATGTACATAATCAAGTGTATCTTTGGTGCAATGAACTGAGGTGTTAAATTTTACCCTCTTGTGCTTACCAAACACACAATGCTCATAAAACTTCAAGTCACTTTGAGTGCAGCCATCCAACAGGTTCCTCTTCATCAATTCTGTCATGCGAACTTTACTCATATGTCCAAGACGCATATGAAAAAGGTTAGTCTTACTAGATTCATCTTTAAAAATAGCAGCAGCGGTAATAGAACCATGTAAAGTACTACCTCTAAGACTATATAGCTTTGCAGAATTCATATCACCTTTCATAGAAACGAGAGAACCTCTTGTTACCTTCAAAAGTATATTCTTGGAGTATTCAGAAGCCTCCCGGCGACGGGCCGGAGCTGCGCTCCCGCCCAAGCCGGCCCTCTTGTCAACTAATATAACTGGATTTGGATCACAATTCAACATCTAGGGCGTTGTCAGATCCAAGGAAAATTGGGTTGAGCTCGAGATAGAGGAGGAGGCAACGACACCCCAATAGTGGGAAGACGACTATTGGCGGCAGTGGCGGGTCAAAATCAATAAGCAATGGGACCCGGTGGATTACCAGGTAGGGTTGTAACGTGACAGTAGATGGGTGTGGGAGGGGATGGAGATGGCACTACAGGGGAACCAAGGCTGTGTTCTTTTCTAGCCAAATGGCAACTCGGAATAGTGTTTTTTTCCCTAACACGCTTCCCAATGTGCGTAAAAATATTTTCTTTGAAAAATTTTCTACACGAAAGTTGTTTAAAAAATCAAATTAATCCTTTTTGAAGTTTAAAATAACTAATACTTAATTAATTATATGCTAATGACGTTTCCCGTTTCATCTGTAGATACTATTTCTAGTTACACCTCGTAAAACAAACGCAACCCAAGGATATCAGTTGCTAGAATAGTTGTAATGATAAGCTCTTTGGTAAGTACTCCCTCTGTACCAAAAAGGTGGTCGTTCTAGACACTTAGAAAAATTAACACCAAGCAGAAATTACCAATATGCCCTCAAATTAGTACATCAGCTTCCCATCATCGTCGGCCATCGGCTTGTCATCATTGCCGCACATAGCATCGCCTCTGACGCCGCCGCTGTCCCTATGCCTGCCGCCGCCACTGAGCTAAGCTGAGGCTTGCCGGTGGGAGAGAAGGGAGTTGCCACTGGAGGGCAGGGCCTTTGCCGTCGCCACCGCCGCGTGATAGGGCGGGCCTTCGCCGTCGCCACCGTGCGCTTGCGCCGTTGCCATGCGCGGGGATGGAAGGCGGCAAGATTTGTACGGGAGGGGGAGAGACTGCCAGATCCGCCCCTCCCGTCGCAGCCGCCGGCAGATCTGGTGGGCTCTTGCCGCGCCGCCGTGTGGGAGGGGGAGCCACCACGCCGCTGCCGCGCACTTGTGCTTTCGCTCTTCTGGCCGTTCGGCGCGTGTGGGAGGGGGAGAGCCCACCGGATCCGCCCTTCCCGTCGCTGTCGCCGGCAGATCCGGCGGGCTCCTGCCACGCCGCCACGTCGTGGGGCGGCCACCGTGCTGTCGCCGCTTCGCGCGCTTGTGCTCTCGGCCGTTCCGCGCGTTCGCCTCCGCCGTCTCGCGCGCTCTGCGAGAGTGAGAGATGAGAGAGAGCGGAGAGATCGAGAGAGAAATCAGAAATCACGAGCGGCGACTGAGGGGGACTGGCCCACGTTCACTGTGTAAAACGACAAGTAAAGTAAATTGGGAAAGGAGGAAGGCCTAGAACGACCAGTAAAATGGGACGGGGGAGTATAGTGTTTTTTTTACTCCACAGGAGAGAATCAGCAGTAGGGTATAGAAGTGGAATTTGAACTCTGCTTAGGGTTGAACACTAAATCAGATATTGTAGGCTCTTAAGATCAATTCGGTAGATTGGAAAAGCTTGTCATAATACATTATCTTACGGGAGGCCTGAACCTAAACAAACTCTGAGTCATGCTTGTTTTTCCCGAGTAGACCTGGCCATGAAGCGTAGCTCTTAAACACTTCAACAAACTTAGAATATTCATCTTATTGATCTACTATTGCTTGGACTGTAGAAATTTCCAAGAAAAAAATATGGTTATGAACATGGTTTGAATAATATTTTCACCATTTTTATTCCTATGTGCATCTTCAAGAGTATGGCTAGTTGATACTTCACACAAAACTTTTGCAAAGATGGACAACAACAACCTTATCCATCCAGCTTGCCATATCATCGAGATACCCAAACTTGCCCCTAGATGACCAAATCAGACACAACCGGATGGCTATTTGTGGTCCCACGCCGACATGAGGGATGTCTGAGTGCTCCCTATGCCACTGTCTTCACTAATCATGAACCCTGAATTGCTCGGATTCCTGCGATGGCGGTGGCAAAGGACGACGGCGAGGAGTGGTCTATGTTCGCTGCCATCTCAAAGCTCGTCGCAAAATCCAACGAAAACAAAGCATTTTTTTGCCTTGTTCAACCCTTTGCCTCACCCTTCAGAATCTATTGGAATCCTCCCAATTCTCCATCCTCCACTGCCTCTCTACCCGTGTCGACGCCCTCGACCCACCCTTATTTCACCACCGCCTCCTCCTCCTCGTAGGCACTTCTACTTTGACCATTGCCTTCCCTCATGAGATCCCCATTTGCTACCATCTCTACCACCTCGCCATCAGCCGGATCGATTCCATCCTCCCACCACAGCCAACAAACGCATTCCCCACATGGATGAGGAGTTCGTTCGCCCCTAGATTAGTGGCTGCGACGGCTGCCTACCCAGTCGTCCTATGCAAACAATGCAATTGATAGGAGTTCGCCATGCCTGCTGACGGTGGCTATTTGCTGTCTCCAGCTCTGTTTCCACCAAGCTCCCAACTCCCATCGTCTTCAACAAATTTGGTTTTGTGTTTTGTTTTGATTGAAATGGTGCTAAAATATATGCTGAATTTATGTTAAATTAGTGCTGAATTTGGGCTGATTGAACTAGTCAGTTTTGGAATGTTCGTCTCTTGGAGTACACATTAATATGGAGGACAGAATGGCTAAAATGAGATATAGCGTAAAATTTGACACTTCTTTTGAATATGCTCCTTTCTACTACAGGGGTATTCTACCCCAAGTTGTCCTGCCATGGAAAGGGGTCCTACATCCGGTGAGAGCTTGAAAAGCCTAAAAATCCACTACGTTCAGATCCATCCATTGAACATAGTTTGAGAAAAGAATTACAATTAAAGCGATTAATGACACAAATTATTCCCGCGAACATAATTCCATGCAAAAGAGATAAAAAAAGAAGAGTTTCCGTGCAATTGACGGGAAGGCACAGCGAACGAAGCCAAGCAATCAAAAGATTCACGTGACTTCCAATTTCAGGGGTGGTATTGACCAGGGCAAACTCAGATTTTCCATGTAATTACATTTGAAAAATAATCTCAATGAATTCAAAGCTATACACAATTTCTATAATGCATACTCTAATTACATGTTGAAATATTAGAGAAAAAACTATAACAAAAAAAGAGAAGTACTAATGCAATCAAATGACTGTGAGATTGTGTGGGAACAAAACTTCTACAGACTATAACCAATTGACAGAGCACGAGTTCCATTTCCTTCTGAACTATGAACTGAAGCCATCACATTGCAAGGCATGGAAGAGTTTATATGCAATTTGACGTGTATACTCCTAGACCTTTGTGATGTCCAATATTACAACAGGAAATATTGATCCACGAGCATAAATCATCATGTTTTTGTTGTTTCAGTATCAAGATGGTTCCCATTCTCAATATGCTTCCCATTCATTTGTGTCCATGGTCGCTGCACGCATCACAATTCCACAATATCAAGCTAATGCAAAATTTGAATTTCCAGCAATATATTATTAAAGGTTATGTTCATACCCAATCAGCAGAATCAACAGAGTTACCATTCAACAATCTAGTCTTATCCTCTTTTATTTTGCTGTCTTTCTCCTTCATGCTCACAGGCAGTACTGATGTTGATCCTACTGATCGGTCAGGAAGTTCTGTATAAAAGAAATTGAGGCCTGTTTAAGGAAAAGAGCAGGAAAAAAAACTGAACCATGGCAAGAATTTATTTTCTACCTGTAAGCTTCTTGTCCACAAAGAAAACAACCAAGTTCACTGTATACCTGAGCAATGAAGATGGTTTAAAATAAGGAGCAAGAGGCATAGACAAATTTATTTTGATAATTACATTGTTACCCACCATGCAACAACAACATCAACACTGTAATGCTTGCGAGAGGCTATTATAAGAAGACTCTGAGCGATAGCTACACACCATGCAAGCATCTTTATAAACCTACAACAAATTTTATTAAAAAAAATAAGATTCTAGTATTTTCAAACAGACTGAATTTCTTACAAGAATTCCAGTGAGTGAGCATGTCAATGCCGAAACATCACCTTATATTTCCATATTTCTGGTATGTTACGACAAAGACTATAGTGAAAATCATGTGGGATGAAAATATCAGGTCACCACATCCATAAATTACGCCCCTCGGAACTGCAGTCAAATAAAACCACAAACTTAAGATAACTTATAAAAATTGGAGCCTTCAAATTGATAGTTGGATTACAGAAATTCATCAGATGGCCACTTACAATTAATGAGAAGCACCTCTGCTACATTTTGAGGTTGTGGTAATTTGGCAAGAGGTGAACCCTGCATGAGATAAATGAAATTCCCATTAAAACATGGCGTTCATCTAAATCTGCCATTATGAACAGATGTCAGCCCTAACAAGCCACCTTACCTCACGACAATGGTAGTTGGGCCCTGGAAGTTGAGTGGAATAGAATGTGACTATCCGTAACAGTTGAGAAGCCTGAGAAACACGATAAATATTAGGAATACAATAGTATTGGTGTATTAAATGCAACAAATCAGCAGATATTAACACTTACACATAAGAAGGCAAGAACTCTGCGCCAAATAAGAACAGTGTAGAAGCGCTTGGTTTGAAGGATGAAAGGATGAAATGTCCACTGCAAGGTAAATATTTTATTGTTATAATCGGCGAACTTACACTTCTAGGTAGTACCAAAAAAAAAAATAAATAAGATGGAAATATGAATGAGAGATACTCTAAGAACCCGAAATGCATGCGCATTGCATATGAACCTCTGAAGGAAAACAACATAAATTCAATTTGCACAGCGATCTCATCATTTTTTAAACATATGTCCTCCATTTGACACTGTAAGATGTTTTGGATCTTGAATAAATTCATTTATGTGCTTCATAGATATGTCTAAATTCATACGGATGTTAATGAAACTATAGGCATGGAAGGGCCAAAAAAAATTACAATGTGGAACGGAGGGAGTAGTAATCAATAGGGAATAGAAATTGTGATGAATGGAGATTGATGAATATAATGTTAAAATAAATAAAGCCTAAGCATAATAAAAACATTACCAGAACAAAGGAGACAAAGATGAATGTAAATAACGTCTCACTGATGTAACCCCTTTCTTTTCCAAGCTCCTGGAGAGGTGCAGAATAACCGAAATCAAATTAAGAAACCATTTCCATTGGTACATGATAGTTAAACAATTAACAGTTCTTGTCAAATCATGTGCGATGAAATGAGAGTAGTATATTGTACATACGGGTAGAATCATGAATCCAAGATCTTGAAGAATAGGCCCTGGCCGGTGCAAATAATGGACCCCACGAGCAGCCAAACCATGAATGTACTGTTTGTTTGCAACAAAAAGGTAGATTAGTGTTGAATACAAGAAATTCCAGACATGGTGCTCAATCAATGTATGCCCAACGTTTCTGAACTCTAGTTTCTGGGACTGGTTGGTACAGAAGAAGAGGGAGAAATTGCAATACTAGGAATTTCATATCCCGCTAGAGCTAGAATCGACATAACCAATCAATCGGATGAGATACCTGGAAGACGAGACCCGCGAGCAGGAGTTGCCATTTCTCGGAGAGAATCTTGAGCTCGACCGACGTCTCCGAGGTGATCCTCCTCACCACCTGCGCACAAAGCCACAGCACGATCCAAACCCAACTCAATCTCCACCAAAAGGAAAAAAGAATAAAGAAATCACCACAAAAAGAGAAGCACCAATCGAATCAAGCAATCGACATACACACACCTTGGAAGCACCGCGGGCAAGATACAAGGCCGACATGCCCAAAATCTGGCTAGCGGCGGCGGTCTCCTGACAAATCAAGGGGGACCGAAACGAGGAAGGAGGGGGGAGAGCGCTATGCTAATCTCTCCGAAGGTTAATCTCCTCCACCTCCTCCTCCTCCTCCTCGGCGTGGTCTTCCCGTCTTTCCCTTCCTCTTTACAGCAGAGGAAGAGGAAGAGACAAGGGAGGGACGGCGGAGAGAAGAAGATTAATTAAAAGAAAAGAAAAAAGAGGGGAATGCGAGGCTGGCCGGAGAGGAAAGGCACGAGGGCTAAAAAAACAGGAGCGAGAAAGGGGGGAGGCGGCGGATTGTTCGGGGAAGAAGAGCGGATGCCTGCCTGCCGGCTTGCCTGCAAGAAATGGAATTTTCCAGGCCTCCCTCCGCCTGTTTATTTTTCTACTAGAGACTAGAGAGAGAGGGGGGAAGGAACACGACGGTTCCACTTCTAGAAGAAAAGCATGCGCTGGCAACGGAATTGACAGGGTGGACCGGATTACGCGGCTTCTCTCGCCAGCCTATTTTGACTTTGACCGGTTAACGGGTTAAGGTTGTGAGTGCGGCACTGGGATGGAGCTAGGAGCGTGGAAGAAAGCCATCCGTCCTCCCGTCTTGGAGGTCGCCGGCCTGATTTGCCCTGCGACCAGCACTGGACCGTCGTCCGGCCGGAGTCGCCGCCGGGATCCCGCTCGCTCGGCTTCACATGCGCCATATTGCGCTGCCGGTGACGGTGAGGATGTGAGAGAGGTGAGGAAGGGGAACGGCCGCCGGCGAGAATGAGGGGGGGCGTGCGAGAACGGCCATTGCTTCGCCTCCCACAGCCCGCGTTCCACAAGATTCTCCGAGAGATAATTGGAGGGGGTCAGAGCGAGGGGATGACATGTGGGTCTACCAGATTATTACGGGTCTTCATTCTTTTTCTTTTCTTTTTTTTCCATACATAGGATATAAAATATGGAGTAAATTTCACTAAACTACATGTTTCGAGGTCTAAATTACAGAAAAAAATTCTTAAATAGTGTAGTTTTATGAAAATTAGTGTAGTTTTGTGAAACATTAGTTCTATGATATATGTAGTTAAGTGAGAAGTGTCAAAGTATATGTAGTTTTCTGCAACTCGAACCATAAAATATGTATTTTGCGAAATTTACTCTAAAATATAAAAGCTAGTACCATATACTAGTGCTACTACATGCTAATAGAGTAAAATTCATAAAACTGCATCTAGTTGCGTAACCTACAAATTTAACAACATATTTGACAAACTATAGATTTATCATTATCACAAAAGTATAGGTGCTTTACCTCATCTATTACCACATAATTACAGATTTTTAAACTTGTCTAAAATACTACTAGATTTAAAAGATTTTCTTAATAAATTATAAATTAAGTGTCTCCATTATTATAAAACTATAGGTTTGGTAATAAACTACAGATTTTAGCATTGCATGTTACCTGCACTGCCACCAGACATGCAGGACCAAAATTTCATCTCTCCAACCCTCAATATATGCCACTATTAATTACCATAGAAACAAGAAAAAATGCCTTGTACGCCCCTCAAAGTTTAGCAAGTCCACTCTATACCCTTGAATTTTACATATCCTCTTGTATGCCTTCTAATTTAACTTTTATTCCTTTTCAAACCCTAATTTTTTTAAAAAATAACATATTTTAATGGAAAATCTCAAAAATAAGTGGCAGTGACAGAATTTGTGGGTTTAATACCCTGCCAACAATGCAAATGCTGATAGATAGCGTGTCGACATGCAACTGGTTGATAGGTACTTGTCAGCATACTGATTGAAACAAGACTGCCTATCAACACGGGATGTGATGATAGGGCCCACACCCGTTGTGGCTTGTCAGCAAAAGAGATGGCCTTCACGAAAGAGAAGATGGGGCCTACTCCAGTGGCATCTCGCCATCCCAAATAACGAAGCCCTCCACATGGGACCTATCAACATCCTAAATGACGATAGGTCCCGCCATAAGGGCCTGTCGGCATTCCAAATGACGACAGGGCCCGCCAAATCATTTGTGTCTCAATGGCCAATTTTTTGGACTAACAGAAGGCATGTCGTCCTTCTGCATGAAAATAGAGTAAAATTCATAAAACTGCATCTAGTTTGCACAACCTATCACAAAACTACTTTTACGAATTTAATAACATATTTCATAAAACTATATATTTATCATTATCACTTTACCTCACCTATTACACAATTATAGATTTAAAAACTTGTCTAAAAAACTAGTAGATCTAAAAACTTATCTCGATAAAGTACAAATCTAGTACAAATTTAGTGTGTCCATTATTATAAAATTTTAGATTAAGTGCCTCATTATTATAAAATTATAGGTCTAGTATCTTCATCATCAAAACTACAACTTTTAGCATTACATGTTATATGCACTGCCACCAGATATGTATGACCCAATTTTAGTATCCGTAACCGTCAATATGTGCCACTGTTAATTACTCCATCCGTACCTAAATATTTGACATCATTGACTTTTTTATGCCAGTTTGACTATTTGTCTTATTTAAAAAATTTACGTAATTACTAATTTATTCCTATCATTTGATTCATTGTTAAATATACTTTTATGCATATATATAGTCTTGCAAAATTTACAAAATTTTTTGAATAAGATGAACGGTCAAACATATTGTCAAAAAGTCAATGGGTCAAATATTTAGGGATAGAGGGAGTACCACAGAAAAAAAAGAAATCTGATATGTGTAATATATAAAAATATGTTACTACCTCTGTTTTATAATGTAAGATGTTTGACTTTTTTGGTTGCAATGTTTGACCATTCGTCTTATTCAAAAATTTTGTGCAAATATAAAAAATAAAAAGTCACGCTCAAAGTTCTTTTGATAATAAAGTAAGTCACAAGCAAAATAAATTATATTTTTATAATTTTTTAAATAAAACGAATGGTCAAACGTTGCAAACAAAAAAGTCAAACATCTTACATTATAAAACAGAGGGAGTACATACCTATTCGTAATAAATAATAAATATTAAATGTTTTTCCTTATAACAAATATTGGTCACAAATAATACTCCACACAACAAATTCATGAATATAGTAGTCAAGTACAACAAATTTCTACCATTATAATAATGTATTCCATAAATTCATAAATTCCTTCAATACCTAAGGGGAAAAATGACTTTTCTCACATATTAAATGGTCAACTAACAGTCAACCTAACGGAATGGGTATGAAAGGGGTCAAAACCAAAATTAAGAGGCACACAAGGGAGTGAGCAAAACTCAGGGATATAGAGGAGATTTGGTAAAGTTTGATCGGTATGTAAGTAATTGCACCTAATTAAAATCCCACATGGTGGTAGTATTTCTTATATCACATATAAATTCACAAGCACATAGATAATACCATTGTAGCACTTCACTCATAGGCGGGGTATCGTATTTATATTGCAGGAAAGGGTAAAGTCGTTGCACATTATGTTCCTAACATATTCTTGAAGGAAATATGCATAGTCTAAACATGGGTAAAACATTGATAGATAATTATGGTAGTGGACACACAGGAATCATTCTCTCTATGTATATTTTAGACTAGTGAAGAAGAACAAAAGAACTTCATACCACATTTATTTCTATATTTAATATTTTAGTATACACTCTTTCTATTATACTTATACATTGTATAGGATTTAGTTTTGTGAACCCATGTCCTCTCAAAAGATTCGTCCCCTGCTGGCCTGCCAACATGGTAATGGTATTTTACACACTCGTACGTCATACCTGAACATGGAGGATTACAATGAACAGATAGAATTGTCAGCACCTGCTGCCTACCTCTAGCAATCCATGGAGCATACCCGCATCCAACGGTATTTACCAATCTAAGCACCACACTTATAAAGATAAAATAATGCTACTAGAGGAACAAGCTCGATATCGTGGCATAGATTGACTAGCCTAATCATGTATAATGTATAGAAATGATTTAAACTAAGTAGAACATATAACTTAGGAATAGTATAATATCGATCATATAAGATAGGTCTAGCATGATATGAACTATGAATACTAAGCAAACAAAATCGTAGAAGGATGAAACTCTTATAGGCGTGAGATGGACAGAGCCCTGATGGCGACGACATTTCTAGGACAAAGTCACGAATGACATTTCTTAAAGATTGCACTCATCGATGGCATTTCTTTCTTGTCATGGCACTTCTAAATTATTCCTTGATTTTATTTCCATTTGAATCATCAGTCTCCTTTTAATGGTATGAAATTTTATTTTTTTTCCAATTTAAAGATTGTTTACTTTATATTGAGAATTCTCTTTAGTTTATGTAATAAACTACTCTTTTCTTCCATTGTTTAAATTTGCTCTGTTTTCAAACATAATGTGCTCAACTCAGACGCTCTACAAACATCTAGCAAATGCACAAGAAAAACGAATTCTTTTAGAAAAGTGGTTGGAGTCCTACTTTTGATAGAAACAAAGGTTTACATGTATAGTTTAAGGGACAACTGCAGGGAACTCTAGCTTATAATAACCAAGGGTAAAAGAGGAACAAATATTACATCATCACACGTTCTAACATCACAAATCATTCAACTAGAACTAGTGCAGCTAACAACAAAATGACACAAACTAATACAAAAAAAATTACATATAAAAATAAATACATAATAATTTATAGCAATTCTAGATCTCGGCCATTGCGTCTTGCATCCAAGCGATCTTGTCCATCACCACCTCCATCCGGGTGACCCTCGCACTTAGGATGTGGGCTATCTCATGCCCCTTCACCATCTCATTCAATCTAATCACACTGTCAGGATGGTCCTAAGCCGCCTACACCATACTGTCTATTGATTGGTCGCATATCCACAGGGGGCACCAAGCTCAATGTGACTGGTGTTGATGTTGATGATATGGATCCTCGTGGCCTCGATCTTTCTGTGGCATCTCGAACATGCTTTCCATTATCCCTGATCTGCAATAGATTAATGGCAGCGTTGCAAATCCGCTCATTGCTACTCTTAAGGGATTTCCTAGAAGTGTAAGTTCGCCGATTATAACAATAATATGTTTACCTTGCGGTCGATATTTCATCCTTTTATCCTTCAAACCAAGCGCTTCTACACTGTTCTTATTTGGTGCAGAGTTCTTGCCTTCTTATGTGTAAGTGTTAATATCTACTGATTTGTTGCATTTAATACACCAATACTATTGTATTCCTAATATTTATCGTGTTTCTTAGGCTTCTCAACTGTTACGGGTAGTCACATTCTATTCCACACAACTTCGAGGGCCCAACTACCATTGCCGTGAGGTAAGTCGGCTTGCTAGGGCTGACATCTGTTCATAAACGTCTAAAATGAGCGAATTTCCTCATAATTTTTGTCGAGCACACGATAAGAATGCCCAAAAAGGCTAAATTAGGCATCCTTATCGTGTGCTCGACAAAAATTATAAGGAAATTCGCTCATTTTAGATGATTGCGTTAGTCGGGTTGACCAATTTTAACTATGCGCAATTCAAGTCGTCCCAAAGTTCAGGTAAGACTCAAATCTATGATGACTTTTGAAATTATCACGAATTAGAAGATTTGTTTTAGTGACGAAATCAGGGAGCAGTGTGGGAAGAGAAAGTCGTGAGCAACTGCTCGCATCGACAAGCCCATCCTTGACCCTGTTAGCATCTGCAACAGATATGAACTCCTACATATGTTGATGGCACCCCGTCCTTGACCTTCACGAATGACCCTGGGGTTTTGGGAGAGACCTCCATGCATGCGGTCCTCCGAGGTGGTGTGATGGTGTGTGAGCCTGCTTCAGCGAGCCTGGCGGTGATGCTGCTGCATGAGACCGGCGTGGCACCTGGCTATAGCGATGACAGGTCATGGCAAAGGATAAGATTGGAGCACCGGTAGCGGCATGTCAAAGGGTGCGATGGTGAGCGGTGGGGCAACCCACACATCACTGAAGTCCGCTTCATGTGGCTAGCTATCTTGCCTTAACTACGTCAGCTGCTCAATCTTGCCAATCTACATGTCAAGATTCATGTATAAACTGCTTTCAAAGATTTGCTCTAGGATGGCACTAGTAGCGGCCTCAATCTGTCCATGGTGGTGATTTAACTTGTGGATTGGGTGGTCTATAACCCAATAGGTCAGAGGTGGGATCGTCGGACTTCTGTAGACGAAGTTGCTGACTTGGTCACTGATGAGAGAGGAAAATGAAGAGAGAGAGAGATTATTTTACATGTGGGTCTCACTAGGGTTGAAAAAGGTCCAAAAATCCCAGCCATATTGGCTACCGTTTTTGTTTTTGTCAGAAAAGAGATGAATGGTACAAAGATGGAAGAATGAACAACTGCAAGGAAACATAACAATGAATCAAATTCAACTTGGAATCGTGGCGCTCAATGACTCTCAGCCAGATCGACCGATATGAGACTTAAGGTTTGATCGGTCATAGAAGCACGGACAGACTTATAGAGGCTCAGTCAGAATATGGTTTTGATGATGTTCTGATCGGCCTTTGTGAGAAGACTTTGATATTATCCAAATTAAGCCCCGTGTCAAATTTGGATGTCAAGATTATGTTTCTTTATATGGGCAATATTTTCCTGTAAAGTCACAAAAAGTCTAAACAAATATTAAGTAGCAGTATGACGATCCATATTGCCACATAAAAAATACTAAACTTTTGAAAGTATGAAAATTACCGTTAATCACATTTAGTTTACCATTGTATATAATATCATGAAACACTGAATTGTACCACATCATATTTCATTTAGCCTAGAAAGCTAGCCACACTGGAACATCTCATCCCTGCGCAACATCATAGCTTACCAGCAGTACATTTGTGACTGTGCAATATTAATATTATGTTAGACAAGTACATCAAACATCAAGCATACTAACCACATGTCCTATATATGTGTTACTCATTTTTCACAACCTAAATTTCATATGTGATCCCAACTTTGAGCAATTGCCTTTGGGGAATAAACAACATCTTCTGCCCTTGCACGAAGTTCTTTCTCAAGAAAGAGTAGATGTAATTTACTACTATCTTCTTCAAAAGCGAAGAATGAGGCCTTGCGACTACCTCAGTTTCTCCAAGTATGTATACCACTCCTTTTTCCATCTCCTTCTCAATGAACAGCTGCTCCTGTTCAATCTTCACCAACTCCTCCATATTCATCTTGCTTGTCTAGTATAAAAAATCATTTAGTAATTAATTCAACCATAATATAACATGGTTTCGAAATTTTGTATATGTTTATGGATGCAATAATTTATTACCTTCAACTGTGGTAGACGGATGCTTCCACAATTAGATAGAGTTGTGATCTCAGAGAAGGACTCGATTGGTGTAAGCATTTCTTCGGCATGTACTCCATATCGTCCAGAAGGCTTATCACGAGAAAAGCTATGATTACAAGAACTATGGGAGCTGATGTTGTGCGGCTCATCTAAGGTGTAAAGATTAACATCACGTATATAATGCTTAAGGTTCTCAAGAAGGGCAATGATGAAATCTTTGGCCTCTTCAAGCGAATCACGATATCCATATCGTGCCACACAACGAAACACCTTGTATTCCTTTAGCTCTACCAGTCGGAAAAGGAATCGCTCTGAGGTGTCGACGTGGGGCACTGGCAAATGCTTGATCGAGACAAAGACAAGAACCGAATGGATGGTTGGGATCTTCTCAATGAGATGAGGGAATATCGGTGGAATGCCTTGGACTAGTTCTGTGTAGAACAAAGCTACTCCAGGGACCGTCTTTAAATCACTGCTCTCGAGCATTTGTCTCACCTTGTCAGTGGATGTTGTGTGTTCCGATTCATATTTGTATCTTTTCACATGCACATAGTGCCACACGATCATCACTGTCATTAGAACTACCGACATAGCCACAGGAACATATGGTCCATGTGTGAACTTGTATAACACTGATGATAGGTAGACAGCTTCTGTTGATGTGAATATGACAAAAAAGAGAGCAATCCACATGATGTTGATCTTCCATACCAAGAGCATAACTAGTGTCATTAGTACCGTTGTGATGATCATCACAAGGATAACACAAATTTCTGTATGCAAAGAGTGACATCACAATTAGGTAGGCGTTCATATAACCCATTTTTTTTTGTCATATGTACATAATTGAAATATAGTTAAACTCTTACCATGTGCCTTTCCTATAATAACAGTTGTCTTGAAACTAACAGTCACAACGCAAGCAGCCACACATAAAAGGAAGTTTACTCCAGGGATGTACAATTGGCCTGGAAATCTCTTTGATGTGTGCAATATCTTGACCCTTGGGAAGCAACTAAGTGATTGTAAATGAGAAACAGTTGCAAAGGCACTAGATATCATTGCTTGGCTTCCTATTATGGATGCAGCAATCGCCATGATAAATGTAGGCCAGAACAAAGGGACTGCATTTACAAATAATATATTTTTTTATTTACAAGAAGTCATTCATAATAAAGGTGATATAGTGAAAATGAAATGCTTACTTGGAGTAGCTGCAAAGAAGGTATTGGCAACGCTATCCGGGTTCTTACTCAGGAATGCTGCTTGTCCAATGTAAGTGAGCAATACCGATGGGAGTAAGCCAAAGCTAAAGCTTAGCTGAAAAATAAAATATAAATAGTCACTTGTTTTCATATTATCATCCTGGGTATCAAAACTTGCTTAAATAGATACACCATGTGGTTTAATACTGATTATTACAGTGCACGCACCTGAATTGATCTGATGCTGAAGTATCCTAGATTTGCAAAAAGTGCTTCTGATCCTGTTACACGTGATTAATATATGGTGCATTTTTCTTGTAAGATAATCCTTCATATAAGCACATTAATTTTTTTGAAACAGCTGTCTTGTGCTTAGTACGTGTACCTGTGAAGCAGAGGAGAATACTACCGAGCGAGACCCATCCCTCCTTCTTGTTCCTACGGAAATAATCGATGATGTATTTTGGGTTGAGCGCCCTCAAGACACTGATATCATGCTTGATCAGGTTATAGAGGCCAGTTGCTCCGGTCAGTAGCAGCCACAAGAGAATGATTGGTGCGAAAGAGTAGCCAACCTTGTCAGTCCCGTATCGTTGGATAGCAAACAGCACTACCAAAATTGCCACAGTGATCCATACTATTTGATCTGTGTGTTAAAAGGAAGAACATATATATAAGTACTTTCTAAAAAAGAGTATTTATTTCAAGAACATATAAGAAAATTAATTTAATTAAGTACAGGATTAGTTTAGTTGGAGAATTTATTGCAAGGTTTTATCACTATAAATATCAATTCTGGATTCTCACAACGTCATGACTATTTAAAATTGAGGAACGGTCATGATCTAGTTGAAGTAGTACTTAATTATACTGTAGACTTCTTCTGGCTTGTACCTGTCGTAAGATAAGGCGCCTTCTCTCTCAACCCACCCACGGCTGATAGTACTGCATGAAATGTTTACAAACATAGAACGAATCAGCCATGGATATTTCTCTCAACTCAACAAGAGGATGTCAATGCACGATGCTTTTCATTCAGTATATGCGTACCAGAAATCGGAGGTGTTAGCACAGCGTCGCTGATGACCATGGCAATGGCAAGGATGGTGAGCAGGAAGAGAGAAATCTTGGCCGATTTGCTCGTCTCGACTAACTTTTTCAACCAGTGAGCTCTCCTCAGAGTCGCGGATGGCTTCCCGTCATTGCTATACCCGCAGATCAGGTCATCTTCCGCCTGATGGTTAGGGATCAAACTAACCTTTGCGTACCGCGAAATTAGCGAGTAGAGTGCAAATGTTCCACCTGGATAAAAATCAATTGGCTCGTCATGTATACAACAGGCCTCGATCGCTTTTAATTTACACACTCCATCGAACACCAAGTACCCTCCGTACCGTATTGCAAGTCATCTTGACTTTAGTCAAAGTCAAATTAAAGTGAAAAGTAATATTGGCATTTTCAACAAAAAAGAACATATATATTTAAAAGAATAGATATTTAATTATAGATTTAATCAAACTAATTTGGTATTAATATACATGTTGGGTGCATTTGTCTATAAATTTAGGTTTTTTTACCTTACCCAATACTAGTATATACTACTCAATTATACTAGCGAATGGACGGCCAAGACTGAAGGTATACTACTGATTAGTACATATTAGTATACACCTATAATAATAGTATAGAGCATTTCTATGAAAAAGATGGTCTTAAATGTTACCTCATTATGCAAGAAAATAAAAACACGGTGAACTTATATTGGCATACTAGTTAAGTCGATGTCGTATGGGTAATTCCTTAAGATAATAAATCAATTACTACAATACACATATAAATTAACGGATATATTTGATGTATATTAATCTCACCAATAATTAGTTTTTGGTATCATAAGGGAACCTATAAATTTAGCCAAAGTTTAAGATGAAAAAAAAATCAAAACAAGAATACCATTCAGATCAAAGTACTAGCTAGCAGTGTATATGTACTAACCGTCACCATGGTCGTTGGCATGAAGAGCAATGAAGACGATCTTGATGACGGTGAAGAGGAGGAAGCTGTAGATGATGAGGGAGAGCACCCCAACGATGTCGTCGGGGTGGCCAATGCCATGCTCAAAAGTGCTCGAGTAGACGTACAACGGCGATGTCCCGATGTCACCGTACAGGATCCCTATGCACTGGAACGCCAACATCATCGTCCTCCTCCAGCTATCCTGCAATATGCCGGCCGCCGGTAGAAAAACCATCAAAATTAATGTATGCAGAAAAGACCTAGGTATCTAGCCACTGTTGAATGACGAGAAAAATTACAAACCCACTAGTATATATATAACCCCTAATATGTGTCGACTAATGTCTAAAAATATATACTTTTAGCTATGAGAACCTAGAAAAAAAAACATGTACATGTTTATAGCTTTAATTAGTTGTATTTTGAGACAAAAATAGTAACTTGTATTCAATTTAAAACCGATATCTTTCTATAGTGCATATATGTGCCTCCCACGGCTCCCACCTCTTGGTCCCAGTGACCGCCGTGCTCAGCTCTGACGACCTCCCGGAACAGCGAGTCCTGCCGCACAACGTCGTCGGGACGGCCATTCTCGAGGTCGACGACGACGAGCTCCTTCTCATCAACTCTGCAACTGGGATCCATCACGTACTAAACGTACACACAGTAGCTAGGTAGTAGCCTCTGCAGGTACTACGTCTCTACGAACGTACGTCGTATTCTACGGTTTCTACCCCTGGTGGTATAGGAGGAGAGTGTGATACTTCCAGTAGCTTGTACTTGTGTGCATATTCTGCCTCCCGACGCCACCTTTTATAGGCTGTTTTCTCGCAGACTATTAACATCGATCTTGAGTGTCCACGTGGAGATGAATTTGATTGGGTTATCATCTTTTCCTTTTTTTTTTCTCATGCGGCAGCGACAGCTAGCCTCGCGCGCTAACTATCCGTGCGTTTACTTTTGGCGCGCGCACCATATTGTCAAATTTTGACTCTGCGAGTCCGCATGCATTGTATGCAAGCTGATCTAGCTCATGAGAGGAGAGACGACAAAAGCCCGCATTTTTAAATTAAGTTGAGAAATGCAGCGTCCGGCCGGCGATATATCGATCTACCATACATCCGAATGACTAGGACACTTATTTTGATCTTTTATTTGAACGTGACCGACTAGCTTAGGATTGCGCTTGTCTTCCGCAGATTTCCAACGTACGTATAGTAGTGTTACTGGTCAGCACTACTTGGTCCACAGCTGGAAGCATATATTTCAGTCTATCAATAGCTATCTTGAGATAGGATGCATGATCGATCAGCAATTTCAGATTGCATGACAGGCTCATATATATACGTGTACTTAACATTTGAATAGTGATCCATATATTTATGTATAAAGTCGAAGATCGATCTCGGCCGTAGACTTGATGGACGGACACACGAGATTTTACATATCCATTTAAGGTTAACATGGGAACTAGCATATAAGTGCATATTCTTACCAAAATCTGCAAATGTTATTAGACCAGCCTAAAATTCAAAGAATGAGTTCTTAAGAATAGGAAATAAGAATCCATTGCCAAAATTTATATGGCTTTGACTTAAAAATTCAAGCACACCCTTCGGTTCCAAATTTCACTTCATTGAAGCATTTTGTAGGATGGAATATTTGTTTATTGCTAGATAGATTATTGATCATTTTGAATGAGTTTGTAATATTTAATAAGGGCCAAATTGGAAATAAACACCATATACTAATCACCTTTGGCAAAATGAGATGTGTCCAAAATGACAGACGATGAGATTATGATCAAAACTATTTTTAAGAAATAATTTTACTATGTAAAATGCGTACCAAATGGCCTTAGGATTTTATAAATGGTTAGTTAGTCTCTTTCTCAGCTAGAGTACAACTCCTGTGGTGTGGTAAGAGGACATGAAAACTTGTAGTTGAAGCTTGAGCACTCCACTTCATGTTTTATGCCATGTTTAAGATTGATTCAACATCTTTTGTCTCTTAGTGAATCTGACAGCTCATATTCATTTGATGATGTGGTGCATTGTGGTTGCAATATGGGATTTGCTTTTCACCAATGTCGATTTGTAGCTTATTCAATTGGTATGAGACTCTATAATCAGTATACATTAAGAAAGGGAAACTTAACGACCAGGTATAGAGAGTGTATATGTGTGTGAAATGATCTGAATCTTTTTTTAAGTCGTAATGGAATATCTGAGGTAGAGATAGCCTAATCCAACTTGTATTGCTAAACATATTACAATATTGATGCAACAATAGTTTACAACAATCAAAACAAATAAAGTAAAACCTACGCCCTATTTGGTAACTCCGAATCTTAAAAATAGCTCTAACAGTGGAGGTGGAGTTGAGTTGTGCAGCGGTCTAAACCTACCTTTAATTTTCTATTTTATTTTTTCAGATCGCTCCACCCCTACCACTTATATTTTTTATGGAGCTATGATGTGGACTAGGGTTCCCGATCTTCCGAAAGGTTCTGATAACCAATGATTTGGGCGGAGTCGCAACACACGTCGATCCGGCATCTTGAGCCCCGCAATCGCAGCACCACGTCTCCTCTGGTTACCACCCGTGCCGGAACACAGA
>CM002481.1:16587913-16681372 GCA_000325765.3 Leersia perrieri
AAGGGATGAGCTGGTCGTTGTGATCAATGCATCTGCATTTGAGCTTAACCACTGGCCGCTGCCATCGAACTCGTACGTGAAGTGGAGAAACGGCCTGTCCTATCGGCATACAAGCTCTAGATCTGGCAACTCCAGTGATCTTAGCTTCCACGTAGTTCCCTCCCTCTTGCTGGAGTCCGAGAAGATGGTGGCGGCAGCGACCACGTCCTCGCCGTAGCAACTCGATCTTGCCGGAGTCCGAGAAGATGGCGGCGACGACGATGGCAACCTTGCCACAACTCTTCTTAGTTCATTTTTCAGAATTTGTAATTGCAAATTCTCAGAATTTGTGAACCGTTTGAAATAAATTTTGGTAGTTGCAGCGGGGAGAAAATCCCCCAAACAGGCCCATTGGTTTTGGAAGAAAACCTTGAATAGCAAAAGCGAATTGAAGGAGATACAATACTACTCCATCCATCTCATATTATGGGCTATTCACTTGCAATGTTTGACCATTCGTATCAAAAATTTAGTATAAATATAAAAATTTATAAGTCATATTTAAACTACTTTTGATAATAAAGTAAATAATAAAAAAATTAAATAATACTTCTAAATTTTTTTAAATAAGACGAGTGGAAGCATGATAAGCAGAAAACCAAAATCCCTTTTAATACGTGACGTGGCGGCGGCTAAGTTTCATGGATGTTTTATTATTACCTGCGCATAAGCTAGGAATCAATACATGCACGTAGTTCATATAAGTCTTGATCTATGACTTATCGGCCATATATACGTCAGTAGGCGTGATTTTTCTTTTTGTTTCCCTTGACGCCGTACGGCCGTACGTCCGGTCGGCACAGATCGATATATATCTCTTTGGTCAATTGGACCGATGTAATCATCTAATAGCTTATGCCACCTCCAATAGATATCTAATTTATATAATTTTTTAATAGAAAAGAGAAAAAAACTATCTCTTAATTAAGATCGTCTCTTGTAAATACTCTTATGCTAGCTGTGGACGGATTGTGGGTCATTTGCATTATAAGCTATTTGCTAAGAGCTAGACGTGCTATTGGAGAATCTATTGTTACAATACTTACAGATAGCTTGCTATCACTATTATTGGAAGAAGGCCTTAGCTGGGCTAGTTCTTTAATACTTCTTTAATTTGGTCCATGCACTTACAAGTTAAAGCTAAGTTAAGATGTCTAATGTCCTAGCTTCAGCGGTATTGCACGGGCACACTGATGAGATGACATACATTTGGGGCATGTTCGGCAGCGGTGAGCGGTATATAATTGCTACAAAATTCAGATATGCAGCTGTGCTATAAAATTCAGTCCTACGTACCGAACAGGCCCTTATTGCTTTGGCGCCGCGTCGAACAAAGGTTTTGTTTCTTCTTCGGTGACTTTAGGAACATATTTTACATTAATTACAGCGGCAGGGACAACAAACTTGTAGGATCATATTTTACATTATTTTTTAAAGAAATAATTGGCAAATGTCACTAGTAGGAATGTACCTATTTGTGATGAAATGCTATTGTCATAGTAAATGTCAAATTTTTCACAAGGAAAATACTACAGCGAACTAGTGCCGAAACTGAATTCATAAAAAACAGAGCGTCATGTTATTTTCTTAATGATGAATATGTCAATTTCGTCATAAAACTGGTTGCATCGGTGACAGAGCTCATTTTAGTCATAGAATATGTCAAATTTTGAGACGAACCATAATGTCACAGAAAGCCTAATATTAGGTGATAGATAAGCCTCAATATCGTCATAAAAATAAGTAACGGTGTCATCCACGTCACATTATTTGAACACAATAATAACAGGTCGGCTCAATTATATTGTTACACCCAACCCCAGGCCGGGCCTGCTAACACGTGGTAGCACTCTAGAACATCAAGACTTCCCACATAGACCACAACACAAGTCTTCTCTGCACACTTTGTTCTCACTCATACGCACCTGGTGGCCACCCATCCAGGAATTGCTCCAAGCCAAGCACGCTTAAACTCAAAGTTCTCTTGAGAGCTCCTAGAAAAGAAGTTATAATCTGTTGGTATAACTATTCTATTAAGCCTTGTACTAGGATGTCACATATATTATATTCTATCAATCCTATTTATTTCTTGTATAGTGTTAAACACAAAATTTTTAAACTCGCGTTCACACTATAAAATTTTGTCAAATTCAATTAAATTTTATAGGGTTGACTTAGAAGAAACTTACAACTTTTGAGCAAATTTTAAATGTGAGACACACCGCTTTATCCATACTCATTTTATACTTCTTGTATAGTGTTAAACTCGGACACTAATCTTTTTAAACTTACGTTGACACAATAAAATTTTGTCAAATTAAATCAAATTTTATAGGATTGATTTATCTCATAGAGAAGCAATTTTTTTTGCATGTACTCCCATCGGATAATTAATAGTTGACACCATTGACTTTTAATCACATGTTTGACCACTAGTCTTATTCAAAAAATCTATACAAATATATAAATATATGATAGATTTTAATATCATTAATGATAAACCAACTCATACAAAAATAAATAATATTTGCATAAATGTTTTGAATAACACAAATGGTCAAACATATATCTAAAAGTCGAACATATAATTAGACGAATGGACTTTTAATCACAACTGGTCAAACAAATATTAAAATCAGGAGGGAGTAATATACTACATATAATTTTTCTAGTACAAGTTTAGAGAATTTTCAAACTGATTTACTATTTTCTATATCTTAAATGAATTTCTACATTATTATCCAAATTAATTCAAAATTGAACTACGTGTGCATCTTATAAGATTAAAAAATTACAAAAAAATATTTAGGCTCATATGTTCCTTTCTTGCCTATGTCTTGGAGATAGATAAAAAATAAATTATCTTCTAGGGACAATTCAAACTTTTGTCTCTAAATTACCACATAATAATTATAATAATATCTATATTTGGTCGAAAAATTCTACAAAGTGACACTGCACTATATTTTTCGGCCATAAGCTTGTCATAAAAAACTTACTTGGTTTTAATAAAGTGGGAACATACACCGTTTAGAAATAGATATATTTGTCTTGAGTTATAGTAAACTATATGTGAGACGTATCCATTTATGAATAATGTATTGTTCCACTTTAATAAAACTAGTTAAGTTTTTTTATGTAAAGCTTATGGACAAAATATGTTTTCATGCCAGTTTATAGAATTTTTTGACCAGATTTATGTATGACTTTAACTGTTATGCAGTAATTTAGGGATTGAAAATTGAATTGTCCCTAGAAGATAATTTATTTTTTCATCTTTATCCAGGACATGGGCTATAAAGGAGCATATGAGCCTAAATATTATTTTTCTGAAATTTTTGGCATCTTACTCGATGCACATGTAGTTCAATTTTGAATTAATTTCGATAGCCACATAAAATTCAATTAACGTACAGAAAATAGTAAATTCGCTCCAAATTTCTTGAAACTTCTACAAGACAACCGTATGAAAAATATATTTTTGTACATAAGAAAAATACATTGATGTACATAAGATAGTTATTTTTGTGTGTTATTTCACAATGGTACAATAAAATAAAAAAGAAAACAAGATACATGATAAAGATCATATGTTTAAAATTGTATGCACTTTAAATTTAGACACAATCGTAGAGAATATGAATTGAAATTAACAATTATTATGCAGCAACATGTATATTCCTATTCTCTACTTAGGTGAAAGAAACAAGCAATATGATAAAGATCCAACGAATAGCTATAAACATAAAATAATGTAATTAAATGAAAGGTCGTGATTTTAGAAAAAATCAGAGAAAAGAACCATCAAATTTGGAGTTATCATGAGTGAGAAATACCAATTACAAATTTTAATTTCAGATTAAAAAGAGAAAATTGAACCATGGATATGTTCTTCATCTCAATCCACATGGTAAACCAACAGTAACATGCTTCGTCGGTGACGAATTTTATCATGTTCTATGACGCTGTTTAAAAATTTCGTCAAAAGTGTTGGTACGAACCACCGTCACATGTGATCCATGACGAAACAAAAAAATTCATCATAAATATTACTTATTCAATAACAAAAATATGCATCATCACGAGAAAAACGTCATAGATGACCCATTTTCTACTAATGTGTAAAATAGCTTTTGCAATTTAATTATACTGTATATTAAACGTCATATTACATGTAACTGCATTGAAACTTACTTATATAACTTTTAAGAACTATGTTAGTGTGTTATTTTTGTTTCACATGATTTAATTCACTCACCCATACACATAATATTTTTTGTCAATTCCCACATATATGTTACGAGAGGAATTCAAATTTTTACATGAAAATACTATAGTTACATGCGAACTACCATGTAGTTTCTAAAAATTACACTGTAATTATATTTATATTTGTCAATATTAGTAATTGTGTGAAACTTTTGATAACACTTGTTAGAAAAATTGAGACACATATTTAACATACAACACCTTAGTGGGAAAAAATGACGGGCAACTATTAGTATTTAGTATTGAGTAGTTGATAAAAACATAAGGAATACAATATATAAAGAAAAGGACTTACAAGTCATAATAGGAAATGACTGGATGTCCTGATTGGGAACTAACATAAACACTACGAATATAATTTAAATAAATGACATGGATACATTCAGATCATATCTCCAACAATCTTCATCTTATGACCAACTCGCTTAGCATGAAAAGTATCAATCTTGAAGAACCTTATATAGGTAATAAGGTATAAACCATGCGACTAAACTATAGCACATCTTATAGAATCCACCACTTCAATGTCTAATGATCATTGTTGCTCTCAACTTGCCACGACGAGAATCTGATACCTCGGTCAAAGAGTTAAAATCATGTTCCATAATTGCCAATGGTATCAAATCCCAAAATCTGCAGGAAACTCTAGTAGAAAAGAGAATGCACCTCTGAGTACATCAAGCAATGATCGCATGAACTCGTAGATAACAGTGTAAAACTTTTAATGTATTAAAATCAAAACCTGGCACATCTTCAACTTCCAATGAGAATCTTGTTCTCAATCTAGAAACATAGAAATAGTAGATCAAAATTCAAACTCACCATGAGAAATCTACTGATATGAATTGGTAGAATCTAACAGAAACAACGATGTAAACGAAGCATGTGGATGTCCAAATAAATGACCCGGTAGGTATGGCTTGTAGACGTAGCAAACTAAATGTGAATTTTGATTCGTGTGAATCGACCAAAGCAATGCATAATGCTAGCAAAGAGAACCAACATGAATTTGATTCAAATCATGCAAGCAATAGCGATTGCTCTAAATGAACTTTTCTTAACTTTGGGATGTGTGTTGCTGATCAATGTATGTCTTCCATCCCGATAGATGTGCCGCTGCAGTAGATGGATCATGACTTGTGAATTGTATAGCTTGTGTATTGATGCAGACTTAGAATTGATGAGAGATTAACTCTGCTTCTACATAGCAATGATCTCGACGATCGAGTTGATGCCTAACTTGGACTAAGTGGATAATCCATTGAATAACAAATTTGATGAAAACAAACGGGGTACAAGATTCTCATTGTGGTAAGACAAGTTGAGAGCAAATATGGTCATTTAACATTGATGTGGTGGGGATACATGGATTCAACATAAAAAAACGTGCATGAAAAAACGACGGGCAACTATCAGTATTGAGGAGTTAATAAAACATAGAGAATACAATGGGTCATCTCTCCCTTCTCATGCGGCTCTACAAGTAATAGAGATAAGGAGAGCGAAGTTACATGAAATCCTATATCCTGGTAGAGTAGCTGATCGAAATTTTTCATGTGCCAAGCGCATACGAGAGATAGTTAGAGTGTGCTTAGAGAGAAAAGATACTATAGGATATATTAATGTTGCTGTTGTGTACATTCACACATATGAAAAGAAAGGAGAAAAATCTCAGTGTTCATGCCACATAGGCAAAACCTCTATGCAAAAACCATTTTTGAGCTATATGAACGAAATTGCAATGCTTGGTGGGCTAGAAACCGGCTTCCAAAGTTTAACATACTAACCAGTGGTGGATAAAGGGCTGAGGCTACCTGGGTGTTGTACCAGGGTACCCGCCAGCCCCCAGTGCCACGGCCAAAATCGTCTAACCAAAAACTCTAACCCTACTTAAATATCTCTTTCGCTTGCAGGCAGGATTGAATGGAAAGATTTGAACAAGATAGTTTGAACCACCAGCAGGGTCGACGAGAAACCACACACAGTCAAACCGGAGGGATCGAACCATGGAAGACTTGGTTCGAACCGGCCGATAGTTCGAAGGGACTAGAAGCTTGAATCCCGCGACCAGCTCAAGACAACTCGCCAACCGGCTATGGACCACATGTACGGGTGGTTCCCTATATCACGTGATTATGTCGGCTATAATCCCTTGCAGGGCAAGCCTTAGGCTGAAAAGACCGGGTTACCCCCGTGTTTGTACTGGGAACCCCTGTGTAAAACAGTATTTTCCCCTCAGGGATCCGAGCCCTATAAATAGGTGACTCCTGTACCATGTAAAGGACGGGTGATAACGTAAGGAATGAAACCCTAATCGTTGTCTCGTTGTAACTCTGTGGCTAATTTCTTGTCTGACGTGCGTGTGTGCGTTCGCTGTTCGAACGGTCAATTCGAATCTACAAATGTTCAGTGGGAACTATTGTATGAAAAAAAACTATTGTTCTGACAGTGGCGCCATCCGTGGGGACTGATATTCAAAGTTCGACGGTAAATGCACCCGCGCCCTGCTCGAACACGAGTACAACCGCTAAGGTACACCACTGAGATTTGAGAACAATTAGCGTGTGAAGTGGAAAGGAGGCATTCTGAATTGGAAGTTGAGAGAGAGCAAGAAATGGAAGTGCCGAATGAAGATCGTACACCCAACGAAGATGGAGGACCATCTAGAACCAGGGGGACAATGGGGGCAACCGGTGATCCGGGCGGAATCGGGAATCAACACACGGGACCAACAAGAGATGATGGAATGGGAGGTGGAGAGCCGCCTTCTGGAACCAGTGGGTCGCCACCAGCTACAGGGGCTGGTGGGGGACCGCCCCCCGAACGCGAGCCACCACTAGAGCCGGAAGCAGTATGGGTAAACAAGGCTCAGTTCGAAGCAATGAGGGAAGAGCTGCAATGGATGCACCAGCATTACCAAGGTGAAAAGAGTCCGGAGACAAGGCACCGCGAACAGGACGCTCGTATGTTCGGAGAAGGAGCAAGGGGAGGCCCGGTGCCATAAAGGATTTTTCGAGAGCAGTGGGCAAGGGTCGAGTTCGAGGCACGACGGCCAATGTCATGGAGAGAAGCACCCGAAGATCATAGGCAGTTCTAGTCCAGCCCAAGAAACCCACCCTTTAATTCTGGACAGACGGGAGCGTACCAAAATTTGTTGTACCACCCAACCCCAGCTTTCAAAGCAATAGACGACACCAGTCCACTCAGTCTAGGGATGAAGTAGACACCATGGCTGTTAAATTTCAAACCAATTAATATCACTAAGTTCAAGGGGAATACGGACCCAGCAGAATTCCTTCGTGTATTTGAAACAGCAGTCGAAGCAGCAGGTGGGGATGATAATACCAAAGCAAAAATTTTACCTACTGTACTTGAAGATGTGGCCTTGTCATGGCATTTCACAATTCCAAGGTTATTCATATTTTCATGGGAACAGTTAAGGGAGAAATTTCGAACTGGGTTCTTCATCCAACCCAAACAGTCCGAAGATCTGTACTCTGTCAGCCAAATGCCAGGCAAATCGATAAGAGATGTCAGATAAAGCAGGTGGATTTTGGAACAATCCTAGGGGCTGCCAAAAGGGGGTTGTTAAAAGGACCACTAACCAATGAGATAGCAAGGGCTAGGCCGAAGACAGAGGTCGAGCTGCTCGAACTGATGGAAAGTTATGCCAGAGGTGAAGAAGATGATATGAGACGGGACGCAGAAGAAATGGTGACATGGCCACAGCGCAATGAAAATCGGGGGAAACAGCCGATGAATACCTCAGACCAAGGACCGGTTCGAAGAAGTTGGGGAAGAGAGAGAATGGAAACACCGAAGAATGTGAATTACGTGCAGGAGCAAAGCATCAAACAAGTTCAAGACACCCACCGCATTCCATATCAAAGATATCAACCCTACAATTCGAACAACCATGGTCGAGCTCCAGCTGTATGGAGAAGTAATCAGGCAGGCTGTGAACAACAATAGTTCAGACCTAGGCAACCACTTTACTGTAGGTTACACGGATATGGGGGCCATGCCACCTTCGACTACCGAAACATACGGTACATGATTGAAAAGGACCTGGCGAAGAACCAGCGGAAACCAGTACCAAGACAAGAAAACCCACTGAGAGAAGTTAAGGTAATCGAACTGTCGCCGCTAAAAATAGAAGCAATTGAAGCAGCACCGCCTAGGAGGGTAATCAACATGATTACCGGTGGATCCGCACTTGGTTTGGAGTCGAAGAGGCAGAGAAAAGCCTATGTGAGGGAAGTCATCCATGTGGCAGTTCAGTTCGAATCCTCAGCACCAAAGTATTCAAGTAAGACAATCACCTTCGGACCGGAAGATGCTAGGGGTTTACAGTTCCCTCATCAAGACCCGTTGGTGATATATGTTGATGTCGCATAATGTCTGTTAAGAAGGGTGTTGGTGAATGGTGGCAGTTCGACGGATGTCATATTTTTAGACGCGTTCAGGAAAATGCAGATTCCAATGGATAGGCTTACAAGGTCGAACCTCCCACTTCTAGGTTTCAAAGGACAACCTATCACAGCTATAGGGAAGATAATGTTGCAAGTGGTGTTTGGCGAAGGTTCGAACAAGAGAGTCGAATATATCATATTTGATGTTGTTGATGTGTCGTACCAGTACAATGCAATACTGGGAAGATCCACCATCAACAAGTTTGAAGCTGTCATACACCATAACTACCTGACAATGAAGGTGCCAGGGCCTACGGACATTATTGTAGTTCGAGGTGAACAGTGTGTTGCTTGACACACAGAAATGTAGAGAATGCCACAATCAAGAAATATCCATGTTGTGCACTCGAGCCTAGCGTTCAAACAAGCAAAAGAAACCGAGCAAGAGGATGAGGAGTAGAGCAAGGAGAAGGAGAGGCATATGATGTTACATGAGTCATACATGAAAAACCATAAACCCAAACCAGAAGACAAAACCAAGAAAGTGCAGATAGAAGACACGCAAGATGACAAGTGCGTTCAAATCGGGATGGATTTGCCCGAGGATGTAGAACAAGCACTAATCGCAGTGTTGAAGCGAAACAAAGACGGTTTTGCCTAGAAAACAGAAGATTTACTAGGTGTGAGAAGGCAGATAATAGAGTATGAGCTGAATGTTAACCCTCTAGCGAAGCCGCGAAGACAGCGGCTTCAAAGGCAGTCAATCGAAAAACAAGAGGTAGTAAAAAAGAAATCCAAAAGTTGTTGCAAGCAGGAGTAAATAGGGAAGTCAAGTATCCGGAATGGGTCGCAAACCTAGTATTGGTAAAGAAGGCAAATGGCCAATGGAGAATATGCGTGGACTTCACCAACATAAACAAGGAATGCCCAAAAGATAGCTATCCACTTCCAAGAATAGATCAATTAGTAGATGCCACTGCAGGATGTGAGTTGCTTAGTTTCTTGGACGCCTATTCAGGATATCA
Organism: Leersia perrieri; assembly: GCA_000325765.3. Lineage (NCBI taxonomy): Eukaryota > Viridiplantae > Streptophyta > Magnoliopsida > Poales > Poaceae > Leersia > Leersia perrieri. The sequence continues at coordinate 16,597,659 of CM002481.1, forward strand.
TCAAATATATATGGCAAAGAAGGATGAAGTAAGGACATCATTCATCACCCACCTGGGAACTTATTGCTACGTTTGAATGGCGTTCGGACTCAGAAATGCAGGCGCCACTTTTACCAGGGTGGTCATGAGGGCATACGAATCGCAATTAGGCAGAAATGTCAAAGCATATGTAGATGATGTGGTTGTGAAAAGCAAGAAAAGCAGGAGCCACGCATCCGACCTGCAAGAGACATTTAACAACCTGAGAAGAGCAAATATCAAGCTCAACCCAGAGAAATGTGTGTTCGACGTGGCAGTAGGAAAATTGTTGGGTTTCGTAATTTCTAAAAGAGGAATAGAGGCGAACCCAGAGAAGGTTGAAGCAATACAACAAATGCAGCTACCTCGGAGAAAGGCATCCCATTTTTCAAGATATTAAAGGGGGTCAAAAAATTCGAATGGACACCCTAGTGCCAGCAAGCGTTTGAGCAACTTATAGTTTACTTGGCCAATATGCCCACGTTAACAAGCCAGTCAAATGGGGAAAAATTATTGTTGTACGTCGCAGCCATGGCAGCAACGGTAAGCAGAGTATTTGTTAAGGAAGAGGAAGGAAAGCAGTCGCTAGTGTGTCAGAGGTATTGCAAGGCGCTCGAACAAGGTACTCGGAGGTAGAGAAGCTACTCTACGCAGTACTAATGGCCTCAAGGAAACTCAAACACTATTTTCTGGCTCACGAGATTGTAGTACCTTCATCTTACCGGATCGGAGAGATCCTTCACAACAAAGAAGTTGTTGGTCAAATAGCCAAATGGGCAGCAGAGTTAGGAGCATATACACCGTCTTCCGTGTCAAGAACAGCTATTAAGTCATATGTCTTGGCTGATTTCGTTGCAGACTGGGCTCCGTCGCCAGAAAGAGAGAATGTGAAGGGACATGAAGTTTGGATAGCAACGGCTGACGGAGCTTGTGGAATACAAGGGGCTGCGGCAGTAGCAATACTATCAACCCCAGAGGGGAAGAGACTTAAATATGCAGCAAAACTGTCATTTGGCACAACTAATAATGGAGTTGAGTACGAAGCAGTGCTGCTGGCAGTGCGCAAGGCCAAGTCGCTATGGGCTCGCTCATTGGTAATCTCAACAGATTCAAAGTTAGTCTCAGGCCACTTCGAAGGTGTGTTCGAAGCTAAAGGGTTGGTTATGGCAAAGTATCTCAAAGAGTTAAAGACATGGGAGAAGCATTTTGAAACATTGAGAATTGAGCCAATACCAAGAGAGGAAAACCAGGAGACAGATGAGTTGGCGAAAACAACTGCTTTAGGAAAAAGATGGCCAGACTCTTTCTTCGAGGAAATACTCGAGCCATCATTGCCCAAAGAAAAGGAGATAGTGTTGGTCGAACAAGGAACAGGGGATTGGAGAAAGCCCATAATTGACTACTTGGTTCACTTTAAGTTGCCAATAGATGAGAAGGAATCCAAGAGAGTACAAAGGATCGCACATAAGTTTTGCATCATCGAGGACCAGTTGTACAAAAGTGGAGTGGTTGCGCCATTACTTTGGTGCGTTAGCAAGGAAGGACAAGCAATGATCAAAGAGATACACGATGGGATTTGTAGAATCCATCAAGCACCAAGATCGTTGGCATCCAAAGTCATTCGCCAAGGGATATATTGGCCAACAATTTTCCGGGATTCAGAGGGTTATCTTCAAACATGCCAAGCCTGTCACAAGCATAACCCGGCAAAGAAAGCTCCTCCAGAAGAGTTGCATCCGTTAGAGCAAGTCTGGCCGTTTTATAGGGGGGAATTGACATAGTAGGGCCGTTGCCGAGAGCAAAAGGAAACTTGAGGTTCATTATAGTGGCAATTGACTACTTCTCAAGATGGATTGAAGAGGAACCAGTAGCACAAATCACGTTGGCCGCAGTACAAAGGTTTGTATGGAAGAACATAATATGTCGCTTCGGCGTGCCAGGAGAGCTTGTGGCAGATAATGGTAAACAGTTTGAGGCTGCGAAATTAAAGGAAATGTGTGAGAACTTTGCTATGAAGATAAACTTTGCTTCGGTAGGCCACCCTCAGTCCAACGGAGCTGTTGAGCGTGCAAACAGTAAAATCATCTTGGCTATAAAGAAGAAGCTAGAAGACGCAAGAAAAAGCAAATGGCCGGAGGAGCTCCCGTTGGTCTTGTGGGCACTTCGAACTACAGTAGTTCGAGCCACCGGCTCAACACCATTCAAACTAGTGTACGGAGATGAAGCAATGACACCAAGCAAGCTTGGAGCTTGTTCACCAAGGGTGGTATGGCAACATGACCAGAGCGAAGGCAGATAGGTAACCCTGGAAGAGATTGATGAAGTCCGAATCGAGGCACTCCATAAGATGCAGGAGTATTCAAGGAAGGAGAAAGAACAATATGATAAGAAGGTACGGCCTAGGAGATTCGAAAAGGGCGACCTAGTCTTAAAGAAAGTGTTGAATGAAGTCGTTGTGGGCAAGTTACAGTCAAGATGGGAAGGGTTGTTTATCATCAAAGAAATACAAGATAGGCACACAAGATGGGGTTATCCTACCTCGAACTTGGAGTGCAAGTTCGCTTAAGCGAGTCTTCGTTAAGTTTTCATTTTCTTGGACTTGAAAAAAAAGTGTGTGTGTATATAGGCCCAAGTTGTTCAGCTTCGAACAGGTGTTAAATATGTAAAAAAATATATGCCAAGGAATAAGAGGCCGCCGAAACATGACGTAGGGTTGTTATCCTAAGGGAGGCCCGAACCTGTATAAAAAATCTTGCCCACTTGACTGTTACTTTTAAAATGCCTGCGATCCGTCTTCGAACAGGTCGATCCCGCAAATTTGGAAGATTACATTCCCCATCCTCGAACAGGTCGATCCCGCAAATGCGGAAGATTACATTCCCCGTCCTCGAACGGGTTGGTCGATCCCGCAAATGCGGAAGATTGCATTCCCCGTCCTCGAACATGTCGATCCCGCAAATGCGGAAGATTACATTCCCCATCCTCGAATGCGAAAGATTCCTTAGTAAAATGCAAATAACGTGTTATCTTCGAATTTTAAGTCGATACAAAACATATCGGGTTAAATTCCCAAACACAGTCTCTAAAATCACTCACCAACCATGCCAAAAATCTCACGGGACAGCCCGCTCGAGCTTGATAAGTTAGCCTCCACCAAGGGGTGGATAAAATCTCTCGAAGTTCGAGGCAAACTTCGAACCCCCGGCTACGCGCGGATTCAGCGCGTTTTAAAAAGACGCCCCCAAAACGAATAACGGCGGAACGGGGCGAATACACTCAAGGCTGCTTTATTCAAAAGACAAAAAGAATAAAGATACAATGAAAATATTACAATGTAAGCTAGCCCTACAACCTAAATCATTCACAAGACGAACTCGATACGTCATCCTGCGAAAACAAGGACCCTGATGGAGTCGACACATTTCTCCACCAAGGAGAACGAACCGGATTCGAAGGCGAATTATCTGAAGGGCTATCTACCGGCGACATTATTTGCAAAGGAACAGCTCGAAAAACTTGTACAAGAGCTCGTTGGTTCTTTTGCCTCTTTAAAATTTGTTCAACCGAGAGACGTAAACAGTCCCAAAAGCTGCGGCTGTCAGCCCAGTGATGACAGGGATGCATCCTAAACTCATCAACAAAGTCCCTTAACGAACCATGTCGGTGGGTCCTAAGCCAACGGAAAAATTTTAGGACAAATAGACCACTATCGTCATATCGAACAATATGTTCGAATGGCCCGTTCGAGTAATCTAGCTTCTCAATCGGTCGAAAGGCCACGTGCTTCAGTTGAGAGCCTATGGCATCAGATCGGCGCCAAAACACCACATATTTTGAGCCAACATCAACCTGCAACTCCAACAAAAAGCAAAAACAGCGATATGCATAAATAAAATATCAACTACAAAACACACTCCAACGAAGGGAGGCTCCAGTCCAATCAAAATGTGTTTAGATCCACTACAGGCCTAATCAGTTCAAATATAACCATAGGAAATCCCCCGAGAGAGTTCTAAATGTTCCTCGCCTCACACCTCTCGAGCGTCAAAATCTTCAACATCGGGATGTGCAGACGGCTTGACATCTTCTTGGGTGGGTGGTTGCGGAGGCAATAAGGCCTGCACGCGCAATCGATTCACCATGAGAAGTCCAGAAGGATCGAATTAGGTGACGAAGGGTGGTCTTCACGGCCGGGCTCACGCTGGCGGGAAAAGCGTTACCAGCAGTCACTTGCAAAATGGCTTCTGGAGTGAACTCAGATAGGTGATTGCAGCTCTAGTCCTCCAGAGCGTGCAACACCACTTCACCACCGACCCGAGCGCATCGTGCGGCATACACCGAAGTACCCTCAGCCAGCGCATTACTAATGTCTTCCGCATATTCAAGTAACTCGTCAAGGGAAGCGGATGCGCTGGGAGCAGAAGTGACCATGCCGATCGAACGACATACTTCGACTAAGTAGTCATAGCATGCATACATCCTGTTGTATATAGCATCTCGCTCCCCGCGTGCTTTCGAAAACTTCTCAGCTTCGGCAAAAGCACGCATCTCTTCGTTCTCCGCACGAAGCCAAGCCACCTCTTCTTCAAGCCCATTGCTTTTATCCTGTTCAGCCCGGAGCTCTTCGATTTAGCTTCGAGCTCGTTGAACTTTTTCTGGCAGTCCTCTAAGGCGTTGTGCGCACCCTTAAGGGCCGCTTCGGCTTTGTCTCTTTCGGCCTGGACTTCGCGCAAATCTCGCGAAACAGCGTCCCTCGCTTCCGCCAGAAGCCGCAGCTCACTTTTATATATGGCGAGCCGGTCATCCGATTCGCTAAGCTTCTTGTGCATAACCAGCCGTGCAGCCGCGATCACGTCATGAGTCTGCGGAAGGGGAAACACTTAAAAAAACTTGAACGGGCGTAAGTTAACTCACGTGACGGTTCGCCTTGCGCTGTGCATCAAACGCAGGGAAAACGCCGCCAGCTAGGTTGTATTGGTCCGCGAGCGAAGCAGGTCGGCTACCGGGGCCCACCACTTGCGAGATAGGAGCTGCTGCAAACATCCAAGAAAATAGGGGCACCCCATGAATAGGAGTTCTTGAACCATCCAAGTTAAATGCAGAAAGAATCTCCTGTATTCTATGCTCGGATGGCATTTGAATATTGATGCCAAAATCCCAAGGCAAAAGTTCACCACCCTCGATTGGAGCAGATGAAGAGGCAGTAATTAGGCCGCTCACCCCTGCCAAATCCTTCAAAGCACCAGCGGAGGTTCGACCGGGAATAGTATCGTCGATACCCTCGATGTCGACCACATCCTCCGCCGCAGAAACATCTCCTAACCTTATGCGCTTCGAAGGGTGTTCTTCGCCTTCACAGCAGGCGGGGCCACTACGGTGCAATCCTCATCGTCACTTAAAGCGCTGCCAATAGCGACGTGAGCCCCCCTCTTCTTCGATGAATAATGCTGACTGGCCATGCTCGAAGCAGGAGCCTTGCCCTTCGAAGCTACACCTTCACAGGTAGTAGCTTCGTCCCTGTCCAACGGTTGATCCGCCTCGTCGACATCAGCAAGGGTGTCCGCATAAAGGGTGTCTGAGTCTTCCGCCTCAGCGTCGCCCATGTTCGAACCCTCTTCCTCCCTCTCCTCATCAGGACCAGGGTTCTCCCGCTCCAGGATCGCAATCCCAAGGGCAGAAGCGATCTGGTTCACTCGAACCCCCTTCTGTATTTGGCACGAATTGCTGAACTCAAGAGCACGGAGGGGACCAACGTGCCCGATAGCACATGTGGTGGCAGCGCCAATAGTCATCACTGTAGAACAGAAACAAAGAAACAGCGGATGTAAGCACATGACTGAAAAAAAAATTACGATCACCATCTTTGCTCAGGACGAGCAAGGGGAGCTTCGAACGCTCGTCAACTTGATCGCCATCCAGCACAACATCCCAACCAGTGGATAAAGGCAGAATCTTCATCATACAGTATTCTTCGACCAAATCCTGGGTGCTGGTCGACGAGGCGATTTGCTGGAGCATCTTCAATGACTCCTTATCATATGAACTAAGCTTCACAACAGGCCGTTCCGGCTTCGCTTCGCTCGAGACCATGGATAGCAGGCTTCAATCTGACGAAGTCACCAATGGTGGACATTGGTAGTAAAACCAGTACTGCTGCCAGTCCCTTAGCCATTTGAATCTTGTAGTAGTGACGGGCCAATAGTGAGAAGCCTGCTTGCGCACCCCAAAGTTCACACAACAAAACTGACCGCTGCGCTTACGGAAGCATGTCGCAGTGTGCAGCTAGGCGAACAGTTTGGTGCTGGTGTTCTCCCAGTTGTCTTGAGCATCCATTCGAATACACCAATCCAAATGAGCGCGTTCGTGGTCAGCTGCGGGAGGTGAAGGCCAAATATCCGAAGAATAGACAACAAGGTCTTGCTGCACGGCAGACGAAGTCCAGCTTCGATGAAGCTCTCGAACAAAACCAGGTAGCCAGTCGAAGGGCAAGGATGAGTAGCAGATTCACCGAACTTGCCCTTTGACAGATCAATAGCGCCGGTCCCCCCAAGTAGGTTAGAAAGCCAGCTGGGAGTGCAAAGCGATACTCCGAGCACCCACTGCCTGGGTTCCTCGCTACTGCTCCCTCCTTTCGAGCCCTTTGAGGTCCCACTCTTCGAACCCTTAGCCATTTTTGATCAAACTAAAACCTTAAAGCACTTAGTTCGAAGGACGGTTGCTTCCGCAAGAGCCACAACAAGTTCGAATCAGAATGAGGAAAAGTGACGTCACACGAATTAGGGCTCAAGTGCAAGGCGCAAAGAAAGCAACAAGAGTGGCGTCAAGAGTACGACAGCCTGCGATGGGAGCGTGGGAAGCGCAAGGTTACAACACGTGTCAAAAAAAATCTCTTTATCCAAAATCGAACACACCATTTTGACCGAGGCGGGGGCGGCGAGTCCCCAGCTTGGAGCAAAAAGCTCGAGTCACGGCCTCAGCCAAACCAGTGGTTTGACCTTGGACGTGAGGGGCTTGTTGTAGCAGGGTACCCGCCAGCCCCTAGCGCCACGGCCAAAATTGCCTAACCAAAACTCTAACCCTACTTAAATATCTCTTTCGCTTGCAGGCAGGTTCTAATGGAAAGATTCGAACAAGATAGTTCGAACCACCAGAGGGTCGACGAGAAACCACACGCAGTCAAACTGGAGGGATCGAACCACCGAAGACTTGGTTCGAACCGGTCGATAGTTCGAAGGGACTAGAAGCTTGAATCCCACGACCAGCTCAAGACAACTCGCCGACCGACTGTGGACCACATGTACAGGTGGTTCCCTATATCACGTGATTATGTCGGCTATAATCCCTTGCAGGGCAAGCCTTAGGCTGAAAAGACCGGGTTACCCCCCGTGTTTGTACTAGGAACCCCTGTGTAAAATAGTATTTTCCGCTTAGGGATCCGAGCCCTATAAATAGGTGACTCCTGTACCATGTAAAGGACGGGTGATAACGTAAGGAATGAAACCCTAATCGCCGTCTCGTTGTAACTCTGTGGCTAACTTCTTGTCTGACGTGCGTGTGTGTGTTCGCTGTTCGAACGGTTAGTTCGAATCTACAAATGTTCAGTGGGAACTATTGTTTGGACACTAGGCTATAATATAGCAAGCAAACTCAAATTGTCCATTGTCCAGTTGACAATTTATAGCTCAAGCATAGGTAAGAGGTAACATGGCTTAGCCCAGGGCTTTGAATAATCCTGTATCGCCCCTTATGCCATAGGGCTGCATACGCTCAAAGTTCTTGCGATCCATGTATTTTCCATTTTTTTTCATGCAATTCGGCCAGTGTGCTAAGAAATTAAGTGCTCCCTCCATTTTAAATTACTTATCATAAACACTTACTTTCTACATATTTTATTTTTCCTCCTATAAAAAACAAAAAAAAGACTTACTCCATTAGTAATTCCATTATTTCCACTTTGACCGTCAATTTGTAAAAAAATCTATGTAGTTTACATGACGATATTTATGTTTTTAGATGCACTACAAGAAATAATTCTATAATATGATGTTCACGTGCTGTTAAACTACACAAGTTCATAAAATTTAATGGTCATGTATGAAAATGAGTAAATTACACTTTACACCGGATAAAAAAGTACCTTGTTTTAGTTTGCACCGGATTTAGCGTATACTTTCACTTTGCACCAGGGTACGTCAATGTAAGTTTCATTTTACACTAGGTTAATATCAAAATGAGTTATCAAATCTATAAAATTTTTACGGACTTTTTAAATAATGAACAAAACTTCGTGAAACCTGGTTTAAATTCAAAATATTATATAAGTTTTATTCATATATTTTACAAGATTTTGTTTGAATACATAATACAACCCAGTGAAACTTATTTTGATGCACCCCTGTACAGAATGAAAATGAACACAAAACCCAATGCAAAGTGAAACAATATATATTTTACCCAATACAAAATGCAATTTACTCTATAAAAATATACGACTTAGGACATATAAACTTATCGATAAGTAATTTGAAACGGAAACGGAGGGAGTATATATCAGTGAGTACTAAAGCAAAGAGTTCCAACTGAAATCAAAAGAGACCAATCTAAGAGAAGAAGAGCTTCTTATTATGTTACTTGAGAGAATTTTATCAGAACACTGATGAGCATCTTTGCAAGAATGGTGGGGGGAGACCCCTCTCGATCTCCCTCTCCTTTCACTCTTTTCCTCCTCACCTTCTCCATCTTTATGGGTAATCTCCGGGGATCTTTTCAACCACAAAACAGAAAAGCTCCCCTAAAACAATATATATAATACCTACCCAAAAACCAACAAAAAAGAAGCAAGAAAAAGGTACAGCAGAAGAAGAAACCGTCCTGTCTATCATGCTTGTACACTTGAGTGTACAGTCATTCACAAGTTTCTTGAAATCCTCTTGAACCTGCCATGAATCGACTGTTCTGTCCATCGTCATCTTCACCTCTGCTCAGATGGTTAATCACTCTGTTTGTATCTGTATCTATATATATTCGATGTTTGTTTCAACTTTCAAGAGTGCACTGTTTTTTGGGCATCATTCAGTTCAGAACTTTGCACTCCATATGGTGTCGTCATTCTCCCCACATCGTTGATGGACCTCCTTCATCCGATCCGCGGATTTGCAGATGCCACTGCAGCTCCAGTCGAACGACGCAGCGCATACATTGCCTGCTTGTGCCTTCCATTCGCAATCTGCAGTACAGCGTGTCATCCACAGTTATCTCAAATGTTTCTCTTTATAATGAACGGTTAGCTAAAATATGACCAGAACTTGACAACCGGGTGATTGATCATGTCAGTCCAGAATTCTAATCTCATCAGACAACGACACAATTTCTCCCAAACAGTTTCTTAATTGTCCTCTAACACCTACCAGTCTACAACTAATCAATTGTATACGCGAGTATACATGACTAAATGACGCATGTAATGGCCATTATTACAGTATTTAAGGTGAAATGTTATTAATCTTAGAGCGCTCGTGACACTTTCAGAGAAAGAAGAAGTGGCCTTGTTAGAAAAAGGTCTGATGTCTCATGTCCTGAAAGGATGCTTCATGATTAACAAAAACAATTGACAAGCACATGTTTCTGACAGCGGATAGCACACCTACTTAGTGAAGTTGACTGACAACCACTCCAAACTATGCAAACGCAACCACAGTGTTTCACCAAATGATTCAATACAGATCAACTAGGCTGTATGTAGTCCCACTACTCCATACAGTTAAGAGTTGACTGACATGTCAATACCAAACCGGGATCTGGGAGAGGAAGAAAATCAGTTAAAAAATGGCGAGGATTTAACTATACCTGGTTGTGTACCGCAGCAAAGCCTGCGATCATCGACATGTTCAACATCGAGACCAATGAACCAGGCTCCCAATGATACATCCTCATTAGCATATTTGTGGAGAACATGCCTGAAACATCAGCATCATCCATGGTCAATGATGGTAGCTCTTAGAGAAAAGAAAGTCAGAGTAGCCACACCGAAGCCATGTCTGAAAAAATTCCTTACTGGTTGATAGATATGTAAGAAGCCAGATCTTTGGAGATTGCATACAACTGACCGGTTGCATGACGGAAGTACTTGTTCCCCCATTCACCAAATTTCCAGTACTCGGGCTCATGGTATCTTACACCCCTGAGGATAAAACAAAGAAGTTAGCATTTTATCAGTTGTTTAAACATCAAAGAAGGCATGACAACAACAGAGGAACTTACTTCTGAGCCAAGACTGGACCAGATTTCATGCAGCCAATGTAAGCTCGAGGCTTCGACCGATGCTTCACCAATATGTTACCAAGAATTGCTGCAATGATTTTAAATCTGATTATTCTGTATCATTATAAGTGAAACATAATTTTAAGAGTCCCCTCCAGTGGTTTCCAGTGCCAGTATTATACTACCGATAGAAATAATCTGAACCGTCTATTCTTCCACATTTCTACTACCATTAATTGGGATGACAGTAGAAATCAATCTAATCCTTTAGATTAAAATAGATCTAGGGTTTAGATTAATTTCTACTGGCAAAAGAGACCACCGGAGCGTGGGTCTTTTAAAGCTTTAGATTTGAAAACAACATCTATGAAGGTTATGACAAATATGAGTTTTTTTTTATCAACTAAGTGTACATTTTATATGTCAAAGACTGACGTTTAGTACCCCGCAAAAAAAAAAGACTGAAGTTTAGTATGAATAAGATCTAAATTGGACAAAGTTTATCAGCCAAAAACAGAGTATAACCAAGGAAGTCATACTAAATACGAGGAGAGTAGCTTGCATACCTATATTTACATGTACATCGTCATCCACTTTAATGTAGTACTCTGCATCCCACGTGGACAAGGCTGTCACAAAAAAAGCTTTTGTCTTTGCAGCCAATTCCAAATACCCTTCAACATGATCCTGAGTGATTTAAAAATATTGCAAGATATTTTTAAGTTTTACAGGCAAATAACAGGCTATTTATACTGTGCTACACCAGCTGATGTAATTTTGTACTGCACTACTTCATTAACTAATTACCAATCTCATGAAGTCACCATGTTTCCTATCTTCTGCATCTATAGCTCTGTCAAGTATCCCACCAGACGTCGCACTGTCAAATGAATACAAAATGAAAATTTTAGTTTCAGTAAGCTCAAGATATTGTCGTCTGACATTGTTGAACCATAATGTAGATTGGTAACTCTCCAGTCTCCCTTTCACCCATATTTTCTAGAACAATTTCCCCAGAGTGTTTTTTTTTCCTGTACTAACCTATGACCAATTACGAACCGAATGATAATTCCCTTCTCTTCCTCAAGCTTCCTTCTTCTCTCACCTGTCATAAAGGAATAACCAATTATCAGGTGACATGTTTTACCATGGAAACAAAGTTCTCGATGCAAAACAATGCGAACCTTGAGGCATCCACGTAGCACGAACTGAATCTCTTCGTTTCCGGCTGCTAAATGCGGTGTTAATGCCAATGACCATGAAGTATCTCCGTTTCCCCGTAGATTCTGATAATGGCGCGCCATTGAGCTCAGACTCCTCTTGTGACGCCTTTGCTGACGCTAACTCCATTTCTAAGTTTGATATTGTTTTGTCTAATGCCCTGATCACAAAAAAACAGAGTTTTTATGAACCTTGAACAGATTTGAGGTTAATATTGGTAGCACTGTTCTTTCAGATTTAATTTAATGTATTCTGCATTGTAATTACTATCGGTACTTACTGTAGAGCATCCTGAGTTCTTGGGACCTCTCCAACTATATCTTTTTGCTCCATAATCTGTATAATATGCAGAGAAAAATAATGACGCTCATAAAAAAGCATTGAAGACTTTTGTAATTTGCTAATCCTTGTACTACTACCACCAGTAGAAATCAATCTTAACCGTAAATCTATTTTAATCCAATAGATTAGATTGATTTCTATTGTCACCCTAATTAATGGTAGTAGAAACACAGAAGAATATTCTCATATTGACGGTTAAGATTATTTCTACTGACAGTAAGACCACCGGATCGAGCAGGGCTCTTACTGTAAATGTTGGTTACAAAGTAATCAGAAAAGACTTGTGCAACATTTAACATGCTTACACTTTTTTGAGCACAGTCACCAGACACGAGGTTCATCTTGTTCACTTCTAGGGCCGACCTCCTTATGATCTCTTTCGGTTCTGGCATTGTCCACATCCTGCAACAAACAAAATGTTTAGTATTTTTCATTGGACGGTTGCGGCACTTGTTTTACAACGACAAACGGATGAACACCCCCAGAAGCGAACCCATAGAAGCGTAAGCATCTTGGGGGATGACTTGAAAACTAAGTATCGAGAACAAACAAACTGTTTTCCAAATTTGCGAAATACAGTAGAAACATCCGCAAGATGCAAAATTCATAGAATACGCTTCCGTGTCTCTCGTAAGTGGAAAAGGATATTAGAAGACTGCAAGTGGTTATTCACACCACATTCCTTTACAAAAAGAAAAAATCATTCACAGTTTACAGAAAGATACGAGGTGCATAAACTTCAGTGTCACAAAAAAACAGAGGCTGGTGTTTTCTCCATGCTGGGTTGCTGGCTGCGAGCTCTACTGACGTTTCTGTAGCCATGACGTTTCCGACTGAATTTAATTTTTCACTGTACTGCAAATTACCCAAAAAGTAGAAAAACAAAAAACAGAAAATACCGACCTCAGGGGTCCAGGGCAACTGTAACTTTCCTAGGTAAAGGTACAGGACGTTTGCTAGTTGCAACTATGTTGTCGGCGACAGGTACACGTTGTATCAGGTAGTTCGCGATAAATGTACCCTGTAGTTTTACCCGCCCGCAGGCGGATCTTCCCAAAAATAAAAGAAGCATCACATCAACCAGACCAAGTACGCCGGCAGTAGCAGTACAAGAACTCTCCACATTTACCACGAGCAATATCGCAAGCCTTTAATTCGGGAGAGATTTTCCTTTTTTCGTCTCCTATCCTATCTCTTATTCTGTACGCTACAGAAACCGCTTGTCATGGTGAGATGGTACAGAGACTAGAGAGAGTACAGTACACCAGCAACAGTTGTTTGTTGGTCTTGGGTGTAATCCATTGACCAGAGCAGATGAGATGAGATGAAAGAGCAGAGGAACGCAAGTAATCAACTATAATAATTCAGAGAATTTGCTGAACCGGACGGGGAGAGGGCGAAGTGAGGGCAAATTGTCGGTAGGATCGTATCACCCACAGGCCAGGATCATAATTTTCTTTTTGGCACTAAAGAGAAAGGGTCTGAATTCGCCGTACCAGTTGCAGGCTCAAGAACCGAACAAGCAGACGAATAAACGAATGCAGAAAAATCAGGCGATCATAACTGAATGCAATCATCACACGAGATTATTCAACACCAAACCAACAGCTCGCAAGAACAAGAAGAAGAAAAAGAAAACGACGAGAGGCCGGCCGGGAAGCAGAGCAGGGGAAGTGACCTGTTGGTGAAGATGAGGCCGATGCAGAAGCTGCCGAGGCAGAGCAGGAAGGTCCATTTCCTGGAGATGGTGCCTCTGAACACCAGCGGCTCGTCCCCTCCGCCCAGCGCCGCCGCCGCCGCCGATCCCCTGCTCTTGTTGAAGCTCATCTTCTCTCAGAATATCTGAGTCTCCAACAGCACACTGAAGCAAGCTAAGCTAACTAGCTAGGGCCTCCCTCACTGCCTCACCGCTGGATCCTGTCTCCCGATCCCGGAGACCCCATGATCACACTCCAAGAACCTCCCAATCCCACCACCCAAAATATGGTCCCTCCACCCCTCCTGCTCCTCCTCTCACTTTTGTCAAGATCAAGTCGCCACAATCTTTAATCTCTCCTCTTCCTCTCTGTGTGTGTGTGTCAAAGATGCATGATTCTTTGGTTCTTGAAGCCGCTTCCTGCAACTGGCTGGTGGCTTTGGGGTGAAGGGGAAGCAGGAGGAAATGGAGAGATGGAGACGAGGGAAAGGACGCACCAACTGCGTGCGCGCGTGCCTGGGAATAGAAGAGGAGTTGAGTTAGAGTGGAGTCCGGAGGAGGGAAGGGATCTCTCGCTCGCTGTCGCTGGCCCAGATTTATTCGGCACCCACTTGCTCCTCTGCTCTGGACATCTACGCCCACATTAGCTTAGCTTAATTTGCAGCTTAGCTCCAAGTAGTAGTAGTAACTAGTAAGTGGTGGTTATGTTACTCTGGTCTCCTTGGGGGATTATTGTAGTGGAAGCGCCATTAATGTGCTGATGACCTCAGCAAGGTGAGTTTGAAGGAGTGGTGGCTGAAATGGCAGTTTTGCCCTCACGATTTCTCCAGTGAGTGGTGAGGTCAAGTCAATGGCGCCATTGCCACTGGTTGAAGATCGGTAGATCGCCACCCATGTGTTAGAGGGAATTTGATACAGTTGTGGTGATGCCTCCCATGAGGGTTCTCGACTTCAAAATAGATACCTGTCCTGGAGACCATGCAACTCAAACTTCTCGACATATTAAAATAAATATTGTGTTGTATTATTGTTATATGACAATGTATAATGTCATTAAATTTGTAACAACATAGTATTTTTTAACATAAATTCAGAAGTGTGAACTTGCACCTAGACAGCAGAAGCAGATCATTTGCAATCAATACGTATGCAGTTGAATCATTGGAAATAAGGATCCATGGGCTTAGTTCGTTTTGGAGGAAAAACAAAGAATTTAGATTCTAAAGTATTAATTTTTTTAAGTGTTATTCGTTTGTTAGGATTGAGATATAGAAAAATCAAAGGAATTTTTCCTTTCCAATAAGTTGTAGAGACAAAACATAGAAATTTTTTCATCTACATTAACCTCATAGAAAAATTATATGAATTGATGTACGCATGCATCTTTATTTCTCCACTTCTATTCATATGTATTAAAATTCCTTTAAACCAAATAAGCCTTTATATAATGTCTAAATGCCGTTATTGACTCAACTGGGATACACTAGTAGCACACGATACTCTTCACTAGGGAGCTAGTAGTGCTCCACTCCTGCAACTATAGTATGTCTTTCTGAAATATACCTCCTCCATTCTAAATATATTATGTTCAGATTTATATCTAGAAATTTATCTAGTTTGCTATGGAGCGAGTATAATATTACTAAATACACCATGTAATTGTCTTCCAAATTTGTAAATGCATTTCAGCTCGACTAAAAATGGTGACACCCTAGATAGTACGACTATATACAAAAGAAAATTAATAACATGTAAAAAGGTTAAATATATACTCTTCAAGAGTTAGACTAATCAGAATGCGTAGTCACGTCACTTGTATTATTGTAGGAGTCTTTCTTGTGGCATACTTTTGTCCATGTTTGCAATTAGTAGAGTATAACAATCAAAGTAATTAAAGAGCCATCAGCCATATTCTTTATAGGTTAACTTTTCTTTGTAATGGAGCAAGGTATCTTCTATATATGTTGTAATTGTTTTTGGTACGTAAAGAATGGAGAAAAAGGGATCTCGTACGTCCTGTTTGCATCTATTTATTCTTGAAGTTGGGAGCACCAAGAACAACGATCGAGAAGCTATATTTTTGTAGTCGCCTATCACCCTGCAACTGTAAATTAATTTGCTAAATCGGAAGCCTCCAAAATGTTCGACATTTCTGCAATCAGGAAGCATACCATGTTGCTCAATGCATTACAAGAGATCAGTATCATGGGAGCACATAAGTGGCATAACATGCCAAGGGAGATTCACTCAATACAAAAATTCACATGAAAGCAGGGTGGTTTATGAAAAGATTATTGCAACAGGTAGGCAATAAGTTACCAGGGGTGACCATGTGGGCGAAAGAGCGGATCCAGGTTGGGCTGAGCCCAAAGTCCTTGGCACACCTCATGCCAGTCATGTGCTATTAGGGGCTCAATCATTGCGTGGATCATTGTCTAGTCTTTCTTGGTTTCTAGATCCAATTTTATTAGTACAACTACTTGCTCCTCCGTATAATTATGCCATATTTTTTACCAAAAGGCAAAGGCCGTATATGCATCTTAATTTTATACAAAAGAAGTATATGCGTTACGAGAACATGTCGTAGAAACTACTAGGCGAGACAAGCAGGATACTGCCGATGATTTACTTTGCCCCTCGTCAATGTGCTGGTGTGGAAAATGTGCAACTAAAAATTGCTGGTTTTTTTTGTCATGTATTGTACTTTTGTAGTTGACTAGTCGATTGTGCTCTGAAGTCGACCCTTTTTGGCTTTAATTTGATGATAATTATTTTTTTTTGGACAAATCTAAGAGTACATTTTATTTGCATACACTTTCCTTCAAGAAAGAAAGCTTCAGGGGCCAACATGGCACAAGAAGGATACCGAATTGGCTGTAATAATTTTAATACGACTTGAAATTCAAATTGTTTTAAAGAAATTGGAATTATTCCAGTTATTATACCCTGATGCGCCTTGTTAGTGCCACATGTATGTATGTCGTTTGAGCTAAACGAGATGACTTTTGATCAAAAGGAATCTTTTTTTCAGATAGTTCTGCGTGCAACGACATATATATCTGATCTCATAATACTTTTTGGATTTAAATAGAATAGAAAATAGAGGTCAAATTAATCATTTTAAAGATATTATGGAAAATAAAATGTTTCCATGGTACTCCATTGGTCCATAAATATATAGACTCCTACGATGATATTTTTAATAAAATTAATGTACAATATACATGTGTTTACATTACGGATTGTCAAGCCCTTGTTTCATTTGTGTAGTGTTACTTTGCTTTTCTTTTTCCCTATGGATAACAATACAAAATTCATGCCTGAAAAAATAAATATAATTGTGTTTAGCAGATATTAAGATTAAGAAGGATATTTTTGGTGCGTCTTATTAACGAAGGATGCTTAGCGATCGAGAAAGGACGACGATGGTTGGGATAAGATCAGAAATTTAAAAGAGAGGTGATTAATGATATAAGTGGTACGTAAAATCCTTAAATTTATGAATAAATCTTAACCACCTATCATACTTATAAATTATTTGTAGATGGAGGATGTAGTAATCAAGAAACAATGGAGAAAAACAAAACACGGTCTCATGGCTTAATTAGAAAATCATTTCCTAATCTAGACTGGAGATATAAACACCATGTACGTACAAAATGAGTTATTGGAGTAATTTCTCCAAGCGTACTCTCTTTGCAATGAAATACTACCTACCAAGAAAACCAACGAAAAGGAACCTAAAAGAGGAGGAAAAGAGGGATGCCTGTCGCAGCCACGTGCATGGTCACATGCTCTGCGTGGCGATTATCGTCAAGCTATGGCGCTCTGCCCCCAAAGTGCACTGAATCGCAAGCTACATATACAAGATGTGGGCACACATGATCTGATCGAATTCAGTACCATGCCGACACCAAGTACCACCTGGCCTAAAATTTCAGAAGACGATATTGAGCTTCGTGTATATTCTTGGAAAACTGTACAACGGATAATGTATGGAGACTGGTACTGATTTTAGAAAGTATTATAATGTTGTATATCAAAATTTAAGCGATCTCGATGATGGTGTACCGGTAGTAGTAGTTGGCGATGGCTCGGGTGCCACGCTTGGAATATTTAGATCGATTCTATGAGATTAATATAGGTATATTTGTGCCGACGACTTATAGTTTTATGAACTTTGTACATATGTTCAAAAAATAACTAGATGGGGTTAACTTAAGTCATAAACATTATTGAAAAACAACAACACTAGTCTGTTTTCAAATACTTTCAAAGATCCGTCACTGTTAAAATTCATCTTAAAACTTTGATCAAGCATTCTTTTTTCAAGCAATAAACTTATAACTGCTTACAAATATGCTACGTCAACAAACTGTGTTGCTTTATAAATATAACCATCCAATATCATCATTATAATCAAACAATACTACCAAAATTAGTTGTGTCTTGAAATAGGAATTAATGGAGTAATATTTATCTTGCCCCCTAATAATATAAGATATACATCTCTACCAGTACTCTGTTCCCAAATATAATCAGTACTTTGTTTAGCAAAGATTAAGATTAAGGGGAAAGATTCCTTTTCAGTAATCTCATCGGTGAAAATTTGAATTTTGGATCAATCCACTTCAAGCACTGAATTGGCGGAAAATACTTACATTACTAATGTGTTGAAATCGGCATCGCAAAAATTAAGTGTATGATTAAAAAAAATAGGAATGCTTATATCTGAAAATAGAGAAAGGAGTATATTGGATAGTAAGCATTTCTCCTTTTTTTAATTAATGTGGGACTTTCTAGAAATTTTTTTATTAATGTGAAAGTTTCTATCATTTTACATATACTGGCCACGAATTGATACAAGTAGTACTATCTCCGTATCAAAATATAACGACCTTTGACCGGTGACACTTTGACCGGTGACAGTTTCTAGGACAACGAATCTGGACAGTCTCTGTCCAGATTCATCGTCTTAGAATATATCACATCAAATGTAGTTGTATTTTTAGATGGAGTGAGTATATTTTAAGAGCAGTTTATATCCTTAAAACATTACCTTGTAAGAAACGAAATGTTACCTCTGTGTGACTACGACACCTAAGTAATGTACTACTATAAGATTCAAATTTTGTTTCACGCATAGTAGGTTTTCATTTTTTTTTTCATGATACACTCAATTTTTTTTGTTGCACTGATTTTCAAGCATATATATCTAGGCAGTTTCAACCAATAGAAGGCTTGAAAAACAAAGAGTAAATTTCACTTTGAGCCATCTTTTATTACCGTTGTTTCGTTTTGGACCAGCCAAACTGATGTTTTCACTTTGAATCGGGTAATCTTACCTATGTTGCACTTTGGATTACCCAACTCTCTTATGAAGCATATAAACGATTTCGATTATATCGACTCCTACTCTTAAATATACTCCTGCTGATGTATGTAAACCATTTCTTTAACATATGCCAAATCAAATTTAAATGTGTAAAAGAGTTAACGGTGGTCTAAAATGTCACAAAGGTAAGATTATCTGGTTTAAAGTGAAAGCATCGGTTAATGGGTGGTCCAAAGTGCAACAACGGTAATAAAAGGTGGTCCAAAGAAATTTACTCAAAAACAAATCCAAACGGTTCAAAATTAAAGAATTGATCACTAAAGTGACTTAGTGCAAGTTTACTCCTTAATCTTTGTTAAAAAAACTAAAAATGCTTATATTTTGCAATGAAGATAGTAATATGACCAGTTTATTGGGCGACTTCTTATGAACTGTGATTTTTTTACCTTCAAAAAACTGTGATTTTTGACCCGCTATGAATTTCTAGATCGAATAAAAATATAAACTAGTGACAATCATGAAGGCTAGCAGGAGGAATTAAATTTAATTACTGGAGTTATCTCCACGGTAACATCGTGTGTACCATTTGGCTGTTGATTCATGTGCTTTCGTGCGTTAGGTTTCCTTTACTTTTTCCTCTGCGTTTTTATCTTCAATTTCATATAGTAGTGGTGGTGGAGGAAGCATCTTATCACTTATCCTAATAGCTCTGAACTGAATCCATACCATAAAGGTTGTTAAAGTGCATTCACCAGCGAGAATCTAGTTCCTATTGTCTGCTGATCTGCAAAGTGAACTCAACTGATGCATAGATGCAGCTGAAGAGTGATATGGTGAATCTAGTTCCTAAATAAGTAGTGGCCCTCTAGTCTTATGACCTGACCCTTTCTGGTAGTTGCGTTAGTGTCCAGAAACTAGTGGCTTCATTCAACAAACTGTAAAACTTTATGTATATATACTCCTATCTAAAAGTTCAGGGTTGTAATCTTGTGTAGGCGTGGGCATCATCAGTTATAAATTTCCCATTATTGAAAATATTTCTGGAGAATTTTATAATCAATTAAAAGTGTGTGGTACGCAGGTACACTATACATACTCTTCTCCTTTATTGAGATATGTACAGTACTACATGACCTATCAATTCAGTTGCCTAATTATAAATTTCTGAATCAGACCTAACCATTTGTACTATACGGAAACATAAAACCACAACATCAACATCAGCTGTACCGTACTATCTCGAAATTTCATGCAGACCCCTGAACAAATATTAAACCTGCGAAAAAGATTCTTGTGGCGCATGTGCAAACTAAAACACTCAAAACCCACCAAACGGGAGATGGTTATGTTAATGGAGACAAATACAAGTACGTGTGGTTTTATTCTAATGCAATTATTATACAACTGTTCTATATCATCCATAAATTATTATGCATGGTGCCAAATCTATATATTTTATTATTTTACTGTTGCATGTAGAAATTAATTTTGAGATAAAATTGGATTTCATTTTGAGTAAATTGCACTTTGCACCAGGTAAAACGTATTTTGTTTCGATTTGCACCGGGTTTGTTGCATACCTTCATTTTGCACCGGTCAGGTGTATCAAAATAAGTTTTATTTTACATCGTGTTGTATTAATAATTCAAATAAAATCTTATAAAATATGTGAATGTAGCTTATAAGATATTTTGAGTTTAATTCAGATTTCATGAAGTTTGATTTATAATTTAAAAAGTCTATAAAATTCTACTATAGATTAAATAACTTATCTTGGTGTTAACCCATTGCAAAGTAAAATTTACATCGATGTAACCAAGTATACGCTAAATCTGGTGCAAAGTAAAACAAATTTACGTTTTACCCGGTGCAAAGTATAATTTACTTTTTTCATTATTAAAGAAAAATCTAGAATTTAATTGTGAGGCCGAATTAAACTCCATTATGAAAAGTCTAGAAACTAATTTTGGTGAACTCATTAGAAGACCGTACGTTTTCTGTGTGAGCATTTACATGATCTTATCAGAGACACGATTGGAACGAAACAAGCTAGGGCCCCTCGTATACACACGTCACGTTTCGACTAACTAATCCATGTTTGTTCCGAAGACAAAAGCCTTCTCTTGCACTTCACGTGGTGAGAGGACCCATGAAAGCTACCAAACAGTTCTTCCCGTACTACTCAAAGCTAGGGCAGTTGTTCCTTTTCTTTCAGGAACAATATGCAGCCATTGGATTTTAGCCACGGCCACTCAGAACACATGTAAACGGAACGGTGATTGGGCAAGCAACACGCCAAACATGCTACATATACTACACAAGCTTGGCATCAACACATCACGGCAGGCGTGCTGCATGGCTGCCACATGCACTTCTGCTCATGGGCACATGTATGTGATTTTAGCCAGTCACACGACTGCCACCCTCCTCTCGATTTAACCTAAAATGCACACTACTGCAAGATGATAAGATGATAGATCTAACTTTGAGGAAATAAAAACGAAGTTAGTACTTTCTTCCTAAACAATAATATTCTTTGGGCTTGCAAGCATGACGTGCCATTTTAATGAAAGTTCATTTAGCTAGATAATTGGAGCTCATCACATGTGTGCAACACAGATCAGGAATGTTGCAGTAGGGGACGGTAAGGCTGGTGAAAAATTATGGTGGGTTTGCTTAAGACCACTTCTAGCGCTCTGCTAATAAGCCACTCCTCACTGCTAAGTCTGAATTACCCCTCGAACTATTGAGTGAGTTCAAATAATCACATAAACTTAAAATCAGACATCTTACACTTCGAACTATTGAAATCTGACAAAATGCCCCCTCCAATATGATTTTGGACATATTTATCAGATTTGACCAATATGGCAACCTAGTGAATATAAAAAATAAAAATATATATTATAGGGCCCATATGGCATCCTGTCTTTCTCACCTTTAGATTCCACCGACATATTTGGCCTTCCAGGCTCTACAAACTTCCTGTCAACACAACATTTGACCCTTGCAATCGTCGGATCAAGCCCTCCGGACAACCACCAACAGGTTGTGTCGTTTTTGTGTTGCATCGGTAAAAACCGAGTTGTGAGATCTAGAAGCTTACGATTGTGAGATTGGGAGAGATATTTCACTTGTTCTATTCTAGTACTACTAGTTCTTAGGGATAACCTTTTTGTTTTCCCTTTTCTCGTACTAACCATATGACAGGGGGCGACAACTTCACAAATTGTGTTCTTCGTAGCGAGTTGGACACAATGCTAGATAGACCAACTAAAAACGGAGTTGAAGGAAGCCATAGAGAAGGAGATCAATGATACCATGACCAAGTTGAACGTAACCCACATGCTTGAGAGCCTGGATAGACGCATCGCAACACTGACCAGTGGACTTGATGAGTTGGAGAATAATCTACGTAGAAGGTGATGATCAAGATCACGTGGGACAAGACTTCATTTACGACAATGAGGGCAATATTGATGTGTGCATGCCACACGAAAAACGGCTAAAGTGACGACTTTGCTTCAACTGTCGAGGTATAGGAGATAATAATAATGATAACTATAACAATCATAACAACAACCACCATGCTGGAGCCAATAATGATTCTTTTGCTAAAGTCAAAGTCAAATTTTCTAGACCTGCCTTTTATGGTGCTTATGATGTTGAAGCATATCTTGATTGGGAGATGACAGTAGAACAAAAATTTAATGCATATCTAGTTTTTCAAATTTATAAAGTTAGACAAGCTACTAGTATGTTTAAGGAATTTGCTATTATATGGTGTAATGAACTAGGTAACACTCATGGGCAACCTGGTACTTGGGAATTAGAATAGACTAAAAGAGGTATTGTGTGATAGATTTGTTCCTTCTTTCTACCAATGTGATTTGCATAAGAAGATACAATGATTAGAACAAGGTGATATGTCTTTTTAAGAATATTATGCAGAGTTACAAAAGGGTATGATGCGTTGTGGGCTAGTTGAGAAAATAGATGAGAGATTTGTCGTTTTTATGGGGGGTTGAGGCATGAATTTATAATATTGTTAATTATAAAAAATATTGTTGACTAAAAGAGGCAATGCATGATAGATTTGTTGCAGCTGACTACACCATCTACAACAGGACCGCCCAAGCCGTCAGCGAGCTCTTGTACTACACCACCAGGGTATACGCGGTCTTCTACCCTTGCTGTTGCTGCCACGACGCCATCCATAACACTTGTTGTATGTGCTCCGGAGACCGCCCATAACATTATTGTAGAGCGGGTGCTTGGCACACAAGTATAGCAACCTAAGAAGCTACAACGCCATAACTTATTTTAGATTTTCTTTGCCATCAACAACTATCGAGTACGTGTTATTATTGATGGAGGTAGTCGTAACAATTTGGTGAATTCTGATTTTGTCAAGAAGCTTGTCTTGACTACACGCCCGCACCCACATCCATATTATATTCAATGGTTAAATCATTATGGAAAAACTAAGGTAACAAAAACTTGCAAAGTTTCATTTTTCATTGGTTCTTATGATGATTCTGTAGACTGTGATGTGGTATATATGTAAGCTTATTTACTTTTATTGGGTCATCCTTGGAAACATGATAATGATGCTACACACTATGGTAGAAGTAATAGATACACTTTTGTGCATAAATGCAAGAAAAAATGCTTTAGTACCTTTGACCCCCTGTTAACATTGCACAAGCTGATAGGGAACAAACTGCTAGTTCGACTGATGCTAAATCTGAAAATCGGCAAGCTGCCAATTCTTATTTTCCACCAAAACATGACAAGTCTACATCAATTTTTATTGTTGAGGGGATTAAATGGATGGGTGGTGTTATGCTTGCAACAAAATATGGCCTTGCTGAAATTTCTAATAATGATACTTGCTATGCTTTTTGTTATATAGACGAGCTTTGTTTTCACTTGATGATATTGCTGGCTCGATGCCTCCTACTGTCTCTAACCTTTTGCAAGAGTATGATGGCATTTTTTCAGCTGAGATACCATTGGGGTTGCCACCTATAAGAGGGATGGAACATCAAATTGACTTGATTCCATTAGCTTCCTTGCCGAACCGTACTGCCTATCAAACCAACCCTAAAGAGACTAAGGAAATTTAGCGGCAAGTCCAAGATCTTTTGGACCATGGGTATGTACGTGAAAGTCTTAGTCCTTGTGTCATTCCTGTACTTTTTTCCCTAAGAAATATGGTACTCGGCATATGTGTCGGTTGTAGAGACATCAATAATATTACTATTCGGTGTTGTCATCTTGTTCCTAGGGTAGACGATATGTTTGATGAGTTTGTGGTTCTATAGCTATTAAAGATTGACTTGTGAAGTGGCCACCACCAAATTATAATGAAACTTGAAGATGAATGGAAAACAGCTTTTGAAACCAAATCCGGGTTGTATGAGTGGTTAGTAATGCCATTTGGTTCAATAAATGCACCTAGCACTTGAGGTTGTAAGACCTTTTATTGATCGATTTGTGGTAGTTTATTTTGAAGATATCTTGATTTACAACAAGTCTTTGAATAAACATATGAATTACTTACGTGATGTTTTTAATGCTTTACGTGATGCATGTTTGTTTGGTAACCTTTTGCACGGATCGAGTCCTATTTCTTGGCTATGTTGTCACTCCACAGGAAATTGAGGTGGATAAGATTAAAATTGAAGCCATAAAGAGTTGTTTGATTCCTTACACCATCACTCAGGTAAGGAGTTTTCTTGGTCCTGCAGATTTTAGCACTATTGATGTCCCCATTGCATGAGTTGACAAAAAGAGATGGTGTTCAATTGGGAAAAGACACATGAGGAGTCCTTTGACACGTTGAAGGACAAGCTCAAACATGCACCATTCCTACAACTTCCATATTTTGGTAAGACCTTTGAGTTATAATGTGATGCCAGTGGAGTTGACATTAGAGGTGTTTTGACGCAAGATGGTAAACCCGTTGCTTACTTTCACGAAAAAATGCATAGTCTTGTTTTAAATTATTCCACGTATGATAAAGAATTGTATGCACTTGTATATTCTTTAGAGACATGGCATAATTATTTATGGCCTAAAGAGTTTGTTATTCATTCTAATCATGAATCACTTAAGTATCTCTGCTTTCAAAATAATCTGAATTGTAGGCATGCTAAATGGGTTGAATTTATTGAATCTTTTCTATATGTTATCAAACACAAGAAAGAAAAGGATAATGTGATTGTTGATGCATTGTCCATATGGTATACCTTGCTGTCCTAACTTGATTGTAAGATTTTTTGACTTGAAACAATAAAAAAACAATATGTGCTTGATCCTTATTTTAAAGACGTGTTGTTGAATTGTAGAGAGGGCCGTACATGGAATAATTTTCTGTTCAATGATGATTTTTTTATTTAGAGTTAATATAACCGTCTATGCATTCTAGTTGGTTTCGTTCGTCTATTGTTGATACAGGGACCACATGAAGGAGGATTGATAAAATATTTTGGTGCTAAGAAGACAAAGGGTGTTTTGGCCTCATATTTCTTTTGGCCAAATATAAGGAGAGATGTTGAACGGTTTCTGACACGCTACACCACATGTCAAAAAGCTATGTCGCGCTTGTCTTTATATGGTTTATACATGCCTCTCCATGTTTCTTCTATTCCTTAGGAAGTTATTTCTATATACTTTGTGTTTGGGATTGCCTAAGACTAGCAGGGGAGAGATAGCATTTTTATTGTGGTGGATTGTTTTTTTAGGATGTCACACTTTATACCATATGATAAATGTGATAATGATGTTCATATTGCTGACCTCTTTTTTAAAGAGCTGGCTCATTTGCACGGTATGCCTTCTATTATTGTTTCAGATCATGATGCTAAATTCTTGAGTCACTCTTGGCGCACTTTATGGAACAAGTTGGATACAAAGCTATTGTTCTGTACAACATGTCACCCGTAGACTGATGGACAAATAGAGGTAGTGAAAAACACTTTGGGCACCAAATTCAGAGCTATTTTGAAAAAAGTTGAAGATGTGGGAAGAATGTTTGCCTTATATGGAGTTTGCATACAATCGGGAACACGTTTAACCACCAAGGTAAGTTCTTTTCAGGTAATGTATCGTTTTAATCCCCGTGCTTCTATTGATATTTTGTCTTTGCCTAGTAGTAAGAGGATTCATAGTGTTACCCAAGGACCGTGCGGTTTATTTTACAAATGCATAGGACAACTAAGCACAACATCAAAAAGATAAATAAAAAGCATAGAATTGCTGGTAGTAAAGGTAGACAAGAAATTAAGTTGAAAACAGGTGATTTAGTTTGGTTGCATTTGAGAAAGGATAAATTTCTAGATTTGAGAAAGTCTAAATTGATGCCTAGAGCTGATGGTCCTTTCAAAATTATTGAGAAAATTAGTGATAATGCATATAAACTTGGGAGAAGAAGAATAGCTTGAGAAATTCAAGTTGATGCCTACAGAAAATTAATGATAATGCATATAAACTTGCCTCCCGAGTTTTGAGATAGTCCCACCTTAAACATTTCAGATTTGAAGCCGTACTTGGGATAAGAAAAATAGCTTGAATCGAGGACGACTCCAATTCAAGAGAGTGGATGATGCGAACATCACTCTTTCGGATAAACACAACTCCTCCGCGGTCATTCAAGGTCCAATCACTAGAGCTCGTGCGTGACAATTGAATCTAGAGGTGAGCTTGTTTCTAAGTAGTTCTTATTAGGCAAAATATGCTAAAGAGCATCCAAAGTTTATGGCCTTTGCTCTAGAACACTTTTAAAATGCGTCTTTGCTGTATGAAACTATAATTCCATTTTTAGTCAAAGTGGAGAGAGAATAACATCAAAGTGGATGTTTTCTCACTCTAATTTTACTAAATATGATAAAATATAAAATCTAGTGTCCATTAGTAAATTACCACCTTTTTTAGTGTCATATATTAAAGACGTGTTTTAAGAGGGTCCTAAAGAAAATGTCGTAAACTTTGGATGCCCTTTAGGAAATTTTGCCTTCTTATTATGATTTTGAATATATATTGCTACCTATTAATTATATTATAATTAAGAACCACGGAGAGCACCAGTAGATGCACGGGGAAGGGCTTGGTGCCTTGTGGTGTGGAGGACCAACAAGGGCGTCCAAACCTAGTTGGATGCCCAACCCACGTCAGCTTCGCGTCCACCTCAGAATACGAGAACAACCTTAATTAAATTGGACGTCTAGATCATATATAGACTTCGTTTTTTGACGTTCCATATATGTATGGAAAGCTAACGTGAATACCGTTCCAATAGATCTGATCTTATGCCTAAATTCGTTCTACATTAACAAGAAACATCAAAACAAGAGCGCATCTAGAATCTGTCAGTCTCTCTCTCGATCTTTGCATCATGTTCTCCTTAGAAGGGTTGTTTAGGAGGTCTTGTATAATCCACGTGGCGCAAAAAAAAAGAGCAACAGTGAATTGTTAAAAAGTTGCGGCAGGTGAGAAACTGAAAGATAAATTGGACATTAGGGGGTCTCTGTACTAATGTGAGTCGTAAGGGAATAGAAAAACTAATTACTGGGCAGTACTTGGGTTGTTCCCTTTCTTAAAAGAACTAAAGAGAGAGAAAGGGGGGAAGTAGTTTACATTAATACACTACCCTACCGTTAACATGATCAGGAGGCATGCATAGGGTCCCTACGCATGCATAGCCAATCAGACATACAGCCATACAGGAGTTCAAATCCCCTGCGATAGGAAGTTTTAATAGGAGGGTACAGTCATACCAACTAATGGAATTAATCCCTTGATCATTGTTATCAAACTAGAAAAGAGTAATGACAGGTACTATCAGCTTCTCTTCTTATGATAGAAAATGTAGACATATGGAAGTGAGTAGTAATTTCAATTTCATATAATTAATCTAATATTGTGAAGATGCAAACAGGTTTGGTATATATATGCAACTTTATACAGTAGTTCCATTAGTTTCATCTGACATGTTTCATTTAGCTGGAGAGTTGATTCATTTGCACTTGGGGGTTTGCATGGAACATTCATTTGTGTCTGTTGAACATTTTTTAAAAAATTTAAAATAACCCACTAGAGACTTATGTTGCCATGCCGGAACAGTGGTGTGAAATTAAGTATACAATATATCTCATAATACGAATCCTGGCCGTTTTCTCAAATCGTGATTGGGCCACGTGTCCCTTCCCGATGGAGGCTTTCTCCCCCTTCTCACATCCGTTGGATCGGCCATGTACGGCAGAAAAGGAAAAAAGAAATCTCGCGATATCCCGCGAAGGATCGCGAGTCTCCTCTTGCCCGATCGATCTAGCGCCGTGCGCCTGTGCCATCCTCGTCCCCGATCGTCGCACCTGGGGGAGCAAAACGACGCCCTACCGCCGCCGCTTGCTGGCTACGGAAACGCCGAGGAGGTCGGGCTGGTGCCCTGGTACATCGAGGACTCCTTGGTCAACTCTGCCTGACTAGCCTGTTTTCTCCTCAGGTGCCTGTTTTTTCCCTTTTTTTTCTTTTGATGAAACTTGTTCTCCTTGCATAGAGAGATACCTGTGTGGCTGTGTGATGGCTGATGCGCGTAGCAAGCTGATGTACTTGTGTGCTATAGGTGTCTGGGCAGGCAGTTGCAGAGTAACGGCAAATAGGTGTGTCTTCTACAAATGCAGGTTTCTTGGTTGGTAAGAACGCTCATCTATTAGCATCTTGTTTAAATAACTTCATTTGTTACGATAACAGTTACCATAGCTAGCACTGTTTTGCTTGTGGTGGGTTTAAAGCTCATACGATTTTAACATAAAAGATTCAGTGGTTACGCACTCACATATATAATTAGCAACAGATAGCTACCCTTTCAATCTAAGCCTAGGGTGCCAAGATCATTTCAAGATCAAAAGTTCTGAATTCTTTCCTCCAGAATTCATTTGTCGATTATTGCCTGGTCAATATTCTTTTTTTTTTTGGCATAATCAGTGAAGATTAACTATAGCTATTTAGGAGTAGAAGGCCTAAAGACTATCAGATTTAAAAGGTTAAGGAATCAACTGATGCCCATTCCAATTCCAGAATTATTTCCAAACGATAGCAAAACAGGATGAGGCAATGTTATTATACAGAAGTTAATCAATCGGTAAAGGACATAAAAACCTTATTTTAGTTTCGCTAATATGATCTAATCACTGAATCAGAAACTATAATTAACTGGTGAGATAAGGTGTGGGATAAGGCTTAATGGTTACGTGAGGTGTGAAATACAAAGAACTCTATATAAGCAATTCGGATCAGCTGTTGAGCCCCTCCATTAACATTACGGAAGTATTGAATACTCCTACTGTCCTACATGGACTTGCAACTGAAACCAGGTGTTGGATTCTGAGCATCCCTCCATTCCCGATGCTCCCTTTACTCCCACGATTTTCCTTCATAATACCGCTTGGGAAATTTGAAGTTGTCGCACGAATAAACTTGTACTTGTACCTTGCAAGAAAAAAAATACTGGTTAGCACAAGCAGCAAACTGTCAGAGGTTCAGAGCTTTTCAAACAAGAGTTTTACCTGTATGATACTTCATGGTCACACTGGAATGCAATGAGAAGATATGTATTTGCATAGTAGGTAAAGTCAATCCGCAAAATATGTATCTAGCAGTGAGGGTGCATAGTAGGTAAAGTCAATCTGCAAAATGTGTATCTAGCAGTGAGGGCCCTTCCTTTTTTAAAGGGCCATGTACATATCTTACATAATTTTCTCATGCTATATCAATATATACGCGGTAAAGCTTTTGCCCGTCTTAAAAAAAAGTAACGAGAATAGCAACAAACTCACCATGCCCTTCGCCTTTGAATTATTGTACCTGCAAGTCTTCAAGCAGCGAGGTGCCGGCGATAGGGTTTTGGTCGGGGCTAAGAAAGGGAGGCGATTTTTTTTCGAACCTCCCTTTTCGTCGAAAAGGATTCGATGGTGACCACCTAGATGTGGTATGTGGCCAGGGCGCGCCCAGATGGCCGGGTTCAAGGGAGTATTTTGACAGTAAAAGAGACTGTATTGCCAGCATGCTCAAAATGATAATCCCAGGAGATTGTATCTGGAATCCTGATTCTGATTTCTGCATACATACATGAATCGGATTGAGATCTTCTAACTTCACGGGGTGAAGTCACCGCCGTGCAGAGAAATGTTTCATTGTTTAAAGAGAATTGTTTCAGTAAAATTGTTTCAATGGCCGAAAAAATATTTCAATCGTACCCCGTTGAAACATTTTTGTTGATGGTGTGTCATCATTGTTTTTTTACATGAGTTTCGCTCAATGGCCAACAAATTACTCCTGATGTTGTGTCATCATTGTTTTTTTACATGAGTTTCGCTCAAAAGGAGTTCTGAGGCTGAACACAAGAGCTTGATTTTTTCTTTGAAAGATGAGATGGTACTATGTTTAATTTGAAAAGTAGGATTCATTATTCTCCTTATAAAATGTAATTTCCAAGAAGTTGTAGAACTTGATACTCCATATTAACGATGTTATGGATGACATGATGAGTGGGTGGTACATAATGTTGAATTGTGGTTTTCATGATTGGAAGGATCAAAATGATTAATTTCATAGAAATACTCACTTCGTCCAAAAATATAAGCATTTATGGAGGAATGTGACCTACAACGAATCTAAAAAGAGATTACGTCCATATTTGTTATACCATAAAAGATCACATCTTACCTCAAATACTTATATTGTTGGTTAAGAGATAAATGTTGAATTTCATGATCAAAACAGATCAAATGATTATTTCATGTGTGGATTTTTTTTACTGAAACACTATGTTGATTGCAATGGCCACTACGCTCTGTGGTATCATATGGCTAGATCAGCGCCAAAGGCGCGCGTGTTTTGTGAATACCATGACCATGCCACGGTTTTTATCATGCATGGCACCATTGTTTAGCCACATGCCGGTGAGCCGAAAGGTTGAGATTCGAAAGTAATTTCCGGCATAAAGAAAATGAAGTGGCATTCAGCTACTTCAACACAATGGTGCCCCCTATAAAAACCTCGAACACAATAGTATTAATTAAGACATTAAGTAATATAACGATATTGATAGATTTTTTTTTGTTAGTGAGAGAGTACGCGTTATCAATTGATTGGGTACGTGCTGATTTCTTATTGTGAGATTCAAAAATGGGGATATCATATTTAACAGATAGTCTGTAAAATTGAACCATTTTGGGAATTTGGTGAGTACATCTTTCTCTCAGTTTCCCAGGGGAATTTCTCTTTGAACTTCTCCAAACGCTGACAAGATTGTACTAGTATATCCTTAAATGCATATAAAACGATCTCTATTGTCTATACATCCATCTTAAACAAAAATAAGATACAATAATAGCATATCCCATTGGCAAGAACGACAACTCTGTCGGCAAACTCCTCCTAGAGATTCACCACCCAACCCAAAACGCATGACAAATTAATTAGCCAGTCACAACGCGATGATCTGCATAATTCCATTAGAATATATACCTCGCCATCCGATCGATCGGTTGGGCAGCCTCGGTAGCCGCTAATCTGCCTCACCGTCCAAGTCCAACACCAAAAAATTTCAGAAACAGAACATACAAAAAAATCGGCTGCTGGCCGACCTACTGCTGCAATAGCCAGCAGATCCTATCTGATGGCGCTCACGCACGCTAGCTAGCTGCCTGCCTCTGCACGGGGGGGCACATGCGTCGGTGAGATGTGTCGTGTCATGTGTGTATGCACAGTTGGGCACGCATCTCGCTCGACTGACCGGATCGATCGATCGATGGCTTGCCGTCTGCATGCGTACTCCTTGGCAGATGGCAGTGGCTCTTTTTGGCTCGATCAGATCGATGAATATGCGTTGCGTCGTGTGCAGTGGCTGCACGGATGAGGGAGATACAGGCCTTGTGATCTTTCTCCCGGAGATTGGCGCTCTGCCAAGCCAGCCGGCCTCGTGCCGTCGTGCAGACCAAAATGCTGGCCCTCTCCCTCCACCTGTGGTTTGGTGGTATTTTTATAGTTGGTTTTCAGATTGGGATGTTGTTTTTGTCCTTGTTTCTTTCTGTTGATAGAGTGTGTTTCTTTTTTCTAAGACTGACTTTGTTGAATCTCAATGACGTAGCCGGGTCGATTTGTTAGTTGTAAAAAATGGTTGCATTCTGTCCTTGTCTAAGATCCACGGTACAGATGTGCAGTGGTTCAAAGTAGATTAAGTGACGTATATGTCGATGCATCATATGTGTTATATATTCTGTTTGTTTTGAACCTCTCGCAATGAAATGATCATCAATAGTACGCTTTTGTTTGCATTTCACAGTGTAAATATTTTGCTCTTTTCCCATTTATAATAGTGCGTACTCCAGTTTTTATGGCCTTCGAAAGGGATCAAGGGGTACCGCAGTTTCTAATATTTTCGTCATAACTCATAAGGCACATTCTCACAAAACACGATCCTGAAAACACTCGTATATCTTATCTTACTACTATAGAAGTCCCTATTGGTGCAGTGAATCACTGGACATAGCAGTTTTTTACAAATTGATCCCTGATACTTTCTTGATATTATACTCCAACACACATCAATATTTGGTTCAAACAATTGAATATCAAATTTTTTGAATAAGCAAACAAGTGATACTAACATATTTGCTAAAAGAATATAGTTTTATATAATATATTTGTTTTATCCATAGCAAAGCATGGACACTAAGCTCAACTCAATTCTGCCACAGTTGACTCGATTAGTATGCTGGAGAAAGATCACGGCATACATGCTTCTGTGGTTGAATCTTGTGTGGCCAGCATGGCGCTTGAATCGTGGTGGTGATGGTGATGGTGTCATACAATTGCCAGTTCGGCCCAGCTCCGACTCATACGAAAACTCCGTGTCACGCACAAACGGGACCAACAAATTCCGATTTCCCGGGCAGAAGATCGCTGGGAGTGGGAACGCGCTAGAAAATCGCTCGTGACACAGAAAAATGAAGAATCAAACGACGGACCAAGGCCCATAAACAACAAAAAAAAACCATGAAAACAAGTTTCACTTTTTGTAATAGTAGAGATGAGATTTGGGCATCAGTTCACAGCGTGGCCTACAAGTTCTACCATATCACGAGTACTGCGTTTTCTCGGTTGGGCCACGGGAAAATTGCACAATTCCAAGTTCTGTTTTTCAGTTGGGGTAGGCTCATGACCACAAATTCCTTTCTAGGCCCATGTTGGATACTGGTGCCACACCAAGCTTACCGCCATCCCAAACGCGGCAAACTCGCCAAAAAAAAAAAGGCCTTCAACCACCATGGTCCATGGAGAAAGACCAAAAACATTTTAATACAATCAGAGAATGCATTTGCTACTACGAAAATATATTGGAATATATTCCTGTAGAGTCATGTAGGCATGTAGCAGGCTTTCTAACATCACCGTAAATCAGTAATTAGGAGACAACAAACCAAATGGAGCGTAATAAAAAAAAAATGAACCCAACCTTTGAAACTCCAAACATTGCAGGGTACGCTTATGTTATTGAGAAAACGCGATACCTGTGAAAACTGATAACATGTCCAACAGTTGCAATACTCTCTTGGGGGAAGCAGATAACAAACAAATACCAGTTGTGTGTTGACACTATATCTGAAGGTCTAAAGCTACAGGACAAAACCCCAAGTAGAAAAAAAAAACTCTCCATAGAACTTTACAGCTCCAACAATTCCTGTAAAACAGAGAGTAGGAAACAAGTTTGACTACATGAAAATTGCAGCCGTACAAGCACATTAAGAAATTAAAATCAGAGCAGGACCAGATGTATTTCAGTTAAAGCTAATTTAAGGCAGCACCCACCTTAAGCTTGCTGTTGCTTCTTCTCAAGAATCTTCTTCCAGCGCTTTTGATCGAGCATCATTGTCATGTCTTGCCAGCTGGTATAAATATAGTTAATACACAGGAAATATATCAACCAACTTGAGTTGCATGGTAAAAAACTGTTCCAAGAAAGTATGAGCACAAGCTCATGCATCCATGCATTAATATATGACTGGCATGCCCACATTAGAAAAAAACAAAAACAACTATTCGAAAAAATATGATAAAATAATCAAGTGATGAATATATACAAAAAAGAAATGACATGAGCTAAACGAAACTAAATTAAGCGATGCAAAACATGAAAAAGTATAATTCTATTTCACAATCCATGGCAACGTGCATTTTCCACCTAAATTTATGAAGATCCATAGAATCCTTCAGCCTTATAACCTAAACCCAAAACATACCATTAAATAATTCTATATACATGAGAGAATTTGTAGGAGTTTGTGTGAAACCATGCCACTAAAAAATATGAAAAAGGAAGTGTTGGAAACTTAGAATCATGTAGAATCACCTCTTATCTGATTTCAGAATATATCTAACTTATTGACTTATTTAAACTTGTTTTCTTGTAAAATGGCCAGGTTATGGCAAGTTAATTAACAACCATAGATTTCTACATTCCACAAGTCAACATCATCAATTCACTCATTGTGAACATCTAAATGTGCATTATCCTTCCGGCCTCTGGAAAACATCAATAAATAGTGAATATTTGTCTTCTTATAGACTTCTAGAAGGTAAAAGAAATCTTTAGATACACAGAAATTTAACATGAAATATGTTAGCTGAGCTATTTGAGCAAAAAACAAATCACCTAATATGTCATTTCAAGTGGCATTGTCAACAATAAATTAAAACATGTCCACACATTTGAAACATGACATGCTAATGTTACGGTTAATATCTCCTAGCTCCAGGTAAAGGTGGCATCTATGCTCTATCTCTTCCAGCACTAACGCTGCATATCGCAATGCTTGACCAATCCACTCGTGTTTATGTCCCCAAGAAAGATATGCCAACCCTAGTTGCGTCACAAACTAACAATTGTATTTCCGCAAGTGTTAAGCAAGTCACCCTTACCGATATGTGTAAAGTTGTTCTTTAGCACAAGTGCTACTCAAGTAATGACATTGAATAATGATCATAGTAGTGATGGAAGGGACTAATGACCTCTACCTCTAATGCAATAAAATAAGTTGGCTGGTTATGTCACATAAATCAGTAAATCAAACAGAACCAGATACTCTGAAATAATAGATAGATCAAAATATGGACACTTTCATCTGTAGTCTGAACAGCATTTTATATCCAATTACACTATCTAGTGAAGATACTATTTGCTTTTTAACAGTAAACAACATACAGCACCCCACCAACATAAAACACACACTTTATGGTGACATACTCTCAGATAAGCACTAGACATTTTATAATGGATCTGTTTGAAACCTATAACTATCAATACTATCTAATCCATTCAAGTGCATGTACTCACATTAACTGATTGCTCTCCTTTCTGTGTATCTTTAATTCAGAATAAACCTATATTAGGGCCAACAACCATAGTCCTTACTCTTTGTATTCAAAAAATGAGGTCCAACAGAACAATACAAATTACACATTTACACTAATTTACTTAGCCTATGGAGCCCCAAACATATTACTAGATAACTCTCACACACTAACAGCACTATGTGTTGTAATGCTGTTGTAGGAATGAGCCCATGTCATTAAATAAACCCTACCATTAGATTTCAGTAGATCCTGACCCCAGCAATTCCCTAGTTTTCGCAAATTGGGTGAGCAAATATCAATATATGTTAACAAACCATTTTCTGATTCTCATATTTAGTAGACAAATTAGCCAACTGTCTTTACATTGTTTTCTTCTTCTACATTATTATGAAGAATCACTGGTTTCATACGCAGTCAATCTAAAACCCAGTTTGAATCATTATTGTACTGGAAAAAATTATACTTGGGGCCTGTTTGGTACAGCTTCAACTCCGAGATCCTTGTCCCTTGGAGCTGGAGCTATACCAGACGCTTTGAATATCCTATAAAATAGAGGGAACTACAGTTCCGCTCCTAAAAATTACACTATAATGGTGGAGCTGTATTTCTCCAGCTCCTCAGCTCCACTCCACTGTCAAAGTAGGGTCTGTACCAAACAGGCCCTTATATTCCAAACAAGATTACCAACTAACCTTTAGGGTTTCTGTAAACTTCCTATGTTGTAGCCCAAAAAGATCAGTGCCAGATTTATTTTAACACAACAGATGAATAATTTCTATATCATTCAGTAAATAGTTAACAGAGGGAAAAGTGTCAACAATTAAAGTGGAAGTTTTGCAATATCACTTGGCTGTGTACTTTGTAGTATATCCCTTATCAAATTTGACGGAAAAAAGTTTGACAAGTTAAAGTGGAAATTTCACAATATGACTCGACTGCTTAGTAAATTCCATATCACATTTCATAATCATGTACTGCTGTTCTCTTGGGTAAATTTTACCCATGATCTCAATTTTATACTTTGCACACATATTAGCTCTCTAATGCGATTTGCTTTTGCCAAAAATGTCTGTATTTTCTTACTATAATTTCATTTGGTTGGTGTAAACTAAATATTTGCATATGTCCAGCAGTCCTGCCGCAATACATGGAGTATTCATATAGCAATGACAGATTTCTTAGTTCCATTCCAGTCTGTTCGATAGCTGTCACATAGCAAGAACATGCATTTTTTTTAGATAATGGATAACCCAGCCTTGACTTCAAAAGAAGCTACAGCCAATTATTAAAAAGTTTATAGTTTAACATACCCGAAAACTCAATAGGCTTAAACATTAAGCCAAAAACAAGAGAAAACAGTAGGCACTACAAATAGATAAGCCTTATTCAATTCTATTGCTAAATCTTCAACCGAAGTGCCCAAAAACTTGCATAGCCGAAGTCTCAGCAAGAACATGCATGGGAACAACTCTCACCAAACAAAACAAAATATCTGTCCATGTAATGTTCATATAAAGTTCACTTTAAAGCACAATACAAACACAATTGAATCAATCACAACCTAACCTTTTTGCAAATGTAAGATTGCATCTAATAATGATGAAGTGCACAGTTGACAACAGGGCAGGAGAACGATTTAGTGGCAAAAGCATACCACGATGATAAGCTGTGACATTCGCAAAGAACACAATATAACGGTACACACGCTGCGGGAAGAGAAAGCAATTTTACAAGGTAGCATGAATCTAATGTTTTATGAATAGGCCATACGGAAGTAATTTCTGAGAAATCGATTGTGTTGTTAGGATGGAGGGTATTTTGCAATAGATGAGGAAAACCACCGATTACACATATTAAATAAACCTAATCTAACTGGACAGAACATCTAAAGATTCCAATATACACGCATCCATGACGAAGACCAAACAGCAAGCAGCGGAATCTAGATAGAGATGGAAAGGGGGAAAGAAAAGGAAAGGAAAGGAAAGAGGATCCTTACTAGTTGGGGAGGGATTTGATGTTGGAGGCGAGGGCGGAGGCGTGGTGGTGGACGCAGGCGGCGGCGCCGAGGGCGAAGGCGCCGGTCCACGTGGAGACGAGGCGCTGCGGGTCAGAGTGCGGCACCCCGGAGTCGCCCCTGTACGCCCGCGCCCAGTAGTCGTCGAACTCCCCCATTCTCCTCCGGGCTCTGGCTGGCCGGCGGCGGGGAATTCAGCTTTCTCCGGCAAGCAAGGGAAGGGTCCAATGGATAGATGGGGTTTTCTCCTTTTGCGGGGTAGGAGCGATGTTGTTAAGAGTGTATAGATAGATGATGGCCTCGTGTTCAGATTACAACTTGGGGCCGCACACGCTAATGGGCCATTCTGGGAGCCATGCTTCTTCTATCGCTGCGTATATTGTTTTTTTAAAAAAAAAACACACACACACTACACATGAAAACACCCACAAACGCATGACGCTCACTCCTATAAATGTATATAACGTATCTTACCTCTATGAGTATCTTTGAAAATTGGGTCGACATATATTTAGACCGGATGAATATGTGTTTGGTTTTTCAAAAGAATGTTAATTATTGCTTGGTTTGAAATAAAGTGTCAATGAATATGGACTGGAGAGATTTCCTTCAAACAAATTTAAATAAAAAGAATTTTCCTACAAGAACTTTTCAGTTATTAATATAGTATAGTGTACAATGTTTTTTAGTGTGTGTTGTTTCTTCTACATGTATCTTTTTTATAGATTATTTTTGAATATTTTGTATGCAAAGTTCTTGCAAATAAATAATATCATATTATGGTCAAAGTCATATATAATTTTTTACTCCCTCTGATTTTTTAAAGTGACGTTGGTTAGTTCAAAATGAACTAACAACGTCATGTATTGAAATCCGAAGGGAGTATATAGGAAACTAGCAAATCCCTAGTATAAGTTTCATTTAAAACTTTTCATGCTAAAAAGAACATCATTCCCTAGCAAGACATCACCGTGTAAACAAAGTCCAGCTTGTGCAGAAATCCGCCGTCCATTGTACCATCTTGGCTACTATAGCGACAACAACCAACGGGCTTTTGCTTCATGGTTTGTGCATCCAATGTGATCCCTTGGATAAAATTGAGCCAAGCTAGACAACCCATTTTGTACAGGGTTTTGAGTGTAGTCTACGCAAAGTCTCAATCTAAACTCCATCTAATACAATTCAATCAAATATCTAAATTCAAATCCCAATTCAAATTCAAACTCCAAACACTCTAATCTATACTTTTATACTACTTAAAAAGATGCTTATGGTGATGGTGAGTCCTGTGTGTTCTATAATTTTTCCTTTCAATTCTACCCCTCCACCTAATACCATATGCAGTTGCCGTATGTAAACACTGCTTAATCCTAATCTAATTCCGCTCGCCTAATCATGCCACAGCCATCGCCGTCGCCTCCTCCTTCCATCCTGCCGCGCCTCCCACCGCGCCGTCCACCTCCCCGCCACAGTGTCAATCCCCATCCACCAATCGTTCGACACGCCGCCGTCGTCTCCCCTACTCCGTGTTTATGACTGTGTGGAAACCCTGACAGTCATTCACAAATTTCAGATCCCATCGAGTGAGAGCAGAGATTGTGAGAGCTTAGCCCAGCTCGGTGCGTCGCGCCGCTGTCGCCCCCGCCGCCGGCCGTTGCCGCCGCCTCTCGATCTACTCTTACAGTCCTCCCATCGTCAAGTATCCACAGCAGGAGTGCAGCAACACGAAGCTGTCGAGCTGCCGACGGCCATCACATCCGCAACAGAGCAAGCCATCAAACTGCCCGCCGGTGGCAAGCTGTGCACAAGGGCACGTCCCTGCTAGCTGCTTCTTGATTTTTGCAAGTTGGTTGTTGGTACTGTATATATGATGAACTTGATTTATCTCAAGATTTATTTTCCTTCCAGTTTTTTTTTTTAAAAAAGATCTATTTTCCTTGATTTTTGCTGCAGATTTGTTTTCTATGATTTTTGCTGCAGATTTGTTTCCACTGGGATAATACCCTTGCTGATTGGAATTTCTCATATTTAGGAGTCTTTGTCTTGACTTTGTTGGCTGTGTTCCAGCCTTGTATCGGTTAAGAACAATCTAAGTACTGTCTTTCTAATTTTGATATGCATACTTCATTAACTTTGTTAAGCTGTTGGTCTGTTGGGCACTATTATCATGCTATGGCATTATGGATTTATTTATGTTACCACTGATTAATTGTTCTGTGGTGTTGTTGTGGTCCTGTAATCTCAGATATATTGGTGGTTTTTTTGAAAGTATTTATTTATACATATTTTCATCATTTTGTGATGTATTTGTATTAAAAATAATACTCCCTTTGATTTTTTAACTTGACGAACCACGTCAAGTACATATAACCGAAGGAAGTACAAAATAATATAATATTAATAAATAAAAAACAGTGGTTCGACCGGTGACCTGGCGGTTGAACCTGTGAACCGATAGCTCGAGCGGTTCAACATCCGATCTGGTTTTTTACTTTGCTACTCACGTCTCGTTGCTGCCGGGCACTGGGCATTGCCCCCGTCTCCCCCACATACAGCTCACTGCAGCCGGCGTCGCCATGTGCTCTTCATCTCTGCTGGCTTCCATTTTTACCTGCCTCGCCTCAACCGTCACGTCCAATTGGCGAGGCGGGCAACAACGGCGTTACCAGCAATCGGCGATCCACCGTCGCCATCGCCACCTATCAATCATAGAGGCGACGCCTCACCGAAACTACGCCATCGTCATCCGTTTCTCCCAGCCCCTGAATGCCATTGCTCCAGGTAAATCTCGCTGATCTTGTTCATCGGCAGGCCCGAATTGATGTGTTTGGTTACCAATTTGTTCTTGTACATCCGCAGGCCCGCCGGAATGGATGTGTTTGATTACCAATCTGTATTTGATTTATTTAGTTTGAGTGGATCAGCGAACTGCTTTAGTCTTTTGTTGGGGAAGTGTATAGCAGGCCACGAACCAATATCCACTTCATAACCGATGGGGAAAGTACCATCAGGCATCCATATGTGTTCAGAGTATGCATCTGGAATTTGATCTGTTCAACTTTTTTTTTAAAGGAAGAACTTCAGCTGGCATGGTTTAAGACTGAACGGCAGCACAGGAATTACTTAGCACTTCATTTTTGATCCCTTTTAACAATTTGGGTTTGACTTTACCATGTCGCCCACAACGTTTTACTTGCAGGAACTAATAAGCCAACAGTTCAGCAATACCTACATTTGACAGAAGAGCAAAATATTTTTCACGTTGGACATATAATAGCACAGTCTAATACAGTAGGCAGTACCATGATCAAGGATGTTTTTTTATTTATTCTCTCTTTTAGTAGAACACAACAGTTATGGTCCTACTTTTTCTTACTGAAAATATATAATGTTAATAGTAAAATACTAAAAGTCTTACGTGCCTACTCAAGCTCACCATCTGCCAGTTTTCCATTCAGTAGCCAGACGTAGAGATTGCTAAATTTTTCTGGACTAATTGATTGTTTGCAAAATATCAGAATCAATTCACCAATTTTTATACTCGATGTCCTCTCTTCTTGTTAATAATTCTTGGGGTACATATCTGGTGAAGTGGAAGAGTGAGGTTGATTATCCTGCATCTTTGTTTTATGGTTTTTATATTTGTCCTCCGGTGGTAATTACTTACCTGAGGACTCGGTTTAGCCGACACTATACTCCGCCACTGGCTGCTTTATTTGGTTAATTATGCCTTAGCAGCACCCGTCTTTTTCTTGATACAATTCATTGGAGCTTATTAGTGGTTAAGGTAATTTGCATCTGATTAATCTTTTTGGTATTGAGGCCAGTGGAAGTTATTCAGTTTGTTACTTTGTTTCCAATACAAAGATTTCAGTAAAATAATCCATGTTTGATATAAAACTTCCAATACAAAGATTTCAGTAAAATAATCCACGTTTGATAAAACAATTGCTGCTTTTCAGTTACGTATCTGTTAAACTTTTTGTTTGGCTCATTATTGTCTCGATCCTGTTCATACCTCTATTGGCAGCATGTCTGAAAAATTATACCCCTTTAACGTCACAAAGTATTGAAAGATCTTTAGAAAATGTCCTTTTAATTCAAGTCTTACCATGGAATTTGACCGATGCAAATTAATAAACCCCAAGCTTTATTCTCTCATTTACTTTGCAGATTCTAATGACAACTACTATTTCAAAATTGTTCCTCTATGAACAGATGAAATCTCCCTAGGAGAAGATGATGTTTGCACTCAGCCCCAGGTGCCTTACTTAACCTCTCTAGCTATCTACAAAATGCATGAATTTTGACAAATTTTGGATTAACAGGAACGCTTCTCCAACTTCTTTTCTCTGTCACACCAGTGTTAATGACCCTTAGAGAGCCAGCCTTGGCTATACCTGCAACTATTACCACAATCTGATCGTATTACGTATTACGGGGATGATGGTGTATTTATAACAATGTATATATGATATTCTGATTACCCTCGTGGCTTCATCGGTCCTTCTTGATAAATCTTGAATATATGATATTCTATTCTTGAATGGTAGACATGTTAAATTTAATTTTAAATTTTTTATATGAACAAATACGTGCTAATTGATGGTGTATTTGCATGTTATATTTCTTTTGCACGAATTTTAATTATTTATTTTTTCTTTGCAACGCATGGACACTCACCAGTCATTATCTAAAAATCACTAGATAATTCCTTTGGGTCGCCCAACTCTCCCTCATACTACAACAACCCAACTACTCTCTTCTCCTCTCCTCTATTGTTTTCCTCCACCGGAATGACTTTTCTTTGCTCCACCCTTTTTCCTGAATGTAGCGGGCCCATCTGCCTTCCTCACTCCGCTTTCAACGTGCGTAGCCTACAAAATTGTAACTACAACATTGTAGATCTTATCAGTAATTGCGATTTCAATTCGTATGAAAAAAATTAAGTTCATATCCGAACCTGGCATGAATATGGTCTAGGACTTTAGGTCGTCAGTACTGCCCTGCTGGTTCAGGATACGAATCGAAACTGATGTAGGTCTCCTATCAGTGTCATGCTGGAGGCATAGTAAAAAAAAAAACCAGCCTGACCAGAAAAAATAGGAACCAACAACCTTGCAATGTCGGTTTGCTACAAAGACTGTTCAGTAATTGACCCGACAAGAACCGGATGACCCAAGCAATTTTCTTAAAAGCCGGCGAATCGAGGAATTTACACAACGGTTCTGTGAACATTCCGTGAGACATGGGACTATGAAGTGCCCAAAAGCACATATTGTCATGGCCCAATTACTATTAATCAAAAAATTGGTGAAAAATGGTGTTGCGGTGGGGTTCAAACCCTGTCCTCCCCATGGCAGCTGGTACATGTGCCATTGGGCTAAGGCACCACTGATGCAAATGTAGGAATATGCATTATAATTAAGAGGTCTAGTCCTGCAACTGAACCAGGTGAACTAGTAGTCAGACGTCCTGTGAACCAGGAGCAGAGACGATTCAACATCATGTTCAGATTTTATTTTTTTTTACTATGATTGGGTTTACAAACTGGGGCTGATTGGCATAATTTACATGCCAAAATATATCACATGACAATGTAAGCATTCGGATCATGTTGGCACAATATGGTTAAAACCAATCAAATGGATGTCCCAACCTACCCTGCACGATGCTACCTCCTTACACGATGAAATATCTACCCCTTTGCTCTCCTATCTTTCCTGCTCACTATGTGTTCCCCTTGATGATGAAGAGAACACAGTACATTTCACCTTATGAAACTATGTACATTTGAACACATATCGGAATTGATGAGCAATTGCATATGGAATTAATGGACATGATTTTTCTTTTCGTGGACCCCACGCCTGTACAATCTCCTGCCTCTAGGTCCACCTACTAAAGAGGGTGCCATGCTCCATCCGGTGCAAGCTAGGCCAAGACTGTGCAGGGCCATCTCATCCATTGAGGCCTAAGTGAGTGAGAGAGATAAAGGGCTGGCTAGGCTCCGTTTGCATGGGCCACCTCCTCTCTCCATTCTTCTCGTTTTCTTTTTTTTTTCACAATTTGAGTTTTGCCTCCAAATTACAATCATCTTTCGTCATGGCGTCCGTTCGCCATGTATTCTTGTGTTATTTCTTATCACCCAACATTCTTGATTGTGCTAAACCTCAACTCCCTTGAGTTTGGTCCCACTTCACTATTGATCAATGCTGACCAGATAGAGAAAATTCCTAAAATTCCCTACATGCACACGAATTTTCTCACAATCCCTTCTATATATGTACCAAAAATTTGTCTAATCCCTTACATACCCGTGAGTTTTCACTTTCATCCCTACTATACACATTCTGTTAGTTGACCGTGAGTTGGGTGTTAGATTTTCTTCAAAATGACAATAATACTCTTCCTGTCTATCATATATTTGTGTGCTTGCTTGTTGATAAAAATACAATTCTCAAATGAGAAAAAACATATTCATTTTCGCAAAACAAAACACCACATAATTATTTGACTTACCAATTCAAAATTTCAATTTAATTTTTCAAAACAATTTTAAATTGTATTTGACAAAATATATAAAAGTATTTGAATTTAAATTTAAACCTAAATAAAAAAAATTAATTTCTCGAGAATATTGCGTCCACTTCATAATAATTTTAAATTTATTAAAAAATTTAATTTATTTTTTAATAATAAGTCAAATAATTATGTCTCATTTGATTTTATTATGAATTTAATTTTTTCACATTGAGATTTATTTTTATTGAGTAATTAGCATAGATACAAGTAAGGGCAATATAGTCATTTTGAAAAAATCTAGCGGTCAACTAACAGAGTAGGCATAGAGGGGATGGAGATGAATGTAAGAGATTAGGCAAATTTTAGTGGCACAGAAGAGATTGAGGGAAAACTCATGGGCATGCAAGGAATTGCCCTAATAAGTTAACAATGTATTTTCAATGGTACTTGCCAATATTCTATCATAATAGGCATATAACTATCCATGGTTTCACATATACTAGCCAATGCGTCACGCGTTGCACGACCATCAGGAACGGTAATATTTGTTTAATGTAAAAGATAACATATATGCTATGCTTAAAATGTTATCGACCGTGTTATTGACTAATTCCGACCATCAATTCAACTAAAATAAAGGGGAAATAGCTATGCTTAAAATGTATATTTATTTCAGAATAATTTATTTCTACTTATACTTGCAAATATTTGGTTTTAGGAAAAATATATCAAAATGGAGAAAATAATATGGAGAAAACCTCACCCTCAAGCAAGCTTG
This sequence comes from Leersia perrieri, assembly GCA_000325765.3. NCBI lineage: Eukaryota > Viridiplantae > Streptophyta > Magnoliopsida > Poales > Poaceae > Leersia > Leersia perrieri. The sequence continues at coordinate 16,642,270 of CM002481.1, forward strand.
AGGATAAGAGGGCCCACCTGACAGGATAACGGCCGAAGTAACTGCCAAGACACCTCAAACCATCAAAAGGACCCACCTGTCATAGATTCAGAGGAAACTGGAGTCAGTGGGAGGCCACCATGGTTTGGCCGAACCAGGCTTGCTGCCTCTCCCACAGACCTTCCACGTGGACGCTCAGGAGCGCTTTCTGATGACGGTTCCAGAGGGCATGATGGTCATTTCTCATTAGAAGTTGCCGCCATCAAGGCCTTTATAAGGAGGACCTCACTCACTTCTCCAACACACACTCAAGCAAGGATCATAGCTACTCTACAAAGTTTGTATTGGTGTAGTGCTAGTGGAGTAGAGTTAGAATAGTTCTAAATCCAACGGTGTCTTCAAGGAGTTCGGTAAAGTTCTATAGCTTTTCCTTTCTTCTTTGTAAGACTTCCATTTATCAATACAATATTCTTCTTTAAACAAGTTCGGTATTCTATTCCAATCATAGAATATGAGTGTTGTTCTTAGTTTATACATGATCAGTATCATCTGTGTAGTTAAACCTTATGGCATTTGCATTGATGCTGGTATAATGTCTAGGAGTAACTATTGGGTCATTAGTCTACTTAGGCTAAGCCATGAGCTATGGCTTCGGAACATAGATGCTCTACCTTATTTGCAAGGTGTAGAGTAATAAGTAGTAATTTAAGCATGGGGCTTAGGTTACCACTTATCATTATTTGGGCGTATATACTCTGAATGATTTGCAGGCCGCTGATGGTGATAGCTCAGTACGGGAGTCTTTCCATCTCCCCCCCACAGTATATATTCCTACATGAAATTTCCTAGGATTGGATACACCTCCATATCCCACTTCGGTTGGATGGTTATGACAGATTGTCGTAAGGAACTCAACAATCAGGAGTAGTTTTGCGATGCATTGGGAGGGTATAACTATGCTTTGGCTTAGTTATGCTGCATTGTTAAAGGGGTTATACTATATAGTGTATACTAATTAGAATAGACTAGGGTGTTATAAAACAGAAGTACATGAAATGAAACATATCTAAACTATCACCACTTAGCTTAGTTAGGAGTTATATGAGTTAGCTAATTCTTAGTTGTGTGTCAACCTATCCTGCATAGACTATCACGTATGCAAGTATATATAACTTATTGGTATAATTTCGCTCTTATAAATCTCCCCTTAGGATTAAATACAATACCTTAAAATACTTCCGGGTGAAATGCTACAATGGTATATCCGTGCACTTGAGGGTGTATTTCTGTAAACCATAGATTACCATTGATATTGCGAGTCGCCGTTGCTGGAATTATATTTCCAAGGATGACGTTAAGAAATACCAACAATAATCCATAAATGCATATGCTGTCAAAAAACCCATTTACAAAAGATTAGATATAATAGATGGGCTTGTAACAATCGGCAAGCATACATAGTTTCAAAGATCAATGAGATATTTGTAATGGGTCTGATGTGAAAAAATTGTTGCTAAAACAAAGTGTAACAATATGATAGTCTCATAATATAGGAATCACCATAAATACTGTTTGTGTTTGAATATTGTAAAGTTATATAGTGATAGAGTGGTCAATATTGTAGATAGATATAAAGTGGTTTGACAGTGTTTATAAAACAAATTATGAGGATTTTTATCTTCTTCTACTACTTATTATCTTCTATTAAATTTTTACATTCAGGAGACCAAGACTCCAGTAGACTCTAGAGGCCTCCAGATTTAAGATTTGCTAAGAGTTCACCACATATTTCACCTCTCTTTTTTGACCCTGCTTATTGACTACTACATACACCAATCCACCATTCAAACTTAATCCAACGGCCTGTAATTTTCTTGCTGACGTGGCCTAATAAGGTGTGGGCAATGCTCTTTTTTTCACTACTTCAGATATAGATGTTGATCGATCCCATCCCATCCAGGTTCCAAAGAGACAGGCCAATCAAAAGTCTAGGCGAGTGGGCACTGTAGAACCCCAACAAACAGGGGGCCACACCTTAATTAACCAGATGGGCAGATCGACCATACAAGAGGCCTAGAGCTCCTAGAGCAGAGAGAGAGATTGATTTGTAGGAGAGACGGGGGAGAGAGTATCCAGGGGAATCAATGATGCCATCAATACCAAACCGTGCCTGCCTGCCTGTACACACAACACATGTACATACATGTACCTGTGCCAGGACGCATGCAATTCGCCTGCACTCCGGCCGGCCGGAGCTCCGGCGACGGATCAGGCAACCACCTAGCTATTGCTAGTTATTGCAACCCCCCACCGACGCCATTATAATGGCCGCAGCAGCAGCAGACCGAAGCATGCGCTTTGGCTTTGGCTTTGCATTTGTGAGAGATTGTGTTTGGCTTTGCAATTGTGTGAGATCGAGTGTGAGTCGTCCTTGTGCATGGGGTCACGGTGAGTATGCAGGGAAAAGGTGTGTGCTCATGCATGCATGGATCAAATTGGAGATGGAGAGACAGAGAGACAGCCACCGGCCGGCATGGCACCATGCAGGCATGCATGCAACAATTAAGCCAACTACCACCCTTCATCATCTTCATCATGGATGCACGGCAGCGAATTCAATTCGTAGCCAGGCAGTCTGACCCCCTCTCCTCTCTCTTCATTGTTTCCCTAGAAAGCATTGCCTCCGTTCCATGATTAAATGTTTTTATTTTTTTTGAATGTTTGACCATTTTGTATTATTTAAAAAGTTAGTGTAAATATATATAAAAAAGTTTTGTTTAAAATAATAAAGTAAGTTATAAACAAAATATTCTATAATTATTTTTGAATAAGATAAATGGTCAAACGTTAAAAAAAATATGAAATGAAGGGAGCAGTAGTGATGTCCCCCTTCGCCCTCCTCTCTCTTGATTGCTGAATCTCTATATTGAGATACTGGTGCCAAACCAACCACATCACATGCTATTTACACCAAAAGTTGATACTTTAGAAAGTTGTCATATAATACCAGAAGTGAATTGCACATGCATTTTCATAAATTTGTGTACTCCGTCTAGTTCCAAAAGTACTCACTGTGACCCCATGCACATAAAAACCATACATATAGATTTATCCTGAAAAATACTTCAATACAATCATATATTTATTGATATTTCTATATATATTACAATAGACAAATATGGTTAGGGGTATTTTTGGAAACCATATCTTTATCTAAAACATCAATTATTATCGGACTGGAGGGAGTATATATACTCAGCATGAATGAAGAATAAATTTCATAAAAGCCCGCATATATTAATACACATATGAGTATCTTACAGATCCGGAAGAGCAATGGCAGTATTTAATTTGTCCCAAACACATCAATAAACAAGTCTGTTGCTGGTTCGAGTTCTCTCAATCTTACACATATAAATGTTATGTAATTATACTTAGTGTATTTACTCTTGCATCAAGTTGTTTTTCATTTACACATTTATGTGCTTCCCAGGAAAAAGAAGGAAATTGTAGGTATGCCAATTTATTGCTTAATCTGGCTGGCGGATGGCATGGATGTAGTTTACCACATCAAAGCATATGTAACTACTAAAAGAATTCAATAAAGAAACTACGGCAACAATTTAGATGACAATTCTATTATAAGCTGTACAATAGTATTTAGGGAACTGTATACTCAACAATAATTTACAAACTAATTTTTGTGACACGCTGCATTGGATAATAAAATTTGTTCTCAAGAAGCAGTGCTGTCGATCACGTCTGTTAAAGTAAAACCATAACAATAAGAAATTACCGCCACCGCTGAGGTCTTAAACTAGCTTTTATTCAACATCTGTCTTAATTTGACCTCTTCCCATCTGAAACATCTCCTGCTCCAAGACCCAGAATATTATAGTCTATACCCGTTCGGGAACTGGAGAGTTGCATGCAATTCGATCGTTTTGGAACAAAATGATCATGGATCTCCGGCCGGAAGGGGAGAAAAAAGCTAGCAGGCATGAACGGCACCAACCGAGGTTGCTGTAGCATACCCAAACATCTCCCTCGATTGCATCCTGCCCTTCCTTTTCTGCCGCCTTTTGGGGGCCAAGTGGAAAAAGGTCACATCATGGCATAGATAAGAAGCTAGTCGTCCCGGGAGGGAAGGTAACCCCCAGCTCTTGCTCCATATAATCCCCAAACATCGCTTTCTCTTTGAGAAGGTAGCTGGAGTAGCTAGCTTTCACCAGCATTGCATACATTGCTATACCTATCCACCACCTACACATTATGTCCTCTCTCTCTCTCTCTCTCCCTCCCTCTCTCTCTCTCTAATGTCTGGGCACATACTGCATGTTAGTTCTGTGGATCTATTTTAGCAACCCTGGCTTGTTTGTTTTGTTGCTTTAATATTTGGTGATTGATATTGAGAGGGGTTAGTTTGTCTCCATGGGCGCGATGGCCAGCGGCAGCAAGATAGGAGAGGAAGAAAGAAAGACTTTTTGTGCTTTGGCTTGTTGCTTGGATAAAGAGGTATTGGCGTGCCTCAATCCGAAGGCATGGCTGATTACTAGCATGCACCAAGCTCAGCCATGTTCTTGGATTGAGCCGCGTCAATATCTCTCCTTGCTTCCTTTACTTCATATCAGGTTCACGCCCCTCGATCTACTACTCTTGGAGTTCTCGATCAGTTCCAAAGTTAAGGTGTGTTCTCCTAATTCCTAGTAATTAGCTATTCTGCCACTTAGTTCCTTGATCTCTGAGGTTCATGAGTGAGTGAGTGTGGCACAGATCGACTAGCTGCATTAAGAAGTTTTCATGTTCACAATTAAATCTTCACTAGTAGTTTTGTGTGTATATCAGAAATATCCATGCGTGCATGCTCGAGTGTTTTTATAGTCAACGTGTGGACAAAAGATAAATATAGCCACAGCTTTATATATTACTCCCGATATAAAAAATCTAACAAGTTTAAGGGTTATGAAATATATTTCAATACAACTCTGATACACCCAGATCTGTGAACGATAAATATTTACGACCAGATCGCGCTAGCTAGCGAGCATGCAATTTTCTATTGATTTTGTGATTTGTAATATTATATTTTATTTGTTCTAGAATAGCAAAGAAAAGACTTTCTTTATAAGGTCTTTCACCTTTTCATATATATGTAGGGTGAACTGAGTGTTCTTCCATGCACCTTACACCGGTATGTGTTTCTCTCCAAAAATTAATTATTCCCTCCGATGAGAAATATATAGCCGTGCTTCTAGACTTCAGACAAAAGTATGTATTATCGAAGTTTGGATACATGGGTTATGATAGAAAATAAATGTCAGAAGTACGTACCCGTTGAATTGTTTAGGGGAGGAGAGAGAATATTTTGTGTGCATGTCAAAGGTGGCAAGGAAAAAATGAATACAATTAAAAGAGGATGAAACTCATAGAAAGTTCTATGTGTTTCAAGCAATAATTAAAATTTTCAACAAAATTCAAAGTCGTATCATTCTTGAGGAAGGACAGGGTTCATACATTAACTGTAAGTACTAAGTAGATGAGTTAATTTCCTTGGGTTCTATAAACCATATATAGAATCCGATAACTCATACAACATGTTGTTAGAACCCACTTAGCGGAAAACCTTGTCTAAAATATCTTTACCGGTTTTTAACATAGACCGATAGACGGAAATTGATATTCGTGCCATTCTAAAGCAACCGGTAGTGATGGGCTAGTCCTGAAGACTTAACTATTTTTTGCACTGGATATGAAGTTAATTAAGTCATGCCCTCACCTAATCTAGCCAGGCTACGATTTAAAAAAATTCAATTTATGGGACTTAATTACCACTTACCAGTGGGTCCTAGACTCCTAGTGAGTGAGTACCTTAGGACACGATTTTTTAATTTGTTTGAATATTGTCAGAAAAATTGTTCAATGCAAATTGCAACATTTTCCTGAAAGCTTATTTTCATTATTTTTCTTTGAATATTCATAAATTTTGAATTTGTTTTTCATTTTTCCATCCCGAAATGCAAAACACTACCATACTAGTTTCTTGCAACCTTTGATTTTGCTTTAATTTTTAAATTATCATATTATGAAGACGAGCAACAAAATCATCACATACTATGGAGTGATCATTCAACTCCTGGCACGTAGGAACGTCCGTACTGCCAAACCTCATTAACACAGGTGTCTATTTGCTCTTAAGTCGCCGTGAATTCAGCATAATAATTATAAACATACTCCCTTCAACCCAAAATAAATAAACTTGTGGCTATGAAGAAACTAGGGAGTACACAGAAATAGAGCTGAGTTCACTGCAGATTTTTAAACCGGCAGGACGTATCTGGCAACAATGGCCTCTGCCATCCATGCCCAGTTTTAAATCCGCAGTGAAGCAGTGATTGCTAGGTATAACTGCTGGTTCAAGGGAGGATCGGACCTAGCAGGATGCCTATTTTCAGAAAAAGAAAATGTGACGCCCGGAATAATTGGAGGAAATAGAAAAAAGAAGAGAAGAAATAAGGAAATAGAATTAAAAGAGGAAAAAGATAGAAAGAAGAAAAGGGAAAAAGGGAGCAGTAGCAGCCAGCCAGTGGCCCTGTTTGGATGGAGGAGTTAGAGTTAGTTTGGGTTACTTTTGTCCTAAATAGCCCATTAGTATCCAAACAGGGTGGTTAGGTTGGGCTATTTGCATCTAACTCCCCAAAAAAACTAGCACCTCAAAGAGGTGCTAATTGGGGCCAGTTTTGGTGGGACCCACAAAAAACTCAAATTTCTATCTCTCTCGCTCTACGCACGGGATCCCCATCGCTCGGCGCTTGCCCTCCCTCTCCGCCGCGTCGCCATCCAGCTCGCCGACGCGACCGCCTCCTCCTCTTCCTCCTCCTCCGCCGCCTCCTCCTCTTCTTCCTCTTCCTCTGCCGCCGCCTCCTCCTCCTCCCTATCGCTCGGCGCTCGCTTACACCTCCACAGATCCACCCCGCCGGCCCGGATCCGCGCTGCCGTCTCTCCCTACGAGTGCCGCCGTCTCCTCTACAGTCCTCTCGAGCTCCGGCAGGCGGCGGCGGCGCGGCGTGGCGCATCCACCATTGGTCTCCGCCCGCCAAGGGGAGGGGAGGGGAAAGATAATTTGTTTGTGTCACTGTGAGAGGGAGGAGGCCAAGCATGAGCCAGCCACATCAAATCTTGCTAGAAGTATTGTTTAAAGTAGCCAAATGATTGAAAAAATAAATTTATTGTCAATCTAACCCTTCATCCAAACATCTCTTTGGTTAAATCTTTGGTTAAAGTTAGTTTAGGGTTAGTTGTGAGCTAGTAAACAACTCTAACTTTTAACTTTAGCTAGTAGAACCAGGGCCACTGTGTACGTGTGTAGCAGCAAGCAGCAGGTTTGGGCTTGGCCCATTCGAACAGCAGCAGCATGGCATTGGTTTTGGGCCAATTAGCAGCCAGCAGCAGCAGTGCAGGTAGCGCAGCTTGGAGATTTAGTCCCACCTCGCTAGTTAGCAAGGGATGGGAGCAGTTTACAAGGATGGATGGTCCAGTTAGATTAATTTATAGTGTAGTTTAACTTGAATTAGACCTAAATCTGTTGGTGTTAAACTACTGGCGCAGCGAGGTGAGGTGTTTATAATGAGTAAATGAATACCTTATTATATACTCTGAATATTATATTCTTCAAAATTATATTTTTTGAAATTAATTTATAGTGTAGTTTAACTTGAATTAGACCTAAATCTGTTGGTGTTAAACTACTAGCGTAGCCTAGTGTTTATAACGAGTAAATGAATACCTTATTATATAATCTGAACATTATATTCTTCAAAATTATATTTTTTTGAAATTATGATCTGAATATTATATTTTTTGAATTTATAATCTGAATATTATATTTTTTAAAATTATATTTCGAAACTATATTTCGAAATTATAATGTGAATATTAACTTTTTTTATCGTGTTTTAGATACATAAAAGATGTTTTCTCTCTAATCTACCAGGGAGGGACATGGGTCATGTTGGTGCAGATGTACATATAGACGTCCATGTTGGTGCAGATGCACATATGTCCATGTTGGTGCAGATGCACATATGGTCACGTACACGGGCATACAGTGCATATGAAATTAATTCGCTTGCATTTTTATTTTTCACTTTATAAAAGTGTTGACTGACGTCAGGTACGGATTTAGGTCTAACTCATTTAGTTAAACCCCACCTATAAATTAGGTTACATCTTTATTTTCCACTTTATACAAAACATTTAACCGGGAATTAATCTAACCGGACTATCCATCCTTATAAGGTGCTACTTCTCTCCTCAAACTTTTGGGGTGGGACTAAACTTGCTCGCTAGCTGCTGCTGCAAGCTACTGCTGCTGACTGCTAACTGGCCCAAAGCCAATGGCCTGCTGCTGCCTGCTCGAACGGGCCAAGCCCAAGCAGCTTGCTACTACATAGTACATACGCACACACAGACACACTAGCTAGCTAGCTGGCTGGCTGCTACCGCTTTCTTTTTTTTCCCTCTTTTAATTCTATTTTCTTATTTTTCTCCTCTTCTTTTTCTATTTTCTCTGATTATTCCAGGACGTCATAGACACCCACCCTTAAACATTCGACGTCCTTGTTGAATCATCTATACTGGGCTTTTCACCAATTGAACCAAAAACATCTCCTATTAGTACCACGTATTATACATGCATTTCGGCGTGTATACATACGTCGTACGACCACTCGGGTTCGTCCGATACAACATGCACACGATCACACGGGCTCATCCGATATGCACTGTATGCCCACGTACTTGACGCGTATATACGTATATGTATAGGGTTGCTGTGATACCATTTGTAATGCCTAAAGTCCGGATACGGATTTAGGTCTAACTCGTTCATTTAAATTACACCTATAAATTAATTCTCTTGCATCTTTATTTTTCACTCTATGCAAACGGTTAACCGGGAATGAATGGACTATCCATCCTCCGCTACTTCTCTCCTCAAACTTTGGAGGTGGGACTAAACTTGCTAACCAGCTGCTGCTGCCGACGCTCACATTTGTTGCTGCTGCTGGCTGCTAACTCTCAAGGCCAATGGCCTGCTGCTGCCTGCTCGAATGGGCCAAGCCCAAGCCTGCTGCTTGCTACTACGTACACACGCACACACAGACACACTAGCTAGCTGGCTGGCTGCTACTGTTTTCTTTTTTTCCTCTTTTAATTCTATTTTCTTATTTTTTCCCTCTTCTTTTTCTATTTCCTCCAATTATTCTAGGGCGTCAGAAAAAAACTAATTGCTATTTAAGAATTTTGTGACAACAAATTATCCAGGTAAACTAAAAATATCACCAACAATCACCGATAGTCACACAAATTCACCAAAAGTCACAAGTTAATCATAGCCGGTTCTTTGATGGTTGAGCAGTTTTTCCCCCCTAACCCACCATGAACCAGCGAAGTCTGACTAGCTATAGCTAGCACCATTCACTACGTGCAGAATTGATCCGGGTGGGAACGATTTTCGCAAGCAGACGCTCACACCTGCGGCTCTCGGTACGTAAAAATACCAATCTTCATAGATGGGCTTGTGCCTACATACAAAAATAGATCTTTACATACATGCCTCTTAACGCGCCTGCATATGAAAATCTATTTTCACAGACGGGCTAGTTAAGAGGCCCGTATGCAAAAATCCATTTTCGCGTGCGGGCGTTTTAAGAAGCCCATGTAATATTATTTTCAGAAAAAACAAATTATGTATGCATGATGATTTTTGTTGTAAATTTATATAAATTTATTAATAGCAAAAAAATTATCATGAAAAGAACTAAATAATTTTAAAAAAAAACTTATCATCATCAGAAGCACTATAATTTACAATTAATATTACATTAATGATACAAAGACAATTGTTTTCCATCATGCAATCAATTAATTAATCATAAATGTGCCTTCGCCACTCGTGCAGTCCTCTATACCGTTCTTTGCTAGCGTATGGTCCAAAGGCATTGCGAATGTCTTGGTAGATGAAGTGCACAATGTCCCCAACGGAATCCGTAGTGTTATTTTGTCCATATGTTTGGCATGGTCCGGAATTGTACAGCTTCCCTAAAAAACACGCAGCCCAAAAAAGGAGAAGTTTTTTAATACAAATATATGCTCAAGATTTGAAGGTACACACTTGATCAAAGTTAGTTGTAAACCTTCCGGTTGGTTATTCACATCATCTCGCATACGTAATATGCGCAGAGAACTGTCCCAGACGGTTGTTTGTGGCACTATTTAAGAAGACAAGGAGTTTGTCATGAGGTACATCAACCTGACCTCCTCGACGTACATACAGCTTGTGTGCGTTGTTCAGTGGATTTTTACAATGTTAGTCTGAAGAAATAATTGAAGTTGTACATGAAAAGTTTCAGACTTACAGATTTAGCATAATCATGAATTCCATATATTTTTCTTTTGGGTAGTAGGTCGGATCAAGTACCACAACTATTTACTGCCTTGGATAGATCAGGAACAAAATGGAGTGGTGACTATAAACTTGTTAAAAATACATCCAGATATATTGTTCTAGGAGGGGTCACATCCCTCCTAGGTTGTTATATTTTGGGTCAGAGGGTTGTTATATTGCTCTTCATTCCTTCTACTATGGAAAAGCTGGGTCGTTTATTGATGAGGTAGTATTTATTTGGTAGAGGAAAATATTGACAAGGAGATAAAAAATGCTTACAACTTCCAAATGACTTGTATTTAAGGAAGTTTTGCGACTAAAATGGATTATATTTAAAACTGGAGAAAATAATGTTTATCTTTGTTACTAATTAGCACAGCACCAATGTGATGTAGACTTTGAGAGCTAGTGTAGTGCAATTAGAGCTAATGTGAGAGGAAGAGACTACATTTTTTTAAGGAAAAAAATCATTTAAGGTTTGCAGCCACTATCTTTGCAGAAGAGGATAAACAAGTTTGAAGAGCGACGACTCTTGTAGTGGAGAGGGAAGATTATACACCACTTCACTAATAACTTTGGATCACTGATCTTCTTCTTCTTCTTGAAATATGAGTCCTTCGCTCGGCTATGGTTCCTTGCTGCGTATCTGAGCTGTGATTAATTCGAATTTGATGTCAGCTATTAGAAGATGTGTAGCAAATTCGTTCAAGAACAGCTCTCAAGTGTCAGGAACAGGCCTTCGTCGGAGGCGAGATGGGCCGACCTGCGGACTCGATCGGCTTGTGGTCGTGGCTCCCCCCTATAGCTGGGCCCAAATCTGGCCGAGTAGAATGTATCCAGACTGTATGATTCGGCCCAGGTAGTGTATGTCATCTCAAAACAAAATGCCTATGTGAAGTGACTGACATATGGGCCATACTTCTCTCCTGTTTTAGCAACTCCCGTTCTAAAAGGTACATGGCAAAAGCAGATAAGCTGAGATATTAACGGCAGGCAACAAAAGCAGATAAGCTTCTTGCCTGATACTACATAGTTATTTTAAAGCTGGTGGCTCCGTGGCTGTGCTTACCAATGTATTATGTAGAGCAAATTGCAGGATGGGCTAGGTTTCTTTACTCATATTTTATTATGGACCACCCATGGTATAATATTTTCACTCAAAACCAGGTTTCGTTGCAAGTCAATTGCACTTTGGACCGGTGGCCCGCATGTCAGCTGCTAGAGTCTTCGCTTTCTTTGCTGTCGTGTCCTCTTCCTCTTCTAGTGGCTTTGTGTTGTGCAACATCATGAGCTAATATAGTCGTGAAGGTGCACAGCGTACCATCGTTCCGCGCCACTTCGTCTGCCCTGTCTAGCTCGTCACCTCGCCGACGGCGAGGAAGACCGTGATCGCGTCCGCGACCGCGGTGACGGTGAGGGGGAGGAACGCGACTTAACGGTAGAAGCTGACGGCGTCGACGGCGACACCGCTGGCGCCGAGGCGCAGCCCGATGATGCCAAGAACGACGGAGGACACGAGCCCAAGCACGCCGTTGAACTCCACGGCGGTGGTATCCCCTTCGCCGCCGTTGCCGGAGACGGTGAAGGAGGCGATGGTGGAGAGCACATCGGGGGCGCCGTTCCCGAGTGAGAGGAGCGTAACTCCGGTGATCGCCGGGAAGAGGCGGAGCAATCGGGAGAGGCCCTCGAGGCTGGAACAAAAATACACTGCCGTCGTATCGCCTAGCAGGTAGAACAGCACGGCGAGCCACGCCGCCGTAGGCGAGAGCCCTCCGCTCCTCGCCGAACACGCAGCCGGCGACGTGCTCGCACCGCGGGGAATCCCACCGGATCCCGACCGCCCCGCCATCCCCGCCGCCCGATCTCGACGGCGACAAGATAAGGCGGCGAGAAAGAGCAAGAAGGCGACGTTGGCACATGCGCCGATCAGCGTCCTCGGCGCCGCCGCCGCCATGGAAGCCATGCATAATGGTTCGCGCAGCGCAAGACGCATGTCTTTAGATCACAAAATTCACAACCGTAGCCGACAAAACAGATCACCAAGATTACGGGATTTACTGCAACGTGCCAACGTCACGGTAAAGCCCCATGCTCTCCCCCGCAGCAGCGCGTCGAGCTCTGCACGGCACCGTTCCTGCTGAACCAGATGTCATTAGAGCAATTGACTTGTGACGGATAAGGCGCAGGAGGTGTGAGCGTGCGTGTTGGTGTTGTTGACGGCAGAGATGGTGTGGCAAGATGCATGTGTGACGATGATGGATCGATGGCTGCAGTTGCAGGAACCTGGTGCAAATTACAAAAGAGGCAAGAATACCTGGCCCAAATTGAAAACATAGGTAATTGGTGGTCCAATCTGAAACTTAGGTAAATATACCTAGCCTAAGATGCAATTCACTCATGTAGAGTAAATTGTTTGGAACATGCATCTACAACAAATTGTTATTCGGAAGCATCAGTAATGCAGCTATAAGCATCATCCTGTTTTATGCGTAAGTATGTAATCAAGTTTTCTGTTTTTCCTTTGATATGAGACAATGCTTTGCTCGTACATATTTGTTTTGGGATAATAAATTGGCAACCTTGGCATTCGAGGCGATTTATGGGACTTAAAGTTGAATTTAATCGGTTCAAACCCATTTAATATACTAAACTCTAAAGATCCACAATAACACAAGGGAATAATACCACATGGAAAACCGATATAAAAGAGACCCGATTTAAAACACTGCAATTTGAGTGTAGTCATTCGCCAGTCAAGGTGGTGGGCGGGTGCCATGCAACACGCTCCTTTTTCCACCTCCCACCAGAGAGAAAGGCACACTCATGTTCTTGCTTGTTCTTCCTAGCTGGTATGAGAGAGTTCTTTTGTTGCACTTGGTTGTTCTTCCTAGCTGGTACAAGAGAGTTCTTCTGTTGCAATGCATCCTCATTAGCTCTGATCCAATGAACTTGCCTTCTTCTTCCACCTCCCACCAGAGAAAAAGGCAGTCTCCTGTTCTTTGTTGTTCTTCTTAGTTGGTACAAGAGAGTTCTTCTGTTGCACTTCATCTGCTTCATCTCCGATTCAACAAATTTGCCCGCACAAGTTCTCTGGATGAGTAGGCATCCAGAACTACGTCAGTTACGATTACCTACGTGGGTAGATAGACGATATAGCTTTTGGGGAGCGATTCATGCGCAACTACTTGTTGTTCTTTGTCAAGTAATGCTTCAAATTCTTCATCAAGTTTTACTTCAACTTCTTCTGGATGACGTCAACAACTAGGGAGAAGGTGCCAACATGGCACTGGAGGAGGAGGCGGCAACGGCATCGGTGCACTAGGAAGCGACTGTTTCTTAAACAACAACAACAATAACAACACGTTTTTGGATCGGTTTTATCTGGAGGGTATGTCATATTCATCCTAGCATTAAACATGATTCAAATTAAGGATGTTTTGCTTCTTTTGATGCAAATGTTTAGCGCTAGTAGAGATAGCCTCCTTTTTTTAATCATGATTTTGTTATTTTTCCACATGGGTTTCTGGAATAATTTATATCAAAAATTGCCACTATAATAACAATGGAAGTCGTAGAACAGTATGCCCAAACAGTAATAGTTTCATATACTGTTTTAATGGCTTCTTTTATATGAAACAGCTTGACAGACTCCTAATGCATGACAGACTCCCTAATAATTATACTACATTTTGGAAGTCAGTAAGTCACAAAATAAGCAATACAATCATTAGGAACGGGTTCCAGGATAAAAATAAAAGAGAGAAGAGCTTGGGTACATAACCAATGTTCATTTGGAGATCAGAAGTCTCGCTTGGTTGCTCCTCCCTTCACCAGCCACTGCTGATCTCATTGGTAAACCACCTCGCAACCCGCACATGCCCTTTCCTTCATCCCGTCGCCCTCGCATGCATCTTCTTTATTACGACCTCACCGATGACTCTCGTGTGCATGTAGGATGCGTTTGGTATCCTGCATAAGGCCTCAGCCAGGCTCGATGGATGCAAGTACCAGTTGTTTGGTTGCCTAGCCAACAGGCTCGGCCTGTCCCTGCCCATGCAAAATCAGCACTTCAGCCTGTCTCCAGAGAAACGGATTACGACTTCGTTTCCCACGAGCCTGGCTCATATGAGCAAGCTCTTGCGCACGTGGCTTGTTTTTATTGATTGTTCCATGCCAAAGCAAGCAAATAGTACCAACCAAGCCTGCCTTTCCTGCTAACCAAACAACTTCTCTCCCCAGCATGGATGGACCTGTGCACCTAACCAAACAAAGCAAAGCAGCACATCTAAAACAGGTTCATCTAAGCCAGGCTCACTCATACTGGCCAGGTTGAACACTACACAGGGAACCAAACACACCTATAGGTGCAGTCGTCGATCAAGCAGGCCAGCTTGAGCTGGACAGTTAAGTGAGACAGGCCTGGTTGGTGGGCTGTTCTGTGCAAGTAATTGGCCTAGGCTGCTGGACCATTTGGCGAAGGTACATAATAGGTTAAAAAATCGTAAGGTTAAAATAATTAAAGAATGATCGTATTCTTTTCTTATAAAAGTATAGTTGTAGAAAATAATATTGTTGATGCTTCAAATCTGTGGCCACATTTCTTTCCAGGTATATATACCTGTAGTGTAATGTGGTATACAAGCCCATTATAACATGGCCCATTTAAGATCTAGTACCCTCTTTACTACCAATTTTTGTGGCCCAGTCTGGATTGCTACAATCAATAGGTGTTGGCCCCTGATTTTGTGAATCGAAAATCACATGTGTTTACAATACCAAATTCCTAGATCAGTAGTTTGGTACACACAATCCAAAATTGATACATAGACCCATTGCCATACAAATGGCTTTATAATACAACAATAATACAAGAGTTGCCCATCGGAAGCCCAAATAGATCAAGTATGATCAAATACATACAAAATCATGAGAGTAAAAGATACAACAGCGAAAGTGAAGCTGCTGTGGTGTAGCCTATCCTCATAAGCATAGACCGGGGATCTTACTCCTTAAGGCGTCGTCGTTACTTAGCGATGTCCTAGCGACACGTGTATGTGCCAATCTCTGGCTCTATTTCTAAAAAGGTGAAAACAACCATGGTGAGTACATAAAATACTCGCAAGCCACCACTACACAATGCAATTAGTGCACAAGGGTTCAAAGGAGGCTTGGTTCATTTGCGTAAAGCTAGTTTGATCAAATCATTTCACAAACCTATGACTTAGCATTTTTAACTGAAAACATTGTTATGTTTCATTGGTGTTTAATCGAGGGTTCATCCACTTCTCTAAGCCTCGCTTAGTTTGGTTTACCCTCACCTTCATTTAATTCCAATGCCCTAACCCTGTTTTGATCTCACCTGCAACCCAGGGAGATCTCCAACCTATACTAAGCAAATTATATCATTAGGAGTCTAGTCAAGTATAGTACAAGTCCCGACGCCCATTAACCACGAGCATAGCTATTCGAATAGATTGATTTACTCACACTGCAGTGGATGTATGCTGTACCCACACTTTGTGGTTCAGCCCAACACGTGACTGGTCCCAACACATGAGACATACCACGACCTAGTTTTTCAGATCTCCTAGCATTGCGGCATCTGCCCCAAAGACATCATACACCCACTGGCTCGACTTCCCCTTAGCCAGTAGTGTGAGGGGTCCTGGGCACAGAGGTATCAAAGGAAAGGAAAGTGACAAAGGCAGATTTTTATTTGGCTGCCAGTTATTCTCATTACATTTCACGTTACTCTCATTCTACTTCACAATTCTCACATTATCGACTATTAAGAATGGAACGTGCATTGTGGTGCGGCCCCACTAGGATCACCTAATCCTCTAGGCCATTACGCATGTTGGAAATGTAGTCATAATTCAGATCGTTTCCTGTCTAACACCTTGACTTGGTCCTTAATTGACCAAGGTAGATTCTGACCGTTACATAGAACCACCCATAGCTCACCATGCCGCCCCAGTCTAAATGGTTTTGTTTAATTAGTTTTGGGTTTTCGCAAATGGTTTTTGGTGTGTATACGCAGAAAAACACCTCGTGCCATACTCTACAAATCGACGATCGCTTCCTCGGAGCAATTGCCCCCAACACTAAACCATCACACACGTACACATCAAGCATGTATGTATAGAACTAAAGGATTCATGGCATCAATACCAGGGATAGCTTAAATCAACGAACAGGTACATAATTTATAAATAGCATGCAATTTATTTGCAAACAAAACATGTCATAATCATATGCACAACATGATCGAGGAGAGTTTCGTGGTGACTTACCCGGTTCAGCTATCACATTTTCCTCAACACACGAGGCATTGCCACGAGAATACAACCTTTTGAGCGAACTTCTAAATTAACCTAACGGCTAAACACAAAATAAAATAACCATAAATACCAAGAAAAATATGAAAATACCAAATATATTGATATTAAATGAATTTTGGTAAAAGTTTCACTGGATTCCGAGTTAAAATGAGTGAGTTATGGCAGTTTAAAGATTCAAAATTAAATTAAATCAAATTAATTCCAAAGGTCTACTGTGTAGCCATTTTCTCTCTTTATGTGAATTATTTTTCTTAAGGGAAAGGTTACTTAGTGACTGACAGGTGGGTCTAAGAGGGTTATCTTTTCTAAAGCAACTATTTTTGTGCTGGAAGAATCCTCTGATTATGACATGTGGGGGTAAAAGTCAACACTGACTTGGTCAAGCTAACTTGGCAGTGACCCTGGGCCCACATGTCATGCATACCGTGATAAATATCTGTTTTAAACCATAGTTTAAGTTAAGCGGGCCCCATCAGTAAGTGACACATAAGTTTGCATAGGTTCTAATTAGCTTTTCTAACAGTTTTGGGCCCACCGGTTAGTGTAATAGTTTAATTGGCTCATTAGCTTGATGGCTGTCATTAGTAGTGGGTCCCACATGTCAGTGTGTCTCTATCTCTCCTCCTCTGTTCCCCTTTCTGCCTCCTCCATCTCACTGCCCCACATCACCCGCGAGCGCACACCGGTGACAGGGACGGCGCGCGCGGTGGTGTGGCTCGACGGAGCCCAGCGTGGATGGCGCCGGTGGCCCCCGGGGGTCACGGCGCACCCACGGGCGACTGCGCTGGCGTGGGGGCGGCGACAAAGTGGGATGCGGCGATGAGGGTGCTCGACCGCGTGGGGCACCGACGAGCAGGGAGTCACCGGAGTTCGGGAAGGGGTGCGCGCGCCTCGCCTTGGGGGTCGGGATTTTGCCCTCGCCCGACCCCAATTTGGCTTGAGGTCGGCTGGCGTCGTGTAGATGGTGATGGCAGCGGTCGTGACCGGCGGCAGAAGAGGCGCCGGCGATGGAGCACTCATCGGAGTTTGGCGGGTGTCTCGTGGGCATTGCCTAGACATGGCGAACTCGACCCCTTCCTCAGTCGGCATCAATTTGGCCCAAGGCGGCCTGGTTTTGTGCGAGAAGTGAAGGCAGTAGCCCGGTGCGGTGGCAGGACGTGGCGCCAGTGTTGTAGACCCACTTGTGCGTGTATGTGTGGGAAAATGTGCGCACAGAAAGGCGTTGATTATGGTGTGGCTGGTGATGTTCATTGAAGGAAAAGAGAAGGAAGGGAGAGAGAGCCAAGAGAGAAATCGGATGCTCACCGTGCGGCGGCCAGGCATAACACGCCGAGATACGGACCGGCGGGCGTTGTTGTTCAGCTCGGGGAAGGCATACGGTTCGTCCTCGGCTCATAGCAGCAGCAGGGACACGGCTCCGGTGTGGTCTCACGGCAACGGTGGCGCATGTGTGGTGGAGAGAAAAAAAACGGGTTGCTGCGATGTCGTCGTCACCGTCCCCTGCTCCCGCTTTATTGGCGCCTGAGTGGTGCGCGGCAGGTGAGGCCGAGCAGAGGGGCTATGCGGAAAGGAGGGCACGAAGTTGGGCGTTGGGGGGAATTTATAGGGTGCCGCGACAGTCGGTGTGGCTTGGAGAGGACGCCAGGGGAGGCTGCTATGGTCATCGTCGATGTGTGCAAGAAGACGAGGCGCAGCCGGCGCGAATCACAGAGGACATGGTCGCATCATCGTCCTCTACCTCTATGGATGACACGGGCGGGCGGGGTCGACCGTGGTAGAGCCACATGGCAGCGGTAAATTGGCTGACGGTGTTGCTGTGGATGACGCCGCGCGTACGGCTCACGGACGCTGAGTTCGTCGCAGCGTGACATGGGGTGGGCTGGCGCGGACAGAGAGAATCAGGAGGGAGTGTTTGGCGTGGGTTCGTTACCCTCTCCCAGGTTTGTCTCTAGCGAGGCGAGAGTGTGCACGCGGGTCGTCATGGCAGCGGAACGCCGGGTGAGCGGAAACGGCGGCACACGGCACAAGGACAAGTGAACGCTACGAGCACGATTGGTCGCGGTCGGTGGCACGTGACTGATTCGGTCAGGCGTGGCGCAGGGGTACGCGTGTGTGTGCGGAGCTGGGAGTAAGGTGTACACGGCGCCGAGCGTGGGAACGACGGAAGACCGGTAGTGGTGCCGGCGTTACATAGATTGGTGAAGTGGCCGCGGGCAGTGGGACATGTTATCATCGGCAAGACGGTGTTAGGGCAAATAACGACACCCAGGGCGGCGATGGCAGATCGGCGGCGGCGCGACGGCTGCGCTGGGGCGGCAGGCAGCTGCCTTGCTCGCCCCTAGGGCTGTCAACGAGCCGAGCTCGAGCGAGCCAGGCTGCCAAGACTCGAGCTCGATAGAAGCTCGAGCCGAGCTCGAGTCGAGCTTATCTTCGAGCTCTGAAGTAGGCTCGGCTCGAGCTCGGTTAGGCTCGCGAACTCGACTCGAGCTCGTAATAACATATATTGTATGATATTTGATGAATAAAAACTAATTTTAAGTTAATCATATTAGAAGAAATGGTAATAACGACTTAAACAATTAATATATGATACTAATAAATATTATTTTATTATATAAATATATAGTAATTTATAGATAATATCCACTAGCTTATCAAATAAATGATGAAAACTATCCCTAATGTGAGGCTCGGGAGAAGCTCGAGCTCGGCTCGACCAAGCTCACGAGCTTGAGATAAGGCTCGGGTTCGGCTCGTTAAGAGCTCGAGCCGAGCTCGAATCGAATGTAGAGCGAGCCAAGCTCGAACAGTTTGCGAGCTCCGAGCTTTTTTGACAGCCCTAATGGCATTGGTGAGCTGTGTAGGTCACACGAGCCGATGGGCCAAGCAGGCCAGTAGGCTGGTGAGGGAGTATGGAAATGAAGGGTGTTAATTAGACTTGATCTGGTGGTCCAAGGTGGAGTACATTGGGCGGGGCTAACTTGGGTTTCTCCTGTGGGTTGGCCTAGCTTGGGCCTGCAGTAAGGGAAGAAAGAGAAAAAGGCCGGTTGGTGTAACAGACCATCCTTTGCCTTGGGCCGCACATAAAAAGAAAGAAAGAAAGAAAGGGTGGAAGACCGGTTCGGTCAGGCTAGGTTTTAGGTTTAGGCCTTTAGATTTGTAGATAGGATTTGGTGTTTTACAAATAGAACTTTGAATACAATATTTTTGGTTGAATTCATAATTGAATTAGTGAATATGTTTGTGCCTAAATTAGTGCTCCCTTCTGAGTGGAGGATTCAGATGTCCTCTTATTATGGTTTGATTTTAATTTGGGTTGGGCCGGGAATATATTTTGATGGACATTTATTAATGGATTTGAATATAGGTGAGCATATTGGAGGGTAATTTATACTTGGCTTTAGCTCTTGTTTTAATCCAATTTGGCAACTAGGTCTTATGGCCCAAAAGAGTGTCAATGTGCTATGTAATATATTTTTAACATAGTTTGGTGGCCTGATGAGTATATCCTTCACAAACTTTTCCTATGATCCACAAACCGATGGATGCTTGAAGCCAACTCGTAGAGAGGGAGGGAGGAAGGGATGGAGGGAGAGGGAGAGAGCAGCTGTCGACACCATAGCCATAACCAGAGCTATAGCCGCCGCCCCTAGGTAGCAACAGAGTTTATGGTGGATATTTTTGGAGGGGAGAGGGAGACGTCGTAGCGATTAGCAGTAGCATCCAACGGAGAGGGAGAGGGAGAGGTTATAGGTATATGAACTAGGTTTTGGGTGTAGAGATTATCAAGCCCTCAAAAGAGGTGAAGGGGAGTTAAATATACTCACCACCAATGGTCAATATCCACCACTATTAGCTGTTGACAAAGACGCAACACATAATTGTCTAGTACGATTGTAACGTCTACTACGGTTGTAGTCGGACGGAGACAATGTGAGTCTCTAAATAATCTCACCTTACTTAGCTTGGGAGGAGGAAGCCACCTTAAAAAGGAGAGCCACCCTTCCCCTATCGAACAAGTCTTTAAAGGAGATTGAACCTTTGCCCAAGTGGATGTGCCTGAGAAAACTATTGGGGTCCGGGCAACCATAATGCCAACCCCACCTAGGCCGGATGCATCATTTGGTATCAGAGCTTAGCCCTTGTTAAGAAGGGGAGAATGATGAGGACATCCTCCACTATTACTCGCTGACAAAGACGCAACACGATATTGTTTAGTATGACCTTGCTTAGCTTGGGAGGAGGAAGCCATCTTAAAAGGGAGAACCACCCTTCCCCAATCGAACTAGTCTTTTAGAGAGATTGGGCTTTTCCCCGAGTGGGTGTGCGTAAGAAAATTGTTAGGGTCCGGGCAACCTTAATTTGTTGGGCCTCGACCAACCCCACCTAGGCCGGATGCATCACATAGCCAGCATGATGTAGAGCGATTACCCATCTCGGGAACCGAACGTATATGAAAATCATCCCCTCTTTATGTTTCTTGCAAGTTCTTGCAGGTCTTGTCATCAGCAATCCCCAAGTTTATACAATTCCCCTAATCTCATTGTCATTAATCAACAATTGGTGTGCTAGGTAGGGGACCTAGTAATCATAAGACCTAGCCAAGATGGTGCAATCATAGCGTTATCAAATGACGGTCTCTATGGCAAGCCTGGATTAGGAGATCTAATCTGACCAGCCTTTACTTATTTAAAAATAGGATCACTTATTGTATCTACCCTGCCATTTTCTCCACTAGCAATGTTGTCTAACGAAGCAGGCCCCCGAGGCAGAGACTGAGACAACACTACTTCTCTTCTTACCTATCACTTCTCTCTTTGTGCCAATGTCTTAAAATCTAAATAATCGACTAGGATTAAGCTGTACACTTTGTTCCTTACTGAACCAACACATTAAAATACTACCAGGGTGAATGCTACAACACTATCATGTGCTTGTGGATTTGCTTCTATTTGGGATAAGAGTATCCAATGGTACAAATGACGGTAAATGTTAGGAAACGATGATGAA
Source organism: Leersia perrieri (assembly GCA_000325765.3). Lineage (NCBI taxonomy): Eukaryota > Viridiplantae > Streptophyta > Magnoliopsida > Poales > Poaceae > Leersia > Leersia perrieri. Next base: position 16,664,044 of record CM002481.1, read on the forward strand.
AACCAACAGTAATAATGATGGTACATGTAAGTCGATGCCAGTGATGATATTTGTCATGCACTAGTGACTCAAATATTTGATGATTAGGGATGCAATTATTTTGTACCAACAATAAGGCAGCATGGCCAATCCAGCCACGTAGCTTGCGGCCTCACGCTGAGCATGCAACAAATGAAGGGAAAAAGAACACAAGATCAAGTGGGAGGAAAAGAAGCATGAGGGGAATGTGCGAGGGGAGTCGTGACAAGCCGTGTAACAGGATTTTAGCATGAGGGCAATATGCCAATACAGTCCTCTCGTTATGGGTTGTTGACCGTTCTCTAGCATTCTCTTAACTTATTTACCGTGATCTTGTATTTTAATGCATTTTATTCATAAGTTCAGTTGTCGATAAATTAAACTATTTTGATTTTGATGTTTTAATAAATGTTATAACATTGTTGATTTTTTCTTTCCTATACTACAACTTCAATCAATATAATTTCATCCTGTCTTAACAACATATTGGAAAGACCATGAAGAACTTATGGCTGACCATCTATTGCACCCTATTTGTCTTTATACACTCCTCCACTTTCACTTTCTTTCTTGCTTCCACCACTTTCTCTTAATATGGTAGAAGTTGGTGTTAATATATGTAAGTACTAATGGTCATATGTATCAGAATGCCAGTGATGATATTTGTCGTGTACATTTGACATAAAGATTCATGACTAGGCATGTTGTTTGTACCAATCAATATAGCAGCATGACCCATCCAGCCGTCCAGAATGACTACCGTAGTTGCGGCCTCAGCTGAGCATGCGGCAAATGATGAAAAAAGAATACAAGATTGAGTGGGAGGAAAACAAGCGTGACGTGCATGTGCAAGGGCAGTCACGACAAGCCACGTCATAGGATTCTAGCATGAGGGCAACACGCCAATACAGTGCTCTCGTCGTGGGTTGCTGACCATCCTCTAGTATTTTTTAGTTTATTTACCGTGATCTTGTATATTTAATGTATTTCATTTATAAGTTCAGTTGTCGATAAATTAAACTATTTTGATTTTGATAACATTGTTCATTTTTTCTTTCTTATACTATAACTTCAATCAATATAATTTCATCATGTTTTAACAACATGTTAGAAAGACCATGAAGAACTTATGGCCGACCATCTATTGCACCCTATTTGCCTTTATATATACACTCCTCCACTTTCACTTTCTTGCTTTCACCACTTTTCTCTTAATATGGTAGTAGTCGGTCTTAATACATGTAAGTACCAATGGTCATATGTATCAGGATGTCACTGATGATATTTGTCGTGTACATGTGACATAAAGATTCATGACTAGACATATTATTTGTACCAATCAATATAGCAGCATGGCCCATCCAGCCGTCCAGATCGGCTACCGTAGCTTTGCGGCCTCACACTGAGCATGCGGCAAATGATGGAAAAAGAACGTAATATCGAGTGGGAGGAAAAGAAGCGTGAGGGGCATGTGTGAGGGGAGTCGTGACAAGCCGCGTCATAGGATTCTAGCATGAGGGCAATATACCAATAGAGTCCTCGTCATGGATTGTTAACCGTCCTCTAGCATTCACTTAATATATTTACTGTGATCTTGTATTTTTAGTGCATTTTATTCATAAGTTCAGTTGTCGATAAATTTAAGTTTTTGATTTTGATGTTTTAATAAATGTTATAACATTGTTGATTTTTTTTGTTTCTTCGACTATAACTTCAATCAATATAATTTCATCCTATTTTAACAACATATTGGAAAGAACACCAAGAACTTATGGCCGTCCATCTATATCACACTATTTTCCTTTATACACTCCTCCACTCTGACTTTCTTTCTTGCTTCCACCACTTTCTCTTAATATGCTCTTAATATGGTAGAAGTCAATGTTAATACACGTAAGTACCAATAGTCATATGTATCAGGATGCTAGTGATGATATTTGTTGTGTACATGTGACGTAAAGATTTATGACTAGGCATGTTGTTTGTACCAATCAATATAGCCCAGCCGTCCAGATTGGCTACTATAGCTTGCGGCCTCTCGCTGACATGCAGCGAATGAAGGAAAAACAAACAAGATCGAGTGGGAGGAAAAGAAGACTAAGGGGCATGTGTGAGGGGAGTCGCGACAAACCGCGCCATAGGATTCTAGCATGAGGGCTATGCCAATACAGTCCTCTCGTCATGGGTTGACCGTCCTCTAGCATTCTCCTAATTTTTTTAACCGTGATCTTGTATTAATTTTTTTTCTTCGAATAAAACTTCAATCAATATAATTTCATCCTATTTTAACAACATATTGGAAAGACCTTGAAGAACTTGTGGCCGACCATCTATTGCACCCTATTTGCCTTTATATATATACACTCCTCCACTTTCACTTTCTTTTTTGCTTCCACCATTTCCTCTTAATACGGTAGAAGTCAGTGTTGATACATGTAAGTACCAATGCTCATATGTATCCGGATGCTAGTGATGTTATTTGTCGTGTAGAAGTGACATAAAGATTCATGACTAGGTACTAATCAATATAGCAACTTGGTCCATCTAGCTATCCACGTCAGCTAGCGTGGTTTGCAGCCTCATGCTAAGCACACGGTAGACGGAGGAAAAAAAAACAAAATCGAGTGGGAGGAGAAGAAACACGATGGACATGTGTGTGGTTGGTCATGACAAGCCACGAGCATAGGATTTTTAGAATGGGGTGGCAATATGCCAATACCATCACCTCATCTAAGGGCTTGTTGGCTGTTCTCATGTAGCATTATTCTATTTTTTTACCTTTGGTTTGTAATTTTAATGCCTTTTTCTATTAATTTCATCTATCCAAAAATTAAGTTGTGTTTTGATCTGACTTTTGTAATCTAAGTGATGTGACACTTCCATGCACTCTTCTATCATCTCCTAATCATTCCCCCCTGGCCGGTTGTACATGCCCACACTATAGCTACCTATTTGTCCATTTCAACCCTCCTTGTACTTAACTGTCATCATCACATACATCTCCCGGGCTAGTCCCCCACATACACCAAATGCAAGCATGGCTGCAGAGAACCAGTAGCATCAGATGGTCCAGCCCATATAGTCCATATATAGACCTTTGGTGAAGAAAAAGGGAGAACAAGTCACAAAAAGAGCCAGCCATGTATGTATCCTTGGCCTCAACCAGTTAACCCCACCACAGCCCATCACTCCCCTCCTTTCACCTGCAAAAACCACTCGCAACCCTCACAAAAACCGAAAAAACGCCAGCAGCCAGCCAGGTTCCCTCCCCCTCTCCAATTTTAGCAGCATCTCCCTTAAATCTCACCACGCCGGCCCTCGCATAGTTGCATTGCACCCTTCCTCCTCTTCCCCGCACCGCCACCGCCTCTTCTCCGCCGCCGTCGCAGCCGAGGAGGAGATGAAGCGGGCGCCGGAGGAGAAGGGGGAGGAGATGGGTGAAGAGGAGGAGGAGGTGGCGCTGAAGAAGGGGCCGTGGACGACGGCGGAGGACGCGGAGCTGGTGCAGCACGTGAGGCAGCACGGGGAGGGGAACTGGAACTCGGTGCAGCGGATGACGTCGCTGCTGCGGTGCGGCAAGAGCTGCCGCCTCCGTTGGACCAACCACCTCCGCCCCAACCTCAAGAAGGGCTCCTTCTCCCCCGACGAGGAGCTCCTCATCGCCCAGCTCCACGCCCAGCTCGGCAACAAGTGGGCTCGCATGGCCTCCCATGTATATCGTCCTCTAATTCTATTATTCTTCCATCGATTTCATTTCCTTCCATCCATATATTTATTGGTTGTTGATTCTTGCTTTGATTTGCAGCTGCCGGGGAGGACGGACAACGAGATCAAGAACTACTGGAACACGAGGGCGAAGCGCCGGCAGCGGGCGGGATTGCCGATTTACCCGCCGGAGGTGCAGCTCAACCACCACCACCTCAACCTCAACTTCGCCAACGCCAACGCCAAGCGCCGCCGCTACGACGACTTCTTCTCCTCCTCCTCGCTCTCTCCGCCGCAATCCGCGTCCGCGAGCAACGTCCTCTTGTCTCCGGACGACGCCGCCGCCGCCGCCGGGTACACCAGCGCGCGCCCGGCGCCGCTGGACCTCGCCGGGCAGCTCGCCATGGGGGGGAACACGAGCGGCGGGGCCCTGCAGTTCCTCGCCGCGACGCCGTTCTCGGCGCCCTCGTCGCCGTGGGCCAAGCCGTTCGCGCGGAACGCGCACTTCTTCAGGTTCCCGCACTCGTCGCCGGTGTCGCCCACCACGCCGCCGACGCCGACGACGGGGCTCTCGCTCGGCGGCTACGGCCTCGGCCTCTACCACGCCGGCGATCGGACGGCCAGGCTTTTCCCTCCTGTCTCGCAGTCCTTGGGCGCCAGGGTCGAGCTCCCTTCAACCCAATTTCGCCCGGCGATGACACCCGCCGCCGCCACCGGCGGATTGGCCGGAGGAGGAGGAGGAGCTCTGATGCAGGATCATCCCAACGCGGCGAGCTTCGAGGCGATGATGCAGGAGCTGCACGACGTCATCAAGACCGAGTCGCCGGTGCCGGCGGCGAACGGCGGCGGCGAGACGGGCGGCGTGATCAGTGGTGAGTAGTGCATGTCGCGCGTGAAGCAATACTTGCTCACATTTTCCATTGCTTTGGATGCATCCACAGTTCTTTTTTTAAAATTTTGTTGCTTTAGTGGAGAAGAGAACAAATTGTCATGATTATGATGTGAAGAGATAGATAGATCAGGGGATGAACCTTTTTGTTTGTGCTTCCAAAATCTCCATTTGTTTTGTTCTTCAATCCTACCTACTTCTTTAAAAGGCAAATTAAAGAAGACTAATTTTATTCAATTCCACTCATAGATCACTATGGAGTTAACTTGCTTAGTTGGAGACTAGAAATGGGAGTAAATATTAATTACCAGCAAAACAAGAAACAGTCCATATTTGTTTCTGAATTTAGGAAACTCAGTCTGAAACAGGGCAGCTCTGCTTGGAACCTTCTTTAGCTTTTCTTTTTGATAGTTTTAAGGTACTAAGTAGCACTGCATCTGCATGTACAGCCTTCAGAGGATTTCTTTTTGTCCGTGCAAGACAGTGACAGCCTACAATGACTGCCTTTGATCTTGTTCCATGATTAGTTTTCCTTATCTTACCAAGTACTTTAATTCCCTTTCGTCTTTCCTCTCTCACTCTGCATCTGCTGCTTTCCTATATACCTAATCTAATCTCTGCTCTTCTGCCAATTCATCTTCCTTTTTTGTTCTTCCATGATTGCCTTGCTCATCGCCTCCAATAACACTACGTCACGTTGTCATCATATTGTTTGATAGGTTAATGAACATAATCAAGCACATATAAATAGGATCATATCTAGGATAAGAGTACTTTTTCAGAGATTAACTAATCATCCAACTAGTGCTGAGAAGAATCAATGAGAAAACAATTTGTGTGAGCAAATGAATCAACTTGTGACTTGTCAAATTGGTATCAAGAATCAGAACCCTGCAAGTACGAACTTTCAAGAAAACAATTTGCACTCGTATTGCTTTTTCTGGAGCAATCTTTCTCCAATTGATGGCATCAAATCTGATTATCTGAAAATTAATTTTTGCATCGTACGTGTGTTGTAGGTGACAGCAAACTGGAGGTCGAGCTCAAGGACGACATAGAGACGCTTTTCGACATCATCATACCGGCGACGTTCGCCACGGCGGCGCCGGAGTCCCTCACCGCCACGACGGCCGCCTCTGCTCCCAACAACTCCGGCTCCGTCTCGCAGCACAGCAGCGACGACCAGGACCACTCCAACGGCGCTGACGTCACCATCGACCTGCCCGTCCTCACCGGCGGTGGCGGCGACGGCGACGGCTCGTCGGAGCAAGAATGGTGCATCGACGGCGCAACCTGCCAGTGGAACAACATGTCCGGCGGCATCTGCTGACAAGAAGGCGATGATCAGCGCTGCGTCCAAAAACATTCTGTGGTGAACTGATGATCCTGACAACCGTTTCAGGAAGAGCTCTTTTTGCGAACATTTTCTTTGCCTTTTTTTCTCTTTCATATATACCTGGCGTTGGTCTGGTGCATGTGCATCGATCGTGAACAGATGCAAATCTTCGATGTTCCAGTGAGGTTTAAACTTTGTTTTCATTACAAATGACAATCTGAGCGACTGAGGCAAACTGCACAGTCATATCAAAGTTCTTATCGGCATATATTGTGTGCAAGACTGTAGCTGCGTGATTGGTTAGCCTGTCAGTGTTATGTTCTTCGAAGCATGCAAGAAGGAATATTGCCACAATCGATGCCCGTGATCTTTGATAACGGTTTCGCTGAAGCTGGCAGTTGGAAGTAGGTACATGCCGTGACTTTGTCCGGCAAACAGGAGACTGCAGGAGCACAGAGAACATCCGTGCGTGTTAGGTTGTGTTCAATGTGTTGTGTTGCCTTGTTGGAGGACCAGGGCTCGGATTGGCACCTGAATCATTTAACTGTTACTAGATGCCATGCTACAGTTGAGCCTACTTCGTGTACTTTTGGTTGTAGTGTGCATGTTATATATAACTATAACTATAGTATATTTACATATGCTAAATTATATATAACTTTTATATGGCGAAACCAACTGCCCTTTGTATTATACAGGGACGAAACAGTCTTACATTTGTTGGCTCTCTGCCGAGTAACAATATATAAGAATCTAAAAAGAGATTCAATGTTGGGCTAGTATAGGACTGGTGGCTTCTCATTTCAGAGACACCAAACACCACACAAAAACACCCCTACATTCTCTAATTACTCTGGTCTCTTATGAGATCATGTGCGAGTGCAACACAAGGATATCTTCAAACATAAGGTTGCCACACCACCTGCCATAATTGCTAAAATCAAGCAAGAAGCGTGAGCCTGGGTAAGAAGAGCATGAACGACTAGTTTACATGAATTCAGTATCTTGGGAGACATCACTTGATTTTATCTTTTTTTCGGGTGGGTTGTTTTAGGCGCGTCCTATACATCATCCTATATTTCTCCTACTCTATCAATATATCAATATATAAATTATAATAGTTGTAATGTAATTATTCTACAACCCTAATGTAATTACATTTGCAAGATTATTCTAAAAAATATGGTGTCAGATTTTTAGTCACACTGTTAAAAATTGCCAGGGGAAACGACCAAATAGCTCTCGACTGATCCTGCTTTTTTTTAAGGCACACTGATCCTTCATTTAGGTGCTATTCTTTTTCTCAAGTAATGAAATTTGAATAACCTCCATTTAAAGGATGTGATATATGATATGGCTGCAGTTACTCAAGCGACTCCACTAGTGGCAGTTTTTTTTTTAACAAAATGTTACAAAATGAAAGCCACACATGCTAACTGACAAAGAAAAATATTTAACGATTTTCTATGGGCTCCTTACGAACATATACTCTCAATTCTCTTCTAAAGAAAGTGAGAGAAAGAACTGGCTTGTTTGCAGCACAGTAATCTGTATAGCACCAACACGTTGGCTGGTTTGTTTCAATAAAAACCTTTTTTTAATTAAAAAACTATGGATGGATAAACATCTTTGATGAAATGTGCTGACTCTTCTCTAGTAGTATCATGCAGTTAACTAGTTCTTGCATTAACAAAATATCAAATTCAAGTGGTAGTTGGGGGTCATAAATCTGTTGTGAGATTAGTGACAAACCATGCAAATGGTGGCCTGCTGCGATGCTGCCTCCGGTTTCTCGTACGCAGCAACGCAGGTCGAAGAAAAAGGAGCAGTTGGATTGCATGATCAGCAAGTACCTCTCCATGCTAAATACGTGTTGCCCATTCTTTGCTCCTTGCTTCCTGCCATAAGTTCCTCCCCAAGAGAGGCTTCTCTTGTTGTGACTCCTTACTGCAGAACTCTTTTCCTTTTTCTCTTTCTTTTTTGCCTTCGTTATGGGGACAAAAGAAGCTTCTAATGATTGTTACGAACCTAGTACCTAGACCATCAAAGATGGATCAAGTACAGAGGTGACACCAGCATACAATGGATATTGGAGTGAACATTTACCAGATTTTTGGCTTTTGTTTTTCAATGTAGATGTCTGGGCATAAATGCATTGCCTGTTGGAGTTTGCTTATGTACGTCCATCTTTTTCTCTCCCTTTTCTTGTTTTTTTTTAAAGATTATGCGTCATCCTTTGCTACATCCAATGATCTAATTCTATTATGCTACATCGGTAAAATGGATAGAATATCATAAGGGTGAAATTTAAATAGAAATATATAGCAATCCAAGATAATTGCATTTCAAATTTAAGGTCATATGACATAACTTAAATGGGACATAAGGCTGACATTTGGGCCCATGGGTAGTGTGGCCATCATGTGATGTCAGCCACAACGTCACCACCGGCACTGAAGTCAAAGAATCCCGATCATTGCATTTTATATAACATGTTGAAATAGATGAATCCATAAAGCTACCTTAGCAAAGTTTCGAATAACTTCTTCAAAATACCCATAAATAACTATAGAATTTACTACCCTACTACTATTATACTACTGTTGTTAGTAGTATATGGTACCGTAGAAGTACCACCTTTCTATTTCCATGCTTTTAAAGACACAACCTACTTAGGGCCTTTACAATCGGGTGACCTGCTCACCAACTCAGCAAAATCATGCTACGGAGGTTGTGCACCACCTTCTACAGGGTAGCGCCATGGAAGCTACTCGAGTTGCGCCGACGTCAAAGTCAATTGAGCTACTGCCATCGAAGTCATCGTGCTGCCGCCGTTGAAGTCGTCACCGGTCGATGCTGCTCGCGGGGGGTGGAGCTACGCCGATAGAGAGGGGAGGGGAGGCGTCACCAGTTTGTCATCTCCCCATTCGTTGTCCTCGCCCCACCCCGATCTGCTCGTGGGGGGTGGAGCTGTGACGGCGATGGCAGCGAAAGTTGTTGCGCCGTCACCGTTGAAGGGGAGGGGAGGCATCGTCAGCTTGTCATTTCTCTCCACTTGCGTCCTCGCCTCACCCCGATCTGCGGTAGTGGACGTGCGGTGGCGGCAGACCGGGAAGCAGCGGCGATGGAAAGACTGTGGAGTGACGGTGGTGCGGCGGCTTTGGAAGGTAGGTGGGGCGAGTCTGGTCAATGGGGGCGGCGTTGTGAGGGAGAGCGGAGTTTATTTGGGCAGTCATATAATTTTTACTTTTTTGTGAGGGGGTTTTCTGTATATTTTTGGACTAAAATGTAAAACCAACCAATTGAAGGACTGAACTGCAAATAAAGAGGGTTGAATTAAAAATTACGTAGACCCTACCAAGACTCCACTATGAAGATTCATAGTGAATCCCTATATGACGTGACATCTTTTTTTTTTATATGGAGACACTCGTAGGAGTGTCTTTAATTATAAGAGCACTTACCGAAACCGGTCCTAGAAAAAAAATTAAGACCATCAAAACTCGGTCTTGGTCCCGACCGAATTTTTAGCAAACATATTTTTAAAAATCTTTTGGACATCAATATAACAAGAGAATATAGTCAGTCTATCATCAATTCATCATATAATATAATGTATTAGAAAAGTAGCAGTATTGCATTATTTTGGTCTTTTTGAGTACCCGAGCTGTAAGGCCGAGACCGGGCTTAAAAAATTCGGTTTTTCAATTCCCCGCCCGTGATTGCGCCCGATCCACCCCTAGTGACAGCGATGTTTTGGTGCTGAAGGGAGGAGCGGCAGCTAATAAGTGGGTTATACTAATTGCGAGTGATTTCGCGACATGGCTTCACATAAGTACATAACTCCAGCCCCAACAAGGGCATACGTTGTAGCCTGTGTATTTCAGCTGGCCTGTCAATGTGTCAACGTTTTTCAACCTGGCACGACACTACTTTTAGGCTATGAGTAGTTGGAGAAATATTTTGGATTTGGTTATCATATCAAACGATTGACCGGATGTCGTAAGTGGTTTATGGACACGAATAAAAAAGCTAATTTTATGGCTAGGATAAAAACTGCGAGACGAATCTATTAAGGTTACTGTAGCACTTATGACTAATCATGGACTAATTAGGTTCAAAAGATCCATCTCGCGATTTTCATCCTAACTCTACAATTAATTTTTATTTTAATCAATATTTAATACTTCATACATATATCGAAAGACTCGATATGATTTTTGGAAAAAACTTTTGGGACACTAAACAAGTTCTTGGACGGGTTCCACCGCGGCAAGGAGAGGACACGGTGACGCAATTGCTCCCGTTTGATCAGTTAGGATGGGGGGATGGGATGCAATTCTTAACGAAAAGTGGCAATGCTTACGAAAACCCCAACCATCTGCATACTGGAATGCTGCGCGCCCCTTCGGACGCAATTCATACGCGGACATGGTGATCTCCTCTTCACCGGCGTGCATAGCACGCGTCGGTCGGTCCAGCGTCCAGCACCGCTGTGACATCGGCCGTATGCGGCGAAAGCCCATTAACTCCGACGGCTACGTACGTAACACTCCTCGGCATGACATACGCAGCCCTGCTACTACTACTCTACATACAGTACAGAGGGGGGGTTTTAATTGGCCTGACGATCGATGGATGGATGGAGAGGAAGCCAAATTCCATTACGAATGCGGCGAATTCCTGAAACTTCTTTGTGTCGATCGAGGCGCGCATGCTACTGCTTAAATAGCGAAATACGAAATGAAATAATCCACTAGTCGCATGCGTCATCCACTCGACATCTTGGTACTTCGCTCTACGGCCTATTGTGCTAATACATCTCCTGGGAATGAAATGGACTGTCTAGTTTTGTGGCCCATCACTGAGAATGGGCCATCAAACGGCCCTTGTCAAACGATGTCTATAGCAGTTGTTTGTTTGTGAAATTAATGCAGCTCAATAAACTGTGTAAAAATTGCTCATTATCGAAGTGATAGTTGATTAAGAAATTTTTGATCCATCTACTAACTAAAAGTTCACAGCTTGAATTCGATGCAGGCTGAAAAGTGAAGGTTTCAAAAAATTGACTGAAGTGCTCGGGTTTTAAGACTGTTGATTTCAGTCTGTTGTGAATGCTTGAAGGTTTGCGAAATGGACTTCTTTGCTTGATACAGGAGTCGTCTGACAGAATTCCGCTCTGTTGATGCATACATGTTAATTGTGATAACGATGTATGGTGTGTTTGTATATAGTTATGTCCAGTTGTACTGAACAGAAAATGAATCCTAAGTGAAGAATGAAGGGGGGGGGGGAACCGGAAAAGTTCAATTTGCTAGATTTAGACAGAAGCGTGATATGAATCCACTATATTTATTCAATATGATAGTACCAAGCAATAGAAGTACACGAGCTGCCTTTTAGCAGTGCTATATTAAATGTCTGATCAAATGCCTTCTCTACTCATTTTCTTGTAGTCCATATGAAAACTAAAACCTTTTTAGTACCGGCAACATGTTAATCATGTATAAAGAAATAATAAGATCAAGATAGAACCTTTCATACCACATTGCTGGCGAAATTGTTAATGTATAGTAAACAAGTAGCATAGCAACACTTGTGATAGTGATTTTATTGAAAAAGGAAAATTTGATGTATTTAAAGCGCATTACATCACATTATTGAAAAGAAAAGCTACTTACTTAATTTCGATGGCGATGCAAGATTGCGTTTATACCTTGTTGTTTCAGATATCTATATTAAAAAGTGTGCTGGATTCACACAAAGAAATGAGATGGTAGAAATTGATTCTGATAGAAAGGGAATATGTAAACAGTTTCAGTACAAAGGGAAGATATCCAAATCCAATTTGCCATGCATTATATAAAGACTTTTTTGCTGAACATTTGAAGTATCTTAAGGTTACATATTCATAATTAAGGCACGAAGATGAGGTATATAGGAGTATAAGATGTTAGAAGTCAGCGAAGAGTATGACTGGAAATGACATCACTTAATCACTCGTCAGATCAGAAACATTGCATGGGGAGTCTAGTTCCCGAGCTCCTGCTTATAATTACTATTCCACATTCTTTCTTATCGTAGTATTATGTTATTTCCGTATACAATGTTAAAAGTTTAATGTTTATTTTCACAGAAAAATTGAACTCAATAGCCATATATATATCAGGTGCATAGATAGATTGAAGTTAACAATCAACTTTATAACCTTCTAATGTTACTAAAATAGCTAAATACAGGAAGCATGATTACTACATTTACAGTACTGAGTGGTTAATTTAATCTGATTTGATTTTGTAAGATTGTAAATGGAAATCCAATAAAATGAGTACGAAGCAACTAATTTTGCTCCACAGAGAGTAATTTACATATCAACAATTCACCATTCCCATTTATCTAGAAAAGTAACTAAGTGCAACTTCAGAGCTTCATTGAGAGACAACAATACAAGGACCTATGATCAGTATAAGAAGCTAGAATGCTAGCGCAACCCCAACAAAGGGGAAAATGAATCCCAAATGCGCAACTACTAACCTTTTCCGAGGCAAACAATGTCTGAAACTTGAATTTCACTAATTGTGATCCAGTTCAAACCCCAAAGTATCACAAAATGTCCTTGATGAAGTCGAGATTGAGCGTGTCGCGGACAATCAGAAACATGCCAACCATAAGTACCACCAATATACCAGACGACATGATCCGCTGTTCAATTTCGCGGGGAATCTTTCGCCCTCCACGGGCCGCCTCAAGAAGGATCAATGCCAATGTCCCACCATCTAACGCCGGCAATGGCAACAAGTTTATCGCCGCGAGGTTGAGATTGATCACAGCAGCAAACTGAAACAAGCCCTCAGCACTTGACCTTGCCACCTCTGCGCCGACCGCGATGATTGCAACCGGACCAGACACCTTCTCCGCCGTCTGCGAAAAATTCAGAAACGTCTGCCTAAGCCCATCAAGCACAGTCCCACTCAATGCAGTGTACTCCCGCAACGCGAGGACGGTGGCCTCGGCGAGATTATTGGGGTGGACGCGAGTGACACGGAAATTGGGCGAGAGCTGGACGCCAATCCGGCCGGTGCCATCGACACTAGTGTCCGGCACGAGGGTGAGGTCAATCGACCGCCGGTCACCGGCTTCCTTCCCGAATCTGGACACCGTAACAGAGACATCCTTGTTGGGGCTAGCCTTGATGAGGTCGACGAGAACCGGAACGGAGGGGTCGGGAGCGAGGCCAGGGACGGAGAGGATGACGTCACCGGGGAGGAGGCCGGCGCGGGCGGCGGCGGAGCCGGGGAGGACCTCGGGGACGAGGACGCCGGGGAGCTGGGCCTGGACGGGGACGCCGACGGTGAGGGCCTGGGCGTAGACGATGAGGAAGGCGAAGAGGAGGTTGGCGGCGACGCCGGCGGAGACGACGAGGAGGCGGTCGGGGACGGGGCGGTTGCGGAGGAGGTCGGGGTCGTCGGGGGAGAAGCCCGAGTCCGGGTCGTCGTCGGGGAAGCCCACGTAGCCGCCCAGCGGGATGGCGCGGAGGGCGTACTCCACCGGGCCGAGCCGGAAGCGGGCCAGCGCCGGGCCGAAGCCGACCGAGAACTGGGAGACGTGGATGCCGCGCGACGTGGCCGCCACGAAGTGGCCCGACTCGTGGACCAGCACGATTGCGGCGAGGACGGAGGCCGCCGAGGCCACCGACTCGACGCTCGCGAGGAGGTCGGAAGGGGAGGCGGCGGCGGCGGGTGTGGAGATGGGCTTTGAGTTGGAGTGGTGGCGGTTGCGGCGGAGGAGAGGGAGGTGGTGGATTGGTGAGGAGGAGGATGGAGGAGGAGGAGGTGGCTTGAGGCGGGTTGGGGAGAGATGGGTGGAAATCATGGTGGTGGAAGGAGTGGATAATCTGGCATTATTCTTGGGGGGAGTTTGAGGCGCATGGGGATGGGGGTTTCCTCTTCTTTGTTGCCTCGCTTGCCTGAGAGTCAGTTTCTGTGATGTGTTTGTGTGGATGATAAGCGGGTGACGCTGCAGAGTTGCTGACTGCAAATAAATGGAGGCTTTTCTTTCTTTTTCTCGGCAAACAAGAGAATGACTCTTGCTTGAGGAACTTTCAGCCCAGCCCGAATGTGAAGATAGGCTTGATATTGCTTTTTCTCCTGTTGGGCTAGAGAGTGATAATGGATATACGGGCCGCTTGGAATTGCTAAATAGCTAAATATTTTGCGACATATTAAAAATTTATCGTAACTATAGTATGATTTGTTTGCTGCTAAACTTTTAGTCTCAGTTTAATTTGTTGCCTTCCGACATCCAACTTAAGAAAAATAATTTGGCATCAGTCCTGTTGGCTAGAAACCAAACAAATTAACAATATATTTTATTTAGTTGACACTACAAATTTCAAAGAAAACGAGTACTCCTAGGCTTAGAAATTTTCATCCGACCCCGTGCTCCCGTATATCATTTACATGTACTCAAATTACCAAAAATATAAAAAAGAAAGAAAACATTTTCTTTTAGGCACTATCCTCTGCACTACAATCTCAAGTGACCAGCAACACCGTAGGATTGACTTCAGGGTAGTTTTGGCCGTCCAATTCGCAACAAACGCTTGAGATTGACTGCTGCAGTAAACATGAACAGTGCATATAAATAACAATTTTTCCTGTTTTACTGTTTCTATAGTGATCGACTGCACAAATACTGTTTTCCACTATATGTTACTGTAGCTTTAAACTCAATTTACTATTCCCCCGTGACTTCAGCCGCTGACTGTGGACGATCTCGATCCAACACCATAGCCCCCTCCCAAGCACATCCCTCATTGCTTCTAGAGGCCCTATCCTCTAGAATGGGTTGAGTGGAATGGTTTGGGGGCGGATTAATTGGATATAATAGAGAAAAGGTTTGGGGCAGATTGGTTGTGGTCATTGTATTTGGGGCCAGATTGGATTCAGTCCACAGTTTAAATCCTTGGGTTGGAGACCTGGAGTGGATTGTACTAAATGGATCAGTTCAAATGATGTGAACCAGATACTCACTTACTCACTTAGATGGCAGAGGCAGATGCATATTGTCATCGCACTCGGTATAGGTGTCACACTCGGACTATACCCTCCAGAACGTAATGTATTAATTCCCCGTCCCAGGAAGGCAGGGTACACATGACGACAAAGTTGATTATTACATAGCCAATCTTACGAATAAAACGTAAAATAAGTACTTTATTACAGAGGCACGCATGCCCCACACTAAAAGATAAACGACAAAGCAGTAGAAAATGATGAAAGCCTACGGCAACTCCACAGGCACTTGACGGACGGACGAGCCTAGTCTTCAAAGTCTTCTTATCCAGCGTAACCATCTTCTCAAGGATTGAGCAAGCAAGGAGTACTCAGCAAGCCATGCTGTGAAATACAAGTACATGTGCACCAAGGTATACAAAGAAGGCATAATATGGTTCATTTGCGTAAAGGCATCAGTTGGCAAAGTGTTGTTGAAGACCATTAAAATCCCACGTCTACTAATCAAGTTCACAACTTCCATCTGTGTGCCCCTGCAACCAAGGCAGTACATGGCTACATCACTAGTACCGTTCTGGCTACACCACCAGTCTATCTGGTTATACCACCGGCATCCTATCCACCATTCCTCCATCCCTCCCTGTTTTGTAAAACAAACACTAACAACAAGACCAATGCTAGGCATGCCCATGACCGAGGGTGTACCTATTCGAATAGGTTATACACTCTGCAGAGGTTATACAACTTTACCCACAAGGCTTGTCCTCACACATGTTCCCATGCGTCGCAAACCACCATGATACCCGAAAAGATGCTGCGCCAAGGCCCTTCCCAGGATCCGCCCCAAGTTAGCGGCCTCGCAATGCACTCCAGTCCGAACCGAAACCCATAGGCAGACATGTGGCCTTGCGGTCATTTGGAATAGATTTTACACCAAGTCCCGACCAGAGGGACCCCTTGGTAGCATGCTATAGGCCACATAGAGACTCGTCGACTGGTCCTTAACCTACCCAGGTGCCCGTATCCCAACCATCCAGCATGCACCCATGTACCACCAGTTTAAAATATGTTTTAGTTGTAAAACACCCCCGTGTGTTACCATCGACATACCCACCGAACCAACCACCCCATTACCAGTTTAGTTCCATTAGGGTATTGACCAGTTAAATAAAAGACTAGTAGACATCTAAGCAGGGCTAAGCAATACCTAGAAGGACTAACTAGACCATCATCATATCATCATAGGGTACTAGTTAACCAAGTTTTATTTTTCCTTGGGGTACAAAGGAAATCAAGTGCATCAACCAACAACAGGCTGTATAACAAGGATCAACATAGGCATTTAAATTAATAGTCTAAATAAAACAGGTTGTCCTACGTAATTTAATAAAACAATGCATTTGTATGAAAGCGAAAGTACATTGTTAAATAATAGGCTCAACATGTTCAATGGATGTAGAGTGACTTGCCTTGCTCGGGCGAGAAGGGCGGAGAATCTGTAATCATGTATAGCGGCTCTTCCAGCGACTCGGGATTTACACGAGCACAAGAGCAAACGAAAATAAAAAGGCTGTAAAAACCACATAATGAAACGAAGAAACAACATAACTGGGTTCTGCTCAAATTTAGGGATTAAAAACGATTTGAACAGGTCAATTTGGAATTAAAATGGCCAAGATATGGCCATTTGAATTTTAATGAGGTTTATGTGACCATTTGCAATTTATTTGGATCAATTCTTTTACTGTATAGAGCACTAGAGAGAGAGGCATGGCGGGCCCCGCAGCTTGGGCGCGTGCGCGGTGCTTGCATGGCTCACGTGGCCAGCTGGCACGTAGGCCCCAACAGGCAGCCTCATGAGTTGGCCACGACAGGCTCCCAAGCGTGCTCTCTAGCGGTGACGGCGGCAGCGGCTTCGGCGGCGCAGGGGGGAAGGAAGAGGAGACTAGGAAGGCGCAGCGGCCTCACCAGACGACGACAGACGGCGACAACGGCGCAAACACGGCGATGTCGATGGCATGCGTCAGATGGGCAATGTTCGGGTCGATGGCGTCGGGTGGCTTCTAGCGGATAGCGACAGTGTTGGGGAGGTGGACGGCGCCGGCACGGTGACACGGGTGGCGGCGGCAATAGACGATGACCTGGGCACTAGGGAGCGGCAGCTGTAGTCCCTCATAAGCGGCGTCTTCGGGGCTTCGTGTGGGGAGGCACCGGCGATGACGGAAAACGGCGGTGAACACAGGGACGGGCAAAAGGAGGCAACAGGAACCTCGGGAGGTGCATTATAGCCGCGGACGGGGAGTGGGGGCGGCCAGATTGAAGAACGGATGCAGGTCGCCGGTTTCGAAAAAAGGAGGAGATAAAAAG
>CM002481.1:16681397-16758925 GCA_000325765.3 Leersia perrieri
GGGGGGGGGGGGAAGAGGGATTTCAGGATCCGATTGGTTGTGGAAAAAAAAGGGAAAGTGGGCGTCGGATTGCGGGGGATGTTTTCTCTTCTTGCTGCTCCAGATGGAAAAGGGCGACTTGCGGTGGCGAAAGACGGCGTGGACGGGTGGTGGCCGGAGGTGGGGAAGGCGGCCTGGCAGGTGGGGTCCGCCCATCAGCAGTGGAGGAGGTCCATGGCGCTCGGTTGGGCCGGCCCACGGCGCTGTGCTCGCGTGCAGGAGGGGAAAAAGGCCGAAGGCCCGAGAGGGAAAAGGGGAGAGGGAGAGAGAGAGAGGAATGGGCTGAAAGGAGGCCCATTCGGAATGGGGAGAAGAAAACACCTTATCTTTTTCGTTTTAATAATGTGCGACTTGGTAAAGTGAAAAAGGATTTCATAAACAAGGAAACATTCAAATATTACACACAGATGACTGTTTTCGAATGGATCCTACTAATTTCTACTCATCATTGTTCTCTTCCTCAGGGTACAAATTGTCTTTGGCCATAACCTTAGCAATATCATCTACTTCGTTGATCAGTTCTAAGGCTTTTTCGCTAGTTGTCTCTTCTGCGTATCCTGAAGTGATGGGCTGAAGGTTGAGGCTGGGATACAGAGACTTGAGGACAGCCAGAGTTTGGCCGCAGGCAACACCAGCGCTTTCAAGGATTATTTCTTTAAACTTGGATGGGGCAGACTGGACGAGCTCGATCACCATTTGAAAGCTTGAAGTATTTGATCCTGTAGTTGCCGAGTGAAGAGCATCGAGGACTGGTTCTGTAGCCTCGCAGAACTCAGCGTTTGTCTTCTTGGCCTCATCCAACTCAGTCTTTAGTTTCAAGAACTCATCGTTGTGCTTGGTGTTCATGGCGCTGAGTTCTTTAGCAGATGATTTCTTTAAGTTTGCATTAATAGTTGGCGACAAGGTTAGCTTAGCAAACAAAAGGGACTGATGTGATCAAAAGCGAAAGAATTTACCTTCAAATGTATTCTTAAGTTCTGCATACTTCTTATCGGTAGATTGGGATTCAACTTTGAGTTTTTTATATGACTCGGTGAGCTGTACCAATCGCTTCTCCGAATCGTGCTTGCTGGCAACAAGATCTAGAAGAAAAGAAAAGAAACACAATTAAGATTACGGACAATCAGGATAAGATCAGAGATGTCACGGCAAGTTACCTCTATTCTCCAGGGCATACATTTCAAGGTTTTTCTGGAGCTCCTGGATCTGTGCATCGACATGTTTCTTTGCCTCGATAAGAGCGGGATCAGGGTCGGCAATATCTACAATGACAAATCTCAAAACATGAAAACAAGTGCCTACAAGTTGGATGAGATTAAAAGATGAATTAGAAATTTACCTCTAAGTGAAACCTTAAAATTCCGGTCAGAATCCTTGTTCTTGGCCATCTCAGCCTTCAGGATGCACAACCCATCCCTTATGTGTTCACCCTCTTCAACCATGGGGGCCAGCATAGATAGCATGGTATCTTTGGCACTGGAATTCTTGACCACTTTCTGGAAAAAGGAATGTTCATGAGAATAATAAAAGAGATCTGAGTAGAAGCTACAGTCTATGGGAAGAAAACTTACTAGAACAAAATCAGAAGACTCGGACATCAGCTGGATCAGTCGCGACATGTTCTTTTGATCTTCAACTTGATCCATGAGTGCGACCTGGTCAGGTTCGGGGCCATATCGCCACTCGATAATCTATGAGGTCAAGTTTAAGAAGATAAAGATGGAGCAATACATAAGGAAGTCTTAATTGAGAGGGAATTTATGTTTACCTCTTCACGGACTGTCCTCTCGCTGTCAGAGCCAGCAGTCAGTACAGCAGCTACGGGAGAGCCTTGCACTTGCTTCCCTTTATCAGTACTCGGCGCATCGACGACAGTCGTGAACGCCGGAGCTGGGGAAGGCGTGGCTTCTGTGGCGGTGGCCGGAGCAGCAGTAGAAGCAATGGTTGGAGCAATTTCAGCTGAAACAAGATTTTTGTGAGATATAGCTAGAAATCAGGAGAGAATACTACTCGGCTGACATTGAATAAGTTTGGAGAACATACCAGTCGGGGTAATATCAGAAGATGTTGCGAGCTGGGTTGCCGCAGGATGCATATCAACGTCAGCAGCTTGAGGTGACAGGGGAACCATGGCTTCTGATACCACGGCCTCAGCAGAATCCAACTGAAGTAGTCGCGGGCTGTGGTGGAATATCATTAGCTTTACCAGTAAAACTGGTATTGGGCTTGCTGCAATAATAATTAAAGTCAAAGAAGATTTGAAGATAGAAATTGAAGACATCATGAAGAAAAGAAGACTTACATGCTAGACACCTTCAAACGCCTACGTTTAGCCGGCGCGAGGTGAGAAGGGCCTTGCCTTAGGCACTGTGGGTGGTGGAGGGGAAGACAGGCAACGAGCTGGGGCCGACTGGTTGGCCGCCTCATCATCCGAGTCGCTAGCGATGAGGGCCTTACGCTTCCTCCCTTTAGAGGAGTCAGCTTGGACCTCGATGCTGACGACGGTGATGTCAGCTGCTTATTCTTCCTCCTCATCATCAAAATAATTGATGGCCAGGCCATCGGGCATTGGAGCCTGGGTGGAATAAAGTCTTATTCCTTCCTTATCTTGTCATAATTTCTACTTGGAATCCTTGAGTCTGGCTAGGTCATGGCTACCTCCCAAGGGGTATAGATCTATAAACCTCTAAAGAACCCAAAACATATTCAATCAAGTCTGACAACTTACAATCCGCTGGAGCACATCAACGACCCTCAAAAGCACCTAGTCGACAATCTCAACAATTCGAGTAGGCCCCATATATACACATGTAGTCATACACCCTATACAAACTAGTCTTGGATTAGCCTTCTAGAGTGGATCATTGTTCTCAATGACACACCTTGTCTATTGATTAAGAAAAATAGACAATACGACGGACAGGAAGTAGGGCTAGTACTGTGACGGGGGCCTTAACCTGTATACAACTCTGTCTTCTCTGTGTTTGTCTCATATTCTTGCTAGTCTTGGTATCAGCGAATCCCCTACATCTAACAAATCACATATTCAATTTATCAGTCATCGACAATTGGCGCACCAGGTAGGAGGATTCTGGTATTTCTAAAATGAAGACAAGATCATGCAAAATCAGAGGCTACTCGGATAAGGGTTCTACAACGAGCCTTTCTTGGGAGAAACGAGACCGGCACCTCGTGCCTTTAAAGTGGAATCTCTCTCCATTTCTGTCCTAATGAGGTCATCAAGACTTTCCTCCGATAAGGAATCAAGACTTCCATCTCGAAGGACCTGATTGCCAGCCACTCGTGTTATGACTCATCCTCATGATGATCTGATCGGGTGGGTGGGTGACAACTTCCTCAAGTACAATCGAGATAAACCTAGCTACGCTCCTCGATACTATGATCCCAAGTTCGGCTACAAACCCAATGAATTCTATGAATTTTACGAGTTGGATGTCGAATCGTGGATCCTATCGCCCTCACCATCTGACCGTCACGTCTGAGTGGTCAACATCAACATGAGTGACAACACTGCCAACAACTATTAACACCAAAATCTGGACGATTCTTTACTGAATTTGGTTAAGAAAAGGTATAGATGAGTTGATAGAAAGAAGAGGCTAAAATCCTGAAGGAGTCGTGAAGACCGCGAATTGGCGGTTTAATTCTATCTATTAATTAGGCATGTTTTACCAATTTTCTTATGTAATTAGGAAGGTTTGTTAGTTTACTTTTTCTAGCAGATTAGGTCTTATATTTCTTTTTCTTGGCTTCTAATCAAAGATAGACTACCGACGAAAAAGAACCTGCTGAAAAAACAGATCCTAGAATCTGATACTTGTGACATCTGTAAAAGAAGCTTGGAGACAGCTTCCCACCTTGTGTCCCAGTGCTCTTTTGCAGCAGCTTTCTCGAGAGCCATTGCCGTTAACCCAGGCATGGATGAATTACAAAATCTCCCAAGCTTGCATCAGCCGGAGGAGGTGCCGATTAAACATTGTCAAGTCTTCATCTTGCATCCTGCAAAAAAGTAAATTAGACACGGTTCTTTGGGCAGAGCACTTTAGGGAAAGACGAATGCTCTGTTGTAACCGCCGGGAAGCCAATCCTCTCTTGCCCTCTGTTGTAACCGTAGACCACCTTGATAAGGAATGAAAATTCAGGTGGAGAAGCCTCCCCTCCCCCCCCGGCCCCCACCACCACGGGGGAATAAAAAGTTTTATTCTAATCATTGGTCTTAGTGATGCTATACATACAGACAAACAATGCTATTTATACTGGCCAAAATCCCCCATCAAAATGGCCAAAACTATGCCACTTTCTTACTGACAGCTGTAGGGCATTAGTGTTATAATCTAGTAGTTATATTCAAATTAAAATAATGGATCAAACAAGCAAATATGTGAAATGCTACATACATATTAGGTAGGAGGCTGAAAATTTGGCAAGGGAGCACTACTTTCTTATGAAGTGGTCCAACCTTCAGCCAACCTCTAATATTTTCAGTTTTCAGGTAATATTTCTTGCCACTATTCCTGGAGATAAACTGTAATCTGTAGCTGCTTCAATCTTCAGAGCTATGTATTAGTTTCGTGGTAAATACGTTTCTGGCATTTGTTCCAGCTGTTCACCTCTGAAATTCTACTGTGGGAAGCATGCATCTACTTGTTATATGATTTGCATTTGATTTTCAGCAAGTGGTGTGCTGCCTTATAATATTTTTAATTTAAGTCAACTGATACGTTTTATTCACGTGAAACTACAATACTCTTGAGGGAAATTATTTCGTAACCGATGTATTGGTATCAGTTCCAAGGACTAATGTAAGTTATGGGTGTTTTAGTAGTAAACAAATTTGGGGGACGTTTGACTGTATAGTACAGTAAAATACATGGGGAGCTGAGGGGGGCTAGGGAGCTTGTGCCATGGTTTTCCGACTGTGCTATGACAAGTAATGATAAATAAGATAAAAATTATTGAATCTGCAGATGCAGCACAAGTCTAAAGCAGACACAGTATTACCATACTTCACCTGTATGGACAAGTGGTTCGATAAAACAAAAGACAATTAAGTCAACAGATGCATGAGTCTCCATGTGCAGCTTCAAACCAATCGGCTGCGTTAAAATACTCTACTGCTTCCCTACGACACAGTCAACATCTCAACTGATAAGTAGTCCTATGATTTATAGTTTCAACTCTCATTTTCTTGATAAGCCCAATCTCTTGCATCTAGCAGAAACAAGAAGGGAGATTTCTTCTGGAATCATCAAGTGGACAGCACGCAAGCTCTCTCCACTGGTCTCTGAATCATCTGTGGCAGCACCATCAGATGAACAAAGTTCTGCACTTAGGGATGTGAGGACGCTGCAGAGGACAATGACAAGGATCCAACGCACACTTGCTGCCACAGACGTACACAGCACAAGATATGCATCTGAGAGGCTTCGCCTTAGTGAGCTTCAGCAATTCGCTTGTGATGCCCAAGATGCAATTGATGAGTACAAGTTTGAGCTTTTGCGGCGAAGGATGGATGATCCAAACAATCATGGACATGGCAGCAGCAATCGTAAACGCAAGCACAAAGGGGACAAGAAGGTACCACCATTCTTCCATGATTTCTTTCCTTCTCCATTTGATTCATCACAAACTGTTTGCTGCTTTACCTTTTTAGTGAACCACATGAATGTTGATGATTGGTCCAATAACCTATGTTCCGACAATTTTGCGATACTTGCTCTATGTCCAACGCAAGCAATTTGATAAAACCATTGGTACTCTGCAACTGTTTACTTTTGAACTGCAGTGGAATAAATTAGTTGGGTAAAAAGGTGTGACTGAATCAGTAGAATACTTAATTTTAGTGGAATTTATAAAAATTGGTTGCTTTTAGCAAAATCAAAGGCACTTACTACAAGCCTTTTTACTAGGTATGAGTATACTGTCTATGCAAAATAAAAATTATTCTCCCTTATTTTATTATTCAAGTATTTCATCTCCAGGAACCTGAAACTGACCCTGACGAAGTTTCGATTCCGGATGAATTAGCTGTCCACGTAAGAAAAATCCTAGAGAAATTTAAGGAAATCACCAAAGCATGGGGTGATCTCCGTATGGATGATATAGATACATCAACGCAAGATGAGGAAGATATTATTTTCCCAGTGCCTACTACCCCACATGTAGATGAGCCTACTATCTTTGGTAGAGATGAAGATAAGGAAAAGATAATTAAGATGTTGCTCTCGGTGTATGGTGCCAATGGAGGAGATGTCTCAGTTCTTCCCATTGTTGGAATGGGTGGAGTGGGAAAGACTGCGCTTGTTCAACTAGTGTACAATGATCAAAGAACTCTGAACAGATTTGACTTGATGGGGTGGGTTCATGTGTCAGAGAATTTTGATCTCAAAACCATAATGAGCAAAATTATAATGTCGTTCACGAAAAAACCATGTCAGGTGACAGAAATGGATCAGCTCCAATATATGCTAATAGAACAAGTTGTTGGTAGAAAGTTCTTGCTGGTTCTTGATGATGTGTGGAATGAGAGGAAGGATCTTTGGGATGTAGTGTTATCTGCCATGTCACCTGCACAATCAAGTATAATATTGGTAACTACCCGCAATACAAGTGTGTCAACAATGGTCCAGACAATGCATCCCTACATGGTGAGTTGCCTACCTTTCGAGGAATCTTTGCAGCTATTTAAGCAAATGGCCTTTTCGCACCAAGGTGAGAGTATGGAAATAGACTTTGAGGATATTGGAAGAAAAATTGTTAAGAAATGTGCTGGCCTGCCTTTAGCAGTCAAGGCAAATGGTAGTGCACTTCGGTTTGAGAAAAATGAGGAGAAATGGAACTACATATAGGAGAACATATTGGAGAGTGAACAATGGGAGCTGCGAACAAGGAAGGATACTGTGTTGCCGGCATTAAAATTAAGCTATGATCAAATGCCAGTCCACTTGAAGAGGTGCTTTCTTTTCTTTGCATTATTCCCTAAGGGACATGTTTTCTTGAAGGAAAATGCGATATACCTGTGGATGTCTTTGGGCATGATAAAGCAGACCAGCCAGAGAAACCTTGAGACTGTTGCAAGGTGCTTTGATAACTTGATGCAGAGAACTATGATTCAGAAAATCCTATTTGATGGAGGACATGATTGTTTTACCATGCATGACCTTGTTCATGATCTTGCAATATCCATCTCAGATGAAGATATTTTGAGACTAGACACTCAAGACATGAAGTCTTTGAATGAAGCATCAGAAAGCCTGAGGTATTTATCTCTAGTTGTGGGTTCTCCTGATCATACGAATTTGAACTTGCATAAATTGCCAGTTTCAGGAGGTATCAGGGTATTTCAAGTTGTAAATTCTATGGATGACAATAGAAGATACTTTTCATCCTTCTTCAAAAATAACAGAAGATGCTTCTCCAAGTTATTTTCACATCACATTAACCTCACAATCGCTGATGAGTTATGGAGCTGTTTTCGACATCTGAGAGCTTTAGATTTAAGCCACAGCTCAATGAGAACATTGCCAGATTCAATTGGTGAACTAAAGTTCCTCAGGTATCTAAGTATTTTCCAAACAAGAATCTCCAAGCTTCCAGAATCCATTTGTGGCCTTCTCAATTTGAAGATCTTAGATGCAAGAACAAACATTCTTGAAGAACTACCAGAAAGAATTCATAAGTTGGTCAACCTCCAACATCTCAATTTAGAGCTCAGTACTCCCCTGTGCATGCCAACCGGAATTGGAAATCTGACCAAACTACAGACCTTAACAAGGTATAGTGTTGGAAGTGACAATTGGCACTGCAACATTGCGGAACTACATTATTTAGTGAATATCCATGGCGAATTGACCATTACAGGACTAGGTAGAGTGACCAAAGTGGATGATGCTCAAACAGCTAACTTGATTAATAAAGAGCATCTGCAAATTCTAAGACTAGATTGGTCTGATGGATTCTACTCTAATGAATGCAAACACAGTTCTAGTCATATTGATGTGAAAGCAACACCTGAATTAGCAGAGGACGTTTTTGAGAGCTTAAAGCCAAATAGCAAGCTGGAGGAGTTAGAGGTAGCTGAGTATTTTGGGTATAAATACCCAAGTTGGTTTGGAGATTCTTCCTATTCGCAACTAGCCAAGGTAACTCTATGGAAGCAAGGCTGCAAGTTCCTGCCAACACTTGGTCATTTACCTCGACTACGTAAACTTGTAGATATACGCATGGAGGATGTAGAGCGGATTGGGCAGGAGTTTCATGGTAACAATTCCATAAACCGATTCCCAGCTTTGGAGGAGCTAGAGTTTGAGAACATGCCAAAATGGGTTGAGTGGTCTGGAGTTCTAGATGGTGACTTCCCTTCACTCCGTGAGCTGAAAATCATGGATAGCAGTGAATTGATGGTCCTTCCACAGAAATTGCCATACTCTTTAAAAAAAAATGGTCATCAAGAAATGCGAAAAGCTGATTAGACTACCAACTATCTGTAATCTGAATACCTTAATCTTGAAGGGCAACCTTAGTAGAGAAATACACGACAGTTTGAATTTTCAAATGCTCAAGATATTAAAAGTGTGTTTCTCAAAGAAACTTGTGCACATTGAAATTAACAATAAGAACCTTCCAATGCTTGAGGCACTAGCTATAAGTGGATGCCGGGGGCTATCTTCTGTAGCAGGATTATGCAGCCTTGAGTCCCTCAAGCTTCTGAACATTAAAGATTGCCCAAACATGCAGTTCCCTTTACAGCCACTTCCACAGCAACTTCGGCAATGTATTATCTCAAACTGTCCTCAATTGCATGAATGGGCCGAGTGGCAACAGTCTCTAATAGATGGTGAAGATAAGGTAATGCTACATACATCTAAACTAAGAGCATATTTTTATTTGTGCTCCTATTATGCCGTTT
Source organism: Leersia perrieri (assembly GCA_000325765.3). Classification (NCBI taxonomy): domain Eukaryota; kingdom Viridiplantae; phylum Streptophyta; class Magnoliopsida; order Poales; family Poaceae; genus Leersia; species Leersia perrieri. The sequence continues at coordinate 16,690,366 of CM002481.1, forward strand.
TGCTTTCTTGACTGAAACTGACGTATTTTACATCAGCTACAAGAATTTGATAAGGAAAGTTATGATCAAGAGACTCTTGATGCACTGAGCGACGATACTGATGATGATTTTGAAATTTTCAATGAAGATGAAGATGACAACTTCTATGATGAAATGCTAGATGTTGGGCAGTAAAGCCGGATAGTGATTAATGACGATGATGAAAGCAATGATACAGTTTGAAGTAAGAGAGCGAATTCTGTGAGCACCAAGAGCAAATGATTTTCGTTTCAAGTTATATTGATTGGTCCAATTTAATGTGCTACTTCTAAGAAATGTACATGTTGTTAGAAAAGAAAGCTACAGTGTAACCTATACTGATTTAAGGGAAAAAAGACATGACATACATTTCATTAGCATTATTTTTTATCGTCTGTACCACCTGCTTGTTAATTGCACTATTGGAAGTTCATCAATATAAACAGTGAGTACAACTACTTAAAAAAATGCAGTTTGAGCTTTCTTGTTTGGTGCTAAGGTCAGTTATTTTGGATAATAATTAAAAGAGTAAATTTCACAAAACTACAAGTATTTCGCACAATCTATCACAAAACTATAGATTTAAGAACTTGTTTCACAAAACTACGGATTTAGTGTCTTCGTTTATCACAAAACTACAGATTTAAGAGCTTGTTTCACAAAACGATTGATGAGGACATCCACCACTATTACCCGCTGACAAATACGCAACACAACAAACGTCTAGTACGGTTGTAGTCGAGCGGAGATCGTGTAAGCCTCTGAATAATCTCACCTTGCTTAGCTTGGTAGCAACCTTAAAAGGGAGAGACACCCTTCCCTATCAGACTGGTCTTTTAGGGAGATTGGGCCTTTCCCCGAGAATCTTAATTTGTTGGGCCTCGGCCAACCCCACCTGGGCCGGATGCATCATTTGGTATCAACTACAGATTTAGTGTCTCCATTATCACAAAACTACATGTCTAGTGTCTCCATTATCACAAAACTACAAGTTTTGTGTTTTCATTATCACAAAACTACAGGTCTAAGAAATGCTAAAACATATAGTTTTGTAATAATGTATTGCTAAAACCTGTAGTCTTGTGATAATTGAGACACTAAACATGAAGTTTTATGATAATAGAGACACTAAATCTATAGTTTGTGAAACAAGCTCTTAACTTGTAGTTTTGTGATACACAAAGACACTAAATTTGTAGTTTTGTGATCGAGACAAGTTATTAAATCTGTAGTTTTATGATAGACGATGTAAAATATCTGTAGTTTTGTGAAATTTACTCTAAATAAAAATCCGGCCTCCCTGTCCAATTCCAATTCACATTTGGATATATAGAGCTACATATTACTAAAGTTACTAGACTAAGCCTCAAAACCAAGGAACACAAAACAGGTTAGAAGTTAGAATCGTAAGAAAGAAGCCAGAAAGCTAAGCTTCAATCTTCTTCTAAGTTCTTGCTTCAAAAATGCTTTGTTTTTGTGCAGGAATAATAGTCACATCTATCACCCGCTAAGCAACTTTTGATGCTAGAGTCGCATAGCGACGCATCAAGCAAAAAACATGTGTACCATCACAAAGTTCCACCCAACCACCACGCCACACCATCCCTCAACCTCCATATCCTGTTGTTGCCATGTCCGACTGCACTCCTGACCAATTCTACGTATCGCCTTTTATTATCATTGGAGGATAAAGAGTAACATTTAGGTTCAATTACTATAAGTTTTGACAAGTTCTTGTTGTAAACAAGCAATTTGAGCTTGCCTCTGGTGCCAAGCCGCCAATATAATTAACATCACTACCATTAGACATTTCTATGGTTGCACTAGTTTTTCAAGGTTTCGTTGATAAAGATGTTTTTTTAATAAATAGTGCATCTCTTTGTAATTTATGTATCGGCACTAATCATGCATGCATCTAGTGTTTGTGTCAGCACATTTGTACATGTGTAGCTGCAAACTGCAATTGTTTAAGAGCAAAATGCAATAGTTAAAATAAGAACTATGTACTTATGCGTAAGCACAGTTGACGTTGGGAGGCAACTCTTATTTAAGGATATGACTGCATTCTACTTTAAATGATTAGCTTAATTGAACCAAAGGCAACATGGGGAACTTTGTATGCTTGCATATTTGTTGCCTCCCTGTGATTCTGTGAATGTGTAAACTCTGACACGATATTATCAAAGAAGTTTGCACATACATAAATTTGTCATTTGGGACAACATGCAGTTCCAACGGCGGTCCACTCTATGAAAGATTGTCCTGATCTCGGAAAGGAAAAGTCATAAGAATTAACAAAGGATTATTTTCTTCATAACTATACTTTGTTCCTATCTACCCTGCGAATAGCAAGTCTGTGTCATATCTTGACTCCCTTTTTTACTGTTTGGATCCTTTAAAAACTTATTTTACAAATAGACCCTTAAAAAAACTATAGCTAAAAATAGATCCTTAGGTCAGCGCCATAGGGTACGGCGCTGAGGATGAACATCTCAGCGCCAGAAAATGTGGTGTTGAGTATTGAGGGCGTTTGTGGACAGAGACGGTGTTGAGGGGTCAGCGCCAGAGATGCTATCTCTGGCGCTGAGATACCTAACATCAGCACCAATGAGTATGTCGCTGAGCTTGGGACTTCAAATGCTCTAACACTGGGGCACTGGGAGAGATGACTGATGGGACACATCGGTGTTATCATCTAGCTATGCTCATCTAGCCATGCATGCAATGCTTGCTAGCTTGCTGTAAACCTACAGCCAAGAAAAGCGTGCATCCAAGGGGCAAGTGGGAGAGAGAAATGGCCAGAGGACAAGAGTGGTTTGTTTTGTCCTTGTCCGGAAAATAGTGGTTGGTCAATGTAGCAAAAATCAAGCAAAACTTTTCTTTATTAGGCTGTGTTTAGTTCTTAGGCTAATTTTTTTCACGGATAGGGATACATATACATATTTGAAGTATTAAACATAGACTAATAACAAAACAGATTACAGATTTCGTCTGCAAACCGTGGGACCACATTTGTTAAGCCTAATTAATTCATCATTAGTAAATGTTTACTGTAGCACCACATTATCAAATCATGGCGTAATTAAGCTCAAAAGAATATGCAAACTGTGTAATTGATTTATTTTTCGTCCACATTTAATACTTCGTGCGTGTGTCCATACATTTGATATGACGAAAAAATTTGAAGTTGAAAAAATGGTTAGAATCCAAACATGGCTGTCACATCTACTGTGCATGCATGTGTCCAACTTTTTATGGTTGCAGGTTTGCTAGCTAGCGCATGCATGGCTAGATGATAAGACTGATGTGTCTCATCAGTCGTCTATCCAGCGTCCTAGCGTTGGAGTGCCCCCGTGCTAGTATTTTAAGTCCCAAGCTCAGCGCCATACTCATTGGTGCTGAGGTCAGGTACCTCAGCGCCAGCATCTCTGGCGCTGACCCTTAAACGCCGTCTTTGTCCACAAACGCCCTCCTCGACATTCAGCGTCACATTTTCTGGCGCTGAGATATTCATCCTTAGCGCCATACCTAAGGGTCCATTTTTGGCTATAGTTTTTCTAGGGGTCTATTTGTAAAATAAGTTTTCTAAAGGGTCCAAAGAGTAAAAAAGGGAGTATTCTTGATAGAAGGAACAAAGTGTCAGCTAGAATTCGATGTTCTATGATGTCCCCTAAAAATTTGCCTTTGCAGTTACCATCAGACATCAGCTCACTTGATTTTTTTCTATCGTGCAAAATGATATGAGTTGTAAGAAATTATAAGATGAAGTGCAACATGTTTAAATTTCTTGTTTTATGTACTAATGGGGAAGTATAAAACTAGAACTGAAGGCTCCTTATATTTAGCAAACTATGCAGCTGCAAGTGAATGTTTGAAAAATTCAACTGGAAATATTCTTTCTGATTAGCAATAGGAATAGAGGTAATGTTACGGTGTACTAGTTGAGTGATTTTCTATATTGAACGGGTCTTGAACAGTGCTTGGCACTAACTAATAAAGCAATCCATGATTCTTACAGAGCACTCAGAGTTCCTTTGCAGACCAGATCAGAGACAAGGGAAATGCATGACATCATAAAAGAATAGTACCGAACATAACATTTATACTCTTATATTGTGTGTGCAGTTGTGCAGTTTGGACACTACTATGAATTGGCTGAAAACTGGCTGCTGTTGTAAGAAGGTTGGAAACCACAGCTGTCTATTGAAAATTGCATATCACTTGTGCACAAGGTCAACGCCTTGAAAATTGCATGGAACTTTATATGTTTCTCTAGTACAATAAAACTCAATACTAGTGTACTAGAGCCCCCGCAAAAAAAAAATAGTGTAGTAGAGATATTTCTTTTGTCTATTACCAATAGGACTCTTTCAATGCTGTATTAGTTAAGTGATTGTCTATAATTGTATCCTGATTCCTAAATAGTCCTTGGTACTGATAAAGCAATCCATGATTCTACAGAGCACTCAAGGTCCTCTCCTCTACGGAACAGATCAGGGACAGGGAAAATGCATGTCATTATTGCGGCCATACAGGAACAGTTTTGAGCATAATTATATATTCTGAAATGATCTGTCAAAGAGAATAATACTCCCTCCTTGTCAAAATTTAAGACGTTTTGACTTTTTTCTTGCAAATATTTGACCATTCGTGCTATTTAAAAAATTATGGAATTATCATATATTTTGTTTGTTACTTACTTGATTATTACGAAAAGTACTTTAAGCATGTGTCAAACGTTGTAAGAAAAAAATAAAACGTCTTGCATTGTGAAGCGAAATGGAGGAAGCACATTTCAATTTGTGGTACTGTGCATGCCGTTGTGCATCGTCGATACTAATAGCATGAATTGGCTGAAAACCATATATGCATCTTGTTGTAAGAAGGTTGTAAACCATGGGTGTGTTTTAAAAACTGCATAGCACTTGGCCACAAAAGGTCAACACCCTGAACTAAAAATATGTTTTTCATGCTTTGTTAATCTCATGCATCATCTCTCAGCTTGTTCTAACTCTGTGCCTTTGGATCAGAAAGAGCAGAGATGGCTGGACTACTAGCATCTGGAATCATAAAGTGGACAGCAAACAAACTTTCTTCCTTGCTTTCTCCTCCAATTGGTTCGTCATCAACTGATGAGCAGAGTGCTTCATTCAGAGATCTAAGGGAGTTGCAGAGGACTCTGGCAAGGACTCAGCGGAGCCTCAATGCTTTGGATGAACGCAATATTAGAGGTGAAGCCGAGAGGCTTCGCCTATGGGAGCTGCAGCAGTTTGCATATGATGCTCAGGACGCTGTAGATGAATATAGGTATCAGTTGCTCCGGCGAAGGATAGATGACCAGAACAATCAAGGCCAGAGCAGAAGAAGTCGCAAGCGCAAGCTCAAAGGTGACAAGAAGGTAATTGTCCCCTTGTTTTGGCTATAATTACAACTACACTTGATTTATCCCACAATAGTTGGTATTTCTTCTTTGACTGATGAGACAAAGCTTCCAAGCAATTAGCTTCTCTCAATCTGCATAGCACCAGCTTTATCAAGAAGCAACCCAACCATTGATATAGCCATTTATTAGAAGTATTAAAATTGTAGAGGAACAAAGAAAAGGGTGTATAAAGGCCATTTATTAGAAATATATATACATGATTTAATTAACTCACGTTGGCACACAATATACTACATGCCGGATGATTATATTTCACAATATTTATTACATATACAGGAACCTGAACCACCCCCTATCAAAATCCCGGTTCCAGATGACTTAGCAGCACGGGTGAGGGAACTTTTGAAAAAATTCAATGAGATCACAAAGGAATGGGATGATCTCCGACTCAGTGAGTTTGATGCACCAATAAGAGAGGAGGATTACGACATTAAGATATCTACAACCTCACATATAGGTGACTTTAACATAGTTGGTCGAGAAGAAGACAAGGAAAACATCGTCAGAATTTTACTTTCACCTGGAGCTGCTCAAAGACATATGTCCGTTCTTCCTGTTGTTGGCATGGGCGGACTAGGCAAGACAACTCTAGCTCAAATGGTGTACAATAATGAAAGGGTCAGCAAGTACTTTAAACTAAAGGGCTGGGTGGATGTATCTGAGGATCATTTTGATATCAAGGCAATCGCAAGAAAAATTCTCATGTCATTCACTGGGAAAACATGTGACATAGAAGATGTAGAAAATCTCCAAAATATGATAATGGCACAAGTAGAAGACGTGAAGTTCTTTCTAGTTCTTGACAACGTGTGGAATGTAGAGAAGAAAAACTGGGAAGCTTTGCTTTCTTTTATGGAGTGTGCTCGGTTGGGAATGATCTTAGTAACAACACGCAATGAAGCTGTTTCAAAAATGATAGGAACAATGAAATCTTATGATCTTAACCTCCTGCCTTTTGAAGAATCTTGGCAGTTGTTCAAGCAGATTGCCTTTGTATTTATCGATCAAAATATGCATGAACAGTTTGAAGGATTTGGTAGGAAAATTGTGGGGAAGTGTGGAGGCCTACCTTTGGCAATCAAGGCAATAGGAAGTTCTCTTCGTGGTGAGACAAATGAAGAGACATGGAAAGATGTCTCAGACAGTGATCAGTGGGAGTTACCGCCTACCGAAAAAGATCCAGTACTGCCAGCCCTAAAACTGAGTTATGATCGAATGCCAGCACAATTGAAACGCTGCTTTGTTCTACTTTCATTGCTCCCTAAGGGGTACTATTTCTGGAAAGAAGATATGATGAATTTCTGGATGTGTTTGGGACTCCTAAAGCAATACTCTAGTTGCCGCCATGAAAATATTGGCAGGTTGTACTTTGATGATTTAATTCAGAGGGCAATGGTCCAGCGAGCAGAGTCTGATGAGAAACTGGAATGTTTTGTCACACATGATCTTATCCATGATCTGGCAATTTTTGTTTCACAAGGAGATTTGTTGAGAATAAATACTCAGTATTTTCAAGAAGCCCCAAAAAAATTTCGCTATTTGTCAGTGGTTGTAAATTCTTCTGATCACAGAAATGTAGATCTCAATTCCCTGACAATACCTAGAGGTGTAAGAATCCTTAAATTTGTGAATGCCCAAGATAATCAAAGATGTTCCAGCAAGTTGTTTTCTAGTAGCATCAATATTTATATTCCTGCCGACACATGGCCAAATCTTATACAGCTTCGTGCATTGGATTTTAGTCATACTGCAGTTACACAATTACCTAATTCAATTGGAGATCTGAAACTTCTCAGATATCTTAGCCTTTTCCAAGCAAGAATTACCACTATCCCAGAATCTATTAGTGATCTCCACTATCTGAGGGTTTTGGATGCAAGAACGGACAGCCTTAGAGAGATTCCACAAGGCATAAAAAAGCTAGTCAACCTCCAGCATCTCAATTTGGATCTTTGGTCTCCTCTTTGTATGCCATGTGGGATTGGTGCCCTAAGAAAGCTACAAACATTGCCAAGGTTTAGTATTGGAGGTGGAAGTTGGCATTCCAATGTTGCTGAGCTACACCATCTGGTGAACATTCATGGAGAATTGTGTATTACAGGGCTACGAAAGATTAGAAATGTGGACGATGCTCAGACAGCTAATTTAGTCAGTAAGAAGCATTTGCAGATCCTGAGATTAGATTGGTCAGATGGTGTTTGCATCAACAACTGCAGTCATTCTAGCAGCCAAAATGATGTGGCTACCCCAGAGCTTGAGGAAGAGATTTTTGAGAGCCTTCGACCGAACAAGAACATCGAAGAATTGGAGGTAGTCAATTACAATGGATACAAGTATCCTAGCTGGTTTGGGGCTTCTTCCTTCATGAACTTAGGAAAGATAATCCTATGCCAGCAAAGCTGCAAGTTCCTTCCTCCACTTGGGGAATTGCCACAGCTTCGCATGCTCTCCATTATATATATGACAGCTGTGGAGCACGTGCGACAAGAGTTCCGTGGAAGCGTCACCACAAAGGCATTCCCAGCTCTTGAGGAGCTAGAGTTTGAAGAAATATTGAAATGGATAGAGTGGTCTCATGTTTTTCAGGATGACTTTCCTTCAATCCGCCTGCTGAAAATCAAGGACAGCAACGAGTTGAGGTATCTCCCTGAGAGGCTTTCTTCCTCGCTCACAAAGTTTGTTATCAAGGATTGCAGCAAACTAGCTAGTCTACCTGCTATTCCAAACCTCACTACTTTGGTCTTGAAGAGCAAGATAAACGAACAACTCCTGAATGATTTGCACTTTCCACATCTCAGATCATTGAAATTGTTACTCTCGCGGAGCATCGAGCACATTTTACTTGACAACCAGAATCATCCGTTGCTCGAAGTGTTGGTCATCAGTGTTTGCCCACGTCTTCACTCTATAATGGGTCTTAGCACCCTTGGTTCTCTCAAAATCCTCAAGATAAATAGATGTCCTTATCTGCAGCTCTCATTTGATAAGCCACTGCCTCCACAGCTTCGGCGACTTACCATCACAAAGTGCCCTTTATTAGCAGATTGGTTGGAAATCCAAAGTTCACGACATCAATACCAGGTATAGATATATCTCCACATACAAATGATTATGCCTTAAATTTTACTAATACAGTTAAAGCAGTAGGATCACTGTTCTTTTCCTTTGTTCCTTCTGTCAGTTACATGAACCTGAAGATGGTTGGTGTGAAGAGCAACAAGCTCTGGCTGAACTGAATGATGCAAGTGAGGATGAGCAGAGAGAGGAGTTTGGACTTTTGTCCGAAGATGAAAATGGCGAGGACAACGATGAGCAAGACCATGAGCAGTCAGAAGATGAGGAACTTCAATATGGCAGTGATGGCAGTACTGACGAAGATGAATAGATAGCTTAATTTGGTCAAAAATAATAATAAAAAAGAACACCACAACCCATAATAGTTACCTAGCTAATGCCTTTGCTGACAGGTGAGGAGCCCATACTATATTAGCTGCATATATTACTGTCTGTCATAGGTCGTATGCTGTGAATTAAAACATTAAATATGTACTAAGGAAAAAAACCTGCTGTGTGTTATGTTTAAGTGCTCTTATTGTTTCTAGGAAGTTTGATTACGAGATTGCTTAACACTTGGTCGTCCGTCCTAACTCTTGTCCACTTAATTATAAGTATAACAGAAAAGAATGTGTAGAACGACGGCACGTCAACAAATTATAACCAAGTTGTAGGTTCTAATTCGAACAAGACATAACTGCAATCTAATTGCTCAGAAAAAGATCTCCACTGCTCCAGATGTTTGTGCATTAATTGCTCAGCAAGAGAATATGGAGTAGTAGTAACTACTAAGCTCAAATGTTTGTGCATTAACTGCCCATCTGCGCATGACCAAACAAAATCAGCTCATTCCAAGAAATAAACACGTTACAAATCCAACTAGTTCAGTAAGCACCTTCATTGACGGAGGAAGAACTGAAAGGCTCCGCGGCCACTGCGGTCGAGGCCGGCCACCGGGGGAAGAGAGCTGGCGGAAGAAGTATTTCCGCCGCTGGTCCCCGCGACTCCCGAGAGGCAGTTCGCCGCTCGAGCTTTCGGCGCACGCCGGCGGCCGCAGGCAGGGGAATTCTGGGGAAGTGGACGTGTGATGAATCCGACGGTGGGGATGTGTCGCCTGTACTATCAAATGAAGTAACGAGCACGCTCGTCCATATGGTCCAATGACAGACTGGAAGGCCCAACAAAAGATCAACTGTATGCTTGTATTTGTTGTTTATAGACGAGTAAATTACAGGACTTGGGATTAAATTATACTCTAAGCTGTAAGTTGGTATCTCTTTGTATAATTTTAGTACAGTGATTATTGAATAAGTCACATTATTCATAGGTCACATTATTCTTGTGACCTGTGAATAATGTAATGTGATTGATTCACTAATCACATTCGAGAAAGTTATATAATAAAGGGAAAAGTAGATGATAGTGCGTCCATGGAAAATAAGACATAATAACATGAATTATATAGGTGGCCGTCCGTCAATGGTATATAAAATAAATGACATAAATAAATAAGTAGTAGGGACAGTCCGTCCATGACAAATAATAGAGTAAATTTCACTAAACTAAATGTTTTTGTGGTCAAAGTTACAGAAAACTACGTATACTTTGACACTTGTCACTTAACTACATATATCATGATATTAATGTTTCATAAAGCTACACTAAATTTCACAAAACTACACTATTAAAAAATTCTTAAATAGCGTAGATTTATAAAACTTAGTGTAGTTTTATGAAACATTAGTACCATGATATCTGTAGTTATGTGATAAGTGTTAAGGTGCATATAATTTTCTGCAACTCGAACTATCATAAAATGTGTGGTTTTGTGAAATTTACTCTAAATAAAATAAAATTAAGAAAATATAAATAGGCAAGGGTCAGTTCATAGCAAATTAATTAGCAATATACATCAAAGTAAATAAAATAGCATGTTGAACCGACATTGGACAGACCATTATGCAAGCACAGTAATAAAACACATATTAATTTATAACGTATTTGGAACAATAAGGGAGTCTATTAAATGCACTACCAGAAAAATCGCTATTTACATGTGTCGGCGATATGGGCCCGGGGTATGCTGAGGATACGACACGTGGTTGGAAGGGTGTATTTGCGAAAGCACCACCCGAAGTCAAATGCCCAAGTGACCCTGGAAGGTTCGGGCCGCGGGCGGCTACGTGGCCACCTCGAGGGGGTCAGGCCCGGGGGCTGCTCGGAAGCCGTCATCCCTCTAGGAAAGGGGTTCGGGAAAACCCGGACCTGACCGTGCCACCCCGCACCCCTCCCGTCGGAGGGGCCAACCCGGTTGCCAATCATCCCACACAATGCGAGAATAGTGCCCAAACGCTGCCCTATCGTATTTAATGTGAAGTGTGGCGCGCCTGTCAGAGCATCATCATCATCACCTTTTTGCATGGGAGAGGGTGGGAAAAGTCTCTATCTCGTGATCGTGGGCTGACCGCGTAGTCAGCAGCGCATGCCCCCCCTCATGGCGGGTCACCGTCGCATTTAATGCGACGGGCGGCCGCGTGGGAGAAAGACAGAGAGGGTCAAGTGTATGATGGCACTCCTGGCACCATTAGGTGGCCCACTGACAAGTGGGCCCCATGGGAGGTTAGGTAGGATGGCCGCACGCTTCATCCGCATGGAGGCCAATCCGCTCGTTTTTCTTCACCAGCTATTGCGGCGTGGCGACATGAACAGAAGAGAGATATGACCCCTGACAAGACAAAGCACAAACCACTCCACGACGATAGTAGAGGGGTTGGAAAACCCAGGACTATTGTGGTGTCCCCTTGAACTATATAAGGAGGCCCAAGTCCATTGTAGAAGAGGTTGGACCATAGAAATCCTTATATCGCCTCAGTCACCAGCTCTAGCATGACCTGGGAGAGAACTCCTCCTTATAATTCATCCTTCACCACATAGTGTAAGAACAGGAGTAGGGTATTACGCTTCCCTGGCGGCCCGAACCTGTATAAATCTCTGTGTCTTGTGTGCATAGCGGGATTTTCCTTCCTTCCCACCTTTTTCCCCTTAACTCAGGCCTTGGCATTCCACACCCCTGTGCCGAAACGAAAAGGGGGTCCTCCGGATCCCCGCGTGTCGAGCACACGCATCGACAGCTGGCGCACCAGGTAGGGGGTGCGCGCTAGTTCAAGGTATGAGTTGTGATTTCTCCCACCTCCCGGCGGGCCACTCGTCTCCATCTCCAACATGGTCCACGACTACGTCTTGCGAACTGCATCCGGCTCCTTCGCATCGCGTGAGGGCGATCCAGCTGACAACGATATCGAGGAGGTTGACATGGGCGAGCACAGCCCCAATTTCCGGCATCATCGGCAAGGCAGGAGGGCGGCCCCGCCGCCTCCTCCTCTACCGGCCGCCGTGGCGGCCGGAGCTTCGGCACACCCTCCCCTCACGTCAGCTGTAGCAGTGGCTGGAGCACCACCGCCCTTTTCGCCCCCTGCCGCAGCGGCAGGAGAAAGCGGGGAGGAACACCGCCCCATGAAATGGCCAGTGCGGCCGTGGGCTCTGAATTGCACCATGGCGAACACGCTAGTGAGCCACCACGAAGCGGTGCCCACCGTCGTTTGGAGTTTGGCACGCCTGAAGGTGTCCTCCAGGCGGCAGAACCCTCCTGCGCCATCCCCCTGTTACGCCGGGTGAAGGATCCAACGCTAAGCATTGGTTCGACGACATGGCGAGGCTGGTCAGTATGGCCCAGCGCCAACTGGCTGCCGATTTGGCTTCTTCAAGCCATCATTCACGTGGCTCTCACGCCACGGTTAGCTCGTCCCAATGACGGTGGGCAAGAAGGGCAGCAGCCGCGGCGCGGGCAGGCGAAGTCCCCCGGCGGTAGCCCGACAAGACGTGCCACGCGACCCGCTATATGCGGATCCAGACGCCCGTGTCCGTATCGAGTAGCTCCGTGACGCACGTCGCGGCGGGCGGACACAGGATTGCGCTTCCTCTGCAGGAAGCGCAAATGCGCAGTGTGCGGCCGCAACGGCCCCGCCGCAAGTAGGTCTCTCTGTGCTGCCGCGAGAGGCCCCCCAACCTTGGTCGCCTCCTCCCGTTAGCAGCGGCTGTCGTGCTTCGTCTCTAGCCTTTGTAACCTGCGCTGGCCCAGCAAGTTTAGGCCAGCCCTTACGGAGAAGTACAACGGCACGGTGAACCCCACCGAGTTCCTCCAGATCTATACCACGTCCATCGAGGCCGCGGGAGGCGACGACGCCGTCATGGCCAACTTTTTCCCCATGGCGCTCAAGGGCCAGGCCCGTTCCTGGCTAATGAACCTGCCCGCACAGTCTGTCACCTCGTGGGACGACCTGTGCCGGCAGTTCACCTCCAACTTCCAGGGTACATATCTGCACCCGGGAGTGGAGGCCGATCTCCACATGGTATGACGAGGGGAGGACGAGTCCCTGCGCAAATACATCCAGCGTTTCTGCCAGGTACGCAACACCATACCGTCCATCATTGACCATGCATTGATCTTCGCCTTCAGGAGTGGCGTATGCCACGACACTATGCTGGAGAAGATCGAGTCCAAGGCCCCCTGGACCACCACCGATCTCTTCGAGCTCGCTGACCAGGTGGCCCGCAAGGAAGAGGCTCGGGTCTGGAACCCTAGGAATCCAACCCTAGCTCCAGCTAACGCTGCCCCGGCCGAGTCCCGAGAGAAGCGGCGTGAGTGGCAGCGGAAGCAAAAATCGTCGCGCGGCGGAGAGGAAGGCCATGCCCTCGCCGCTGATGTGGCGGGAAAACCTCCCCGGAGGGGCAAGCCCGCAAGCAACCATGAGCGCGCCCCGGACCCTCGACCTCAGGGTCAGTCCGGGGACAAATGGTGCACCGTACACCTAACCTCCCGCCATGATCTCTCTGAGTGCCACTCGGTCCGGAACTTGGCCGAGCACGTTCAGAGGTACGAGCACGAAAAGAGGGAGAGAGAGAAGGGAGCCCGCCGCAAGGGTAAGGCCCCGGCGGAATCAGCGAACAACCGGCGAGAGGAGGCCCAGAACGCGGCCCCCGCCGGAGGCGAAGATGACGACCTGGGTTACCAGGACCCAAAGCACATCGTCGCCACCATTGACGGAGGGGCACACGCCCAAGTGTCCTGCTGAAGCCTCAAGGCCATGAGGCGCGAGCTTCTGGCCGCTGCGCCGTCCCATGAGGCGGCACGCCGATCGCGCTGGGCGGAGGTGCCTATCACCTTCGACCAGACAGACCATCTAGGGAGCATCGTCCGCAGGGGCCATTTGGCCCTCGTGACCTCCCCCACCATTTGCAATGTCAGGGTCGCCCGCGTCCTAATCGACGGAGGCGCGACCCTCAATATCCTCTCCCCGAAGGCTTTTGAGGTAATCAAGGCTCCGGGGATGTTGCTCGGGCCATCTTACCCCATTATTGGTGTGACGCCCGGAAGAGTGTGGCCCCTCGGGCAGATCTCGCTGTAGGTCACGTTCGTGAGCCCCTCAGACTTTCGCACCGAGCGAATAGACTTCGATGTGGCAGACCTCAATTTGCCCTACAACGCCGTCCTCGGTAGGCTGGCGTTGGTGAAGTTCATGGCGGCTACCCACTACGCCTACCGCCAGCTTAAGATCCCAGGCCCCGGGGGCCTAATCACTATACATTCTGATGTGAAGACTGCGCTGGACTGCGCAGAGGTACGTGCGGGGGACGCGGCGGTGGTGTCAGATCGCGTTGAGCCTGAGGACCCCCGGAGCGAGGCCTCGGGCTCCCGGACCCCCAAGAAGCGCATCACCTCGGCTGATGAGGTGGTGGTCAAGTCCATCCAACTGGGCGATGACCCGTCCAAGACTGCCAAAATTGGCGGTAGCCTGGACCCCAAATAGGAAGACGCGCTTGTCTCTTTCCTGTGGGCGAATGATGACCTGTTTGCTTGGAAGCCGTCGGATATGCCCGGAGTCCCCAGGGAAGTGATTGAGCACCGACATGCAGTAGGACCGGATGCACGGCCGGTTCGACAAAAGGTGAGGCGATAGGCCCCAGAGCGACAGGCGTTCATCCGCGAGGAGGTGACCCGGCTCCAGGCGGCCGGCTTCATCCGAGAAGTGCTACACCCGGAATGGTTGGCCAACGGCAAGCTGCACATGTGCATCGACTACACCGACCTCAACAAGGCGTGCCCAAAAGATCCTTACCCCCTGCCACGAATAGACCAGATAGTCGACTCCACTGCGGGGTGCGACCTTTTGTGTTTTCTAGACGCATATTCTGGGTATCATCAATTCCGCATGGCTGTGGAGGATGAGGAAAAATCTGCATTCATTACCCATGTTGGCACCTTCTGTTACACACCCATGCCCTTTGGTTTGAAAAACACAATGTCAACCTTTCAACGTGGTGTCCGCATCACACTAAAAGATCAAGTAGGGCGTAACGTGGAGGCGTATGTCGATGACCAGGTGGTTAAATCAAGGAGCCAAGAAACTCTACTCTCGGATTTAGCCGAGACGTTTGATAACCTCCGGTCCTCACGAATGAAGTTAAATCCAAAGAAGTGCGTGTTCGGAGTACCGGCGGGCAAACTCCTGGGATTCTTAGTCTCAGCACGGGGAATTGAGGCCAACCCTGAGAAGATAAAAGCAATAGAGGAGATGCGCCCCCAGGAAACTCAGGGATGTCCAGCGTGTCACTGGATGCATGGCCGCCCTGAGCCGCTTTATATCGAAGCTGGGAGAGCGGGCGCTCCCCCTATTCAAGTTGTTAAAAACGGCTAGCCCCTTCGTATGGACGGACGAGGCAGAAAAGGCCTTGGGTGAGCTCAAGTGCTATCTCTCCTCACCACCCGTACTGGTGGCCCCTAGGGACGGGGAACCCCTCCTATACTTGGCAGCGACCCCACAGGTAGTCAGTGCAGCATTGGTCGTGGAGCGCAACGGGGCACATGCCTTTCAGTCGCCCCCACCCTCATTTGGCCAGGAGGCAGGAAGCCTTGAATGGTGTCGAACGGAGTAGCCCTCGAGACCGGCGGAGGCCGCAGGCCCCCTGAACCTCGAAGTGGCAACCCACCCCCTAGTCCGGGGCTTGTGAGGCCCCTCCTACCCAGTGCGGCCCCGAGGTCCCCGGGATGAGCGGTGGCCCGATAGCCCTGGACACCGAGGCGACCAGCCCCAGCACCTCTGGACCCATTGCCCCTGATAGCATGACCAAGGCCCCCACTAAGGTGCTGCGGCCAGTCTATTTTATCAGCGAGGCGCTACGAGATGCGAAAACACGTTACCCGCAGGCCCAGAAAATGCTTTATGCAGTACTTGTGGCTTCCCGAAAGCTGCGCCACTACTTTTAGGCGCACCGAGTAACGGTGGTCACGTCCTACCCTCTTGGTCAAATTCTCTGCAACTGAGAGGGTATGGGACGAGTGCTCAAATGGGCAATTGAGTTGTCCGAATTTGACCTACACTTTGAGGCCCGCCACGCAATAAAGAGCCAAGCATTGGCAGACTTCGTGGCAGAATGGACACTATCGGCTGATGATGATCTGCCCCCCGATGATCGGGCTGCGGAACCCGAGGGCTTGGCGGATCGCGGCCAGTGGACTATGCATTGGGTTATGAACATCGATGGGTCCCTCACTCTACAAGGAGCCGGGGCAGGTGTCGCGTTGACTTCACCGACAGGCGACGTGCTCCGGTACATTGTGCGGCTCGATTTCCGAGCAACCAATAACATGGTGGAATACGAAGGACTCCTCGCCGGACTGCGAGCAGCGGTTGGCATGGGCATCCGCCGTCTGCTAGTGCTTGGCGACTCTCA
Organism: Leersia perrieri; assembly: GCA_000325765.3. Taxonomy (NCBI): domain Eukaryota; kingdom Viridiplantae; phylum Streptophyta; class Magnoliopsida; order Poales; family Poaceae; genus Leersia; species Leersia perrieri. The sequence goes on from CM002481.1 coordinate 16,706,672, forward strand.
GTTGGTGGTGAATTAGGTATCCAAGGAGTACCAATGCACCGACCCCCAGATGGAAGCATACGTTAAGGAGGTGCGACGCATGGAGCGCCATTTTGATGGCCTCGAGTTGCGCCACGTGCCTAGAAAAGACAATACCTTGGCGGACAAATTGTCCAGGATCGCGTCCGCGCGAGCCCCAGCTCCGCCAGGCGCATTTGAGGAAAGACTCACAGAACTGTCGGCGCTCCCCGAACTGCCCCATGGGCAGGAATCGGCTGGCCCCGGCACCCCGGATTCGGCAAGTCAGCCACAGCCTGACCCTCCCGGACCCGCCATCCCACGCCAAGTGGCCTGGATTTCAGAAATCCAGGCACATCTGCAAGACGCATCATTGCCCGATCAACGTGAAGAAAGCGAGCGCATTGCCCGCATCTCCAAAAGGCACGTGTTGGTAGAGGGGACTCTTTACCGGCGTGGTGACAACGGAGTGCTCATGAAATGCGTTACTCAGGAGCAAAGTCTTGAGCTCCTGGCTGAGATCCATGAGGGTGAGTGCGGAGCACACTCGGCCTCCCGGACTTTGGTAGGAAAGGCATTCCGCCAAGGTTTGTATTGGCCCACCGTGCTTGAGGACGCAGTCGACCTCGTGCGGCGGTGCCAAGCATGCCAATTCCACGCCAAGCAGACACATCAACCCGCCCAGGCGTTGCAAACCATCCCGCTCTCATGGCCGTTCGCGGTCTGGGGGCTGGACATCCTAGGCCCATTCAAGCAGGCGTGTGGCGGTTACAAATTCCTATACGTGGCAATCGACAAGTTCACCAAGTGGCCAAGCATTCGGCGGTATGGTTCATGAGAGGCATCACGACAAGGTTCGGGGTCCCCAACAGGCTTATCACAGACAATGGCACCCAATTCACAAGTGAGCTGTTCGGCGAGTACTGCGAAGATATGGGCATCAAGCTCTGCTTCGTCTCGCCCGCTCACCCGCAAAGCAATGGCTAAGTCGAGCGAGCGAATGCAGAAATCTTGAAAGGCCTCAAGACGAAGACCTACAATGAGCTCAAGAAGCACGGAAAATCCTGGATTGATGAGCTGCCGGTAATCCTTTGGGCTAACCGGACCACACCGAGCCATGCCACCGGAGAAACACCGTTCTTCCTGGTCTACGGAGCGGAAGCGGTCCTACCCTCCGAGCTCACTTTGGGGTCGCCGCGTGCCACTCTCTACACCAAGACCGACCAAGATGGCTTACGCCGTGATGACCTAGACTACCTCGAGGAAAGGCGGCGTCGCGCGGCGCTTTGCGCAGCCTGCTATCAGCAAAACCTCCGCCGATATCACCAACACAAGATTAACCCACGGGCGATGCAAGTCAATGACCTCGTTCTACGACGAGTGCAATCGCGTGCGGGGCTGAGCAAGCTATCCCCAATGTGGGAAGGACCGTACAAGGTCATCAGCACACCGCGCCCTGGAGTGGTTCGCCTAGCCACGGAGAACGGCACCCCGTTGCCAAATCCGTGGAATATTTCCCACCTGCGCAAGTTCTACCCGTAAGCCACAGGGTAGGATGAACATGTACAGGCTCAGGCCAACCAGTTGCCACTATGTGTGCGCCGAGTTGGCCGGGGGCTCCCAACATCCAACATATACACATATGAGCGCATGAATTGTTGTCTTTATCCGTCCCGAGCGATGAGTATTCCTAATGTTATTTTGTTATGTCCTCTTTATAATCTATCAGTCCTGCCGTGTGTCTCTTTCCCTGTCCTGAATCATGCACGGTTATTGTGTCCCCGCGATGCTCTTGCCATGCCCGCCACAGGCTAAAAAGCCCTAAGGTTGTCGAGGGCAGAACGATGTTGTATGCTGTGCCGTCTGCTCTAGTCCAACAAATTTAACTAACCGAAAAAAACGAAACTTGTGTGCAGGGAATGAGCCAAAGAGACAAAACATGCACGAAGTTGGCCACGATGGGCTGCCACAATGCTAAATCCAACATGGAAAAGGCAAGTGCATTAATAGTATTGAAAGGAAAAATAAAAAAGGTACAATTCTTTTTGCGAGCTACAACGGCAGGAGAATAGGCGGGGGAGCCCTAGGCGGCCGGCGGGTCGCTAGAGGCATCTTCCGCGTCATCATCGTCGGACGGGTCATCCCGGTAGGCTAGCTGGAATGTTGCGGGGGTCCCATTGAAGCCCACCATGATGGAGTCGACGGCGTCCGCGACGCGACGTCGGGCGCTCTCCACTATGCCGGCGGGGAAGTCCTCGGTGGGGACGTACGGGTCGAAGTTGGGGTTGCGGGCTTGATAGCTCGCCAAGATCACGGTTGCGACCTGGCGGGTAAGATCGTTTGAGGAATCCCCGCCAGAGCGTCTACTTGGGAGACCAATCCCCCCAAGCTGGCGCTGGCAAGGGAATCGAAGCGGCGCACCACCCCCACTTCCCGAGCCGCCTCATGGAGGCGTGTGACGGACGCGGCCATGATCCTGGTGCCCAGGTCAAGTGTGTGCTCCAGGCCCGCAATCTGTTGGCGTGCTCGCTCCAGGTCCGCCACCGCATCGCGCCCCTCCACGGCGGCCTCGCGTTCAGCGTTGGCCTTCTCCCGGGCCGCCGCATCTCTTTCCCGCACAGTGAGGTCCTCCCAGCCCTAGTCGCGGTGGCTTCCTGGTCTTCGACCGCCCGCTGCGCTGCCTCCAAGGCCCTCTCGCGCTCCGCCAAGGCGTCCTCGCGGACCCAGAGCTCGACGTCAGAGTTGGCAGCGGCGACCTCGGCATCCTGTAGGACACGGTCGCGCCGGTCAAGCTCGTGGGCGTGGCCGTCAAGCTCCTGGGTGCGGTTGTCAAGCTCGCGGATGAACGCCCCGGAGGTGGTGCGGACCCCTTCCTCCACGGCCGTGGCTGTCAAGATGCGGAGATCGATGGAGTGCCGCTCAGTCAAGGTGTCTTCGAACGTCTCGACGAGTTCACCCCGCCAATGCTCGGCATCAGCCACCTCCCGCTTCCGGATGAAGCCCTCCACCCTCGCTATCTTCGTGAGCTAGGCGCCCCCCTCGGCGACCTCGATCTCTAGCCACGCCACCGCGACCTCCCTGGCAGCCAAGGCCCAGACCTGGGCCTGAAGCCCATCCAGGGAGACCGCGAGGGCCTCGTCCAGCGCCCGAGACACAATCAGTCTCGCCCGCTCCTGCGACCGCATGAGGGGCTCTGTGTCCAGGGCAACCATGAACCCTCCTCGAGCACCCCCGGACCCTGGGCTAGGGCTAGGGCTCGAGTCAAGGTCCACTACCTCCACCAGACGGGGGGAAGAAGGTGCCCCCTAACAAGAACTGCCCGCTGCCGCCTCCGGAGCTGGCGTCACTTCGCGCGCCGGCGTGGCCGCCCACGACGTCGTTGAGTCGCGACGAGTTCGCGCCGCTGGTGTTGGTGACGGCTGGTGGGACGGCGACGATGGATGGGGGGGCGGTGGCGATGGTTGCTGCGGAGGCGAGAGTCGTTGCTGCGGCGGGAACTTCGGGGGCTACCGCCTCCACCTCTGAATCAGGGGCAACTTGCCCCGAGTCCGCTAATGGCGGAGGGCCCCCGATGTGCTCTTAGTGCGCGCCTGGCGCCCCAGCCTCGGAGTGCGCCCCTTCATCAGGCCGCACTGGCTCCGGGCCGGATCCCGCAGGCGGGGACCGGGGCCCCATGGGCTCCACCACCCCGAACAACTCCTACGCTCCCCCCGCTGAGCTGGAGGCAGAGTCGCCCTTGGGCCCAGCCTTAGGGCGGAAGTGCTGATGCTCGCGGCTGGGAACAAGAACGCGCAAGGTAAGAAAACAAAACACCAATAGCCTAAATGGAACACAAGAGTGGCAAGAAATGAGCGCATCTGAGGAAGTGTTACCTCTGGGCGGCGTCGTATTTCCACGACACCCGGGAGATGACCCGCTTCTTCTTTGGGCAGCCACCGAGAAGGCTTGCTGGGCTGATGCCCCTAGACCCCACCACCGTGGGGGGCCTCCCGCGGGCATCCACCGTCTTGCTAGCGCCGGCCCCCGCTAGAGTGGCCGTTGCGGCCGGCGCCGCTCCTGCAGTTGCCGCCGCCGCTTTTGCGGTGCTGCCCCCCGCTGTCGTAGCAGCGGACCCCGACACCGGCGGGTCCCCGGACCCGTGGCTAGGGACGATGTGCTCTGCACCGCCGTCGCGAGGTGGCGACGAGGGCGGCGCAGGGCTAAACCCCGACCTCTTCCTCTTCCCCTTCAGGTCCGTGCCCCTAGCCTCGCTATTACCCAAGCTTTGGCGGCCCAGTAGCCCGATCGACACCTGGTCGTCGGCATCATTGTAGTCGACGTCACCGCCTACCGGGGCGGCGCTCGGTGCCGACGACGATGAGCCTACGCCGTCACCCACCACCTGCAGCGCCTGCAGGATCTCCGGCGAAATGGGTCCCAGCACAGCGGAACCAGCCCGGGTGGAAGTTGCACGAGGTCCAGCGCGCTGACGCCGACGGTACGATGGATCAGGATGGTGAGGTCATTCTCGCTCCAGTCGAATGGTGCACCGACGTGTGTGCGCATGTTGTCGTTGGAGTTCGTGTACATGTACGCCGGGCGCGGCCTCTCCTGCAACGGCGAAATCCGTCGTGCCAAGTAATCCGGGAAGACGGCATTGGCTGGATAGGCCCCCTCTCTGGAGGTAGCTGATCCGGTCCAGCACACCGTCCAACTTCCTCTCAACGTGTGGCCGCCACCCCCAGTTCCCCTGGTTCGCCGGAATCCCCGTCGGAAGGCGAATGCGGGGATGATCGCCCAAGCTGGTGTAGAACCAGTGGGCCCTCCAATTCTCCCACCTCGAGCGGGGGTGAATCTCGATGAAAGGGGTGTCGACGGCCCTGTCGTTGCGCGACTGGATTGCCACGTATCCAACCGCCCCCGAAGATCCCACCCTGTAGACGCGGAAAAACTGTTGGAACAGTTCAAGCGACGGCATCACCCCCACGAACATTTCACATGTGTGGGCGAAGACGGAGAGGTAGAAGACTACGTTGGGGGTGAGGTGATGCAGCTGGAGGTCGTAGAACTCCAACACGTTGAAGAATAAGGGGGAGAAGGGCAGGACCAACCCAACCATGGCGAAGAAGGCGAAGAACACCATCTTATCTGGGGGCTGCTTCGCCGGCAGATCGTCGTCGCTGCGGGTGCCGCGCAGAAGATATTTGTTGAGGAGACTCCGAGCGTCCGCGGTGCGAATCGCGGACTTCGGGAGCACACTCCCCGACTCTAGAAGGCATCGCGAGTCATCTATGAGAGGGCGCCGGAGACAAGGAGGAAGGCCAATGGCGGCGAAGATAGAGCGGAAGAGCAAAGACGCCGGAAAGCGAAGAGGCGATGGTTGTGGGAAGTGAAAGAAGCCGGTCCTTGCTGCCAAAGATCCGTTTTTATAGGCAACCGCAGCCCATCACATTCCACGACGTTAATCCGCCCCACTTCCACATGTCGTGGCGTTAACTCCGTCCCATTTCCGCGCGTCGCGGCACTAACCCCACTTGCTTCTATACATCGCGCCGCTTCGGATTACGTGCCTGTCAGACACGATCCACAAGGCAGTGGGAGGCAGGCGGCCAGGGGCCCCATGGGCGCGTGGCCCAAGCGGCACGCCCCCCCATCGGTCCAAACCAATCAAGCGCGCTTTGCTGCCACTGTATGGTCATTTCGTTCAGAAGGCGTTGTGCCCAAAGTTCCCCAGGCCCCCTCTCCATGTAATGTGGCGTTAACTGCACCCGAACCCGATTCCGGCCCCAGCGAACGCCGGGGGCTACTGTCGGCGATATGGGCCCGGGGGTATGCTGAGGATGCGACATGTTGTTGGAAGGGCGTATTTGCGAAAGCACCACCCGAAGTCAAATGCCCAAGTCACCCTGGAAGGTTCGGGCCGCGTGCGGCCACGTGGCCACCCCGAGGGGGTCAGGCCCGAGGGCTGCCCGAAAGCCGTCATCCCTCTAGGGAAGGGGTTCGGGAACACCCGGACCCCTACCGCGCCACCCCGCACCCCTCCCGTCGGAGGGGCCAACCCGGTTGCTAACCGCCCTACAATGCGAGAACAGTGCCCAAGCGCTGCCCTGTCGCATTTAATGTGAAGTGAGGCGCGCCTGTCAGAGCATCATCATCATCACCTTTTTGCACGAGAGAGGGTGGGAAAAGTCTCTATCTCATGACCGTGGGCTGACCGCGCAGCCAGCAGCGCATGCCCCCCTCACGCCGGGTCACCGTCGCATTTAATGTGACGGGCGGCCGCGTGGGAGAAAGACAGAGAGGGTCAAGTGTATGATGGCACTCCTGGCACTATTAGGTGGCCCACTGACAAGTGGGCCCCATGGGAGGTTAGGTAGGATGGCCATACGCTTCATCAGCATGGAGGCCACGCCGCCCGTTTTTCTTCACCAGCTATTGCGATGTGGCGGCATGAACAAAAGAGGGATATGACCCCTGACAAGACAAAGCACAAACCACTCCACGGCGTTAGTACAGGAGTTGGAAAATCCAGGACTACTGTGGTGTCCCCTTGAAATATAAAAGGAGGTCCAAGTACATTGTAGAAGAGGTTGGACCATAGAAATTGCCTCAGTCACCGGCTCTAGCACGACCCGGGAGAGAACTCCTCCGTGTAATTCATCCTTCACCATATAGTGCAAGAACAGGAGTAGGGTATTACGCTTCCCTAGCGGCCCGAACCTGTATAAATCTCTGTGTCTTGTGTGCATAGCGGGATTTTCCTTCTTGCCCAACTTCTTCTTCCCCTTAACTCAGGCCTTGGCATTCCGCACCCCTGTGCCGAACCGAAAAGGGGTCCTCCGGATCCCCGCGTGTCGAGCACACGCATCGACAACATGTGGTTGGGAAGGGTCTTTACAGGCGGTGATCCCATCCGTCTGCCATTTATCACTTGCGATTTTTTGTAGGCGATGGCCTAACTTTGGCAAAACTAGGCCCTGTTTGGTAAAAAAAAGTCCCAAGCCAACAAAACAGGGGACTAATAAGTTCGTGAAGCAATAAAGTCTCTAGGAAAAAAAGAAGTCTCTGAGCAGGAGCTTATGTGGGACTTATCCAATTCTTTCCTCCCCGCTGCCCCTACCCCCACGACGCTTTCCCCTTCCCGCGACGTCGGTTCCTCGCAGCTCTAGAAAACCTTCGCCGCCACCGCGCTTCATGCAGGCCGCCACCGCTGCTCCTCTCGCGCTCTGCTCCCTCCGCCGCTCCCCTCGCGCTCCGCTCCATCTGCCACTCCCCTCGCGCTCGTCTGCCGCTCAATCGCCAGACGCCGACCCCGCCGCCGATGTTTCCCCTGCCGCCGCCAGACCGGCACGAGCCAAATCCGGGGAGGCCGCGCCAGATCCAGGCTGCGGTGGTCGTTGGAGGCCAGCAGCCATGGCCGGAGGGGACGATGAGGCCTTTGATTTCTTCTCCTCATAGCTGACGCCTGGCTACTTCTCCCCGGGTTCGTCGTCCTACGCCGGTGGTTCGAGAATGAATGGAGAAACTCCGGGGATAGGTTACGGCGGCCTGGATCAGAACTCTAAGGCCTACCCCTTCCCCAACCTCGACTACTACGAAAATGTGTTGCAGCCAGATGGGCTAGGGCTTCCTTCGATTCGAGCGGGTAGCCGTTCCGGCGGTGGCGCAGCGCGCCCCCCACATCAACCCCGCGAGAGGAAGACGAGGATGTCAAGGACAGGGCAAGGGCAGCGGGGATTTGTCCATCTGGGAGGGGGATGGGGGGATTCGTCCCCCTGGGCTCTACATCCCGCGACGTCGGTGACTTTGGGCGTGAACGAGGTTTTGGCAGGGGGAGCTACGCCGGCACGGGGGAAGGAGGAGGAGGTGGTGGCAGGGGGAGTTCACCCTCCTTTGAAGCTTCGGTTGATGACGAGGTCAACGAAGAAGAGGATGAGGAAGCGATCGACTACAATGGACAACGCATGGTATACTTTCTATAACTTTGTAACCAAGTACATATTAACATTGTTGCTGTGATGAATTGATCTTCATATTTGTTCTGGGCATTGTGTATATGATGAATGAAGTTATTTACTTCCCTCTAGACATTTTATATGTGATGTATTGATGCTGTCATTTGTTTTTTACATTGTTCTTGTGATGAATTGAAGTTGACATTGTAGTTTAAATTCTACAAATTATTGTTTACATTCTTCAATGTATTAATAGAATTTTTTTTACTAGTATGCCAAGGCATGTTGGACAGAAGCAAATACCTATAAGTTTTGCGTTGTAGCATGTGAGGAATTGAGAGCTGGGAATTGTATTGAAGGTACTTGGACAACCAGGGGTTACCAGAATATGAAAGAGGAATATGTCATAAGGGCACACCTCAAACATACAACCAAACAATTGAAGAATAGACTTACTGGACTTAAGAATATCTACCTTGCTTGGTTGTGGTTGAATGCTCAAACTGGTATATGAAGAGGACCAAATGGAGAAATACTTAGTGATTCTGACTGGTGGAAAAAAAGTCATCAAGGTATGTAGCAATTTTTTTTAGGAAGATAGTTGTCCTCTTTTAGTCCATATAGGATAGAGTTGTGTCCTAATACAATTAAATTACAGGACAAAGCTTAAAGAACAAAATTCAGATATGGCAACCCTGAATACTTGGATATGCTTATTGAGTTGTTCCAAGGTGTGGTTGTTGATGGTTCAACAGCTTATTTACCTGGAGATGATGTAGAGGAAGAGGAACATGTAGCAGCAGTAGCAGGAGGGGAAGCACTTGCTGAGGATAGCCCCATGAGCACAGGCAGCATGAAAAGAGGTAGTAGCTTATGTAGTGGTTCAACAGCAACAAGCCCTGAGAGAAAAAGCAAAAGCCCAGTTGTGAAGGTTATGAAGGATGTGCTCCATTCTTTCCAAGAAGAGAGTCAAAGATCAAATCAACTTATCAGTACACTTGTGAACAAGCTTCCACAGTAGAAGAAATCAACTCATGACAAGGAAGCTGAACTTTTGGATGAATGTCAGAGGTTGGCAATTGAGTGTGGAGCAGCTGAAGAGTGTGAAATATTTCTGTGCTACACAACTGTTCCTAGTGAAAGCTAACCAAATGATGTTTAAGAACATGAAAAGTAAAGAGGTTAGGTTTATGTTGTTGAAGAGACATTGTCACCTCCAAAAATTGTATTCTAATGTTTTTGATCATTAGACTTATTTATGTGTTGGACTTTTAGTTTATGGACCTATTTATGTAATGGACTTATTTATGTGTTGGACCTATTTATGTGTTGGACTTATTTATGTGTTGGACCTATTTATGTAATGGACCTATTTATGTGTTGGACCTATTTATGTAATGGACATCTTTATGTGTTGGACTTATTTCTAATGTTATTGCTTTCACTGAATAGTTTCTTTCAATGTTGTCTATTAATCTCCATGAAGGATACTGGTGATGAAGAAGGGAGTAATGAAGAAGGAAGTGATGGAGAGGGAAGTCAAGCAATAGTAGCAAGCATATTGGAAGTGGTGAGACAGCAGCAAGAAAGGCAAAAAGAATTTTATGCTTGCCTCCATGATTGGTACGTATTATTTGGACTCTTACTCACACAAAGGGCCTCGAAGGGTTGCATCTGAGGCTGGACATCAATGGGTAATGAAAACATTAGGCAACACAACTGATTGTTATGACATGTTAAGAATGCACAGACCAGTATTTGAGAGATTGCACTCAGTGCTTGTTGATTCTTATGGTTTGAAGTCAACAAGTAAAATGTCATCAATGGAGTCTTTAGCACTGTTTTTGTGGATAGTAGGACCCCAATCAGTTAGACAAGCAAGACATCGATTTCACTAGAGACAATTGAGACAATTTCTAGAAAGTTTATTGAAGTACTAAAAGTGATCATTAAGCTTGAAAAAGATATCATTAGGCCATCTGATCCTCAGTTCACCACTGTCCACAAAAAGTTGCAATCAACTAAGTATGCCCCCTACTTCGATAATTGCATTGGAGCAATAGATGGGACACATATTCAAGTAGTAGTGCCAAATTCCACTACTATCCAACATAGGAATAGACATAAGAAAAGGACTAAAAATATGGTGTGTTTGTGACTTTGATATGAGATTTACCTTTGTTCTTGTCGGCTGGCCTGGATCGGTTCATGATATGGGAGTATTCAGTAATGCTCAAACTAGATTCAGCCACAAGTTTTCAAAGCCACCTCTAGAAAAATATTACCCTGTCGACTTGGGATACCCTAATAGGCTAGGCTATCTTGCACCATATAAGGGAATTACTTATCATTTCCAAGAGTACAATGAAGGTGAAATGCCTAGAGGCAAAAAAGAGCATTTCAATTACTCTCATTCCTCATGTCGAAATGTCATTAAGAGGTTATTTGGTGTCTTGAAGAACAAATGGAGGATTTTGTTTTAATTACCAAGTTATCCACCAAAAAAGCATAGCAAAATAATTGTGGCTTGCATAGCACTTCACAATTTCATTAGGCAAAGTCAGATAGCCGATATAGACTTTGACCGTTGTGATCAAGACGAAAATTATGTTCCATTTCAAGGACATAGTCCTCCATCAACTGATACAACAAACCTAAGTGATAGTTATGAGATGGATCAATTTTGGAATTGGGTTGCAGATGGCCTATGGAGTTTGAAACAAATGTACCACTAACTATTTATATGTGCCGTAATAAATAGAACATATGATGTATATGTGGACATCTATGAGTTGTAATAATTGGACATTTTTATTTGTTGTTCAACATGAACTATTGTGTGTTGCCTATTTGCTGTTCAATATGATCAATTATGCATATGTGTTGTGATATTGCTAGAATTATGGTTCAGTTCATATGTGGTAAAATGTGATTGTTTGCTGCAGAAATTAGCTGGTTAAATGTGATTCTTTGCTGCAAAAATTAGCTGCTAAAATGTAATTGTTTGCTGCTTGAAAAAATGGATCCATCCTTCTGCTGGAATGCTGCGTCGGCTATTGGCGCGCAAGCAGCAGCAGCATGGCGCGCAATGCAGCAGCAGCATTCGGCGCGCATGCAGCAGCAGCAGTTGGCGCAAAAAACAGCAGGGGGCGGCAGGGTTACAACTCAGGGATAAAATAGTACTCGTACCCTTTTAGTCCCTCTTCCCAAACAGGATGGACTAGAAGTTTAGTCTAGGTACTAAACTTAAGTCTCTCTTCCCAAACAGGGCCCTAGTTTTTACTGGTGGTTCTCGAAAAAAAACTAGTATTTATTGGTGGTTGGTGCCGTTCACTAGCAAACCACCACGTCTCCACACCACCTGCAAAATTTAAGTTTTGCTAGCAAACCACCTCATCCACCTCGTGAAAAATCAATTTTTTTTTTGGGAGGGGGGGGGGAATTGAAAATATTCAATTTGGGGCATTTGGGCTCCCAAAATTGAAGATTTTCAAAATTGTTTGGCAGGAGGAGCGGCAGTGCTGTTGCTGTTGGCAAGCTCAATTGGCGCATAGGACGAGCGCGACCGGCACACATAAGATGATAACGCCCATCTGACCACCGCACTATCATCGCTGACCATTGCCACCACAATCACTGACATTCGTCCTTGCAGGCCGCCCGGTTGCCTGCGACTGCTCCGTCATGGCAACTGCAGCACGTTGCCTCCGTTCGACGCTGTCCCTGTGTGACTCCTTGCTCATTGGCCTCTATCATTGTCATCCCCCATCGTAGCCCTGATGACGCGCAAGCTTGCTGGCCGCTGCTTGACACCGTCCCTGTGGCCTCCGCTGTCGTTGTTGCCACCCGCAAACACGTGATATCGCCTCGACGCTAGCCCTCCCCGTGCGATGTCATCTTTCGACACTGACCGGAATTGAAGAGAACAAGTGAGAGACATGGGAGAGTAGATAGGTGAAGAGGAAGAGAGGATAAGGATGGGGTAGTGTGGCTGTTAATTGTGTGTTAGGATGGGGATGGATGGGTTGGCCTTTATTGTGTTGTCTCCCGCACCTTTTTTTTTTCTCCTCAGATGGGCAGTGTCTTACCGTCGGTGCATTTTATTGCCCACCTTCGAATAATCGATTGTTGTATGTAGCTCATAAGGATGTCCTCCTACAAAAATACCTCTACTTTTGCAGGCGGACCTCCTTACGAGTCGCCTACAAAAAGTCGTTTCACTGACAACGCAAAATCAAACAGGACAGGTGACACCTTTTGCAAGCATCAGTTGAATAATTCTTTGCGATATTGATAGAGCTGGCTCTAATCCTGTGTTCATTGATGTTGATGATGTTGTGAGCTTTTGATAAAGTTGGCTCTCGTCCAACATCATTTGAATAATTTTGTTGGGATTTTGATAGAGCAAAAACTCACGTCCATCGTCGATTAACATTGATGATGTTGTGAGCTCTTGAGAAAGCTATGGCTCACCTTGGCGTCGGTTGATGTTTTTAAATTCGTGAGCTTTTGGTAAAGATACCGCTCGTTTCCAATGCTAGTTGAATAATTTCGTTGGGATTTTGGAAAAGTTGTCTTCCATCCAACAAAGGTTGATGTTGATCACTTGTAAGCTTTTGATAAAGCTGGTGCTCACTCTAGCGCTGATTGAAGGTTGCTGTTGATGACATTTCTCTTTCTTTCTCTCTCTTGTCCCCTTCTCTCTCTTTATTTTCTTTTTTTGTTTTGGTACCTCTCTATCTTATGAATAACATTTCATTAGAAAGTTGCAATTGATAGGAGCTAGTGAATGTTTACCTTCACCATAGCATACAAGCTACTCCATTGTAAACCTTTAGAATGTTATATGATCTTTCCCACTTTGGTTTGAATTTCCCTTTGGTTGGATGACTGACCATTCTACGTTGGCATTGTACCAACACAAGGCCTCCTTTGACTAGTTAATTTATTGTATGACATTGTCACCTTTTTTGACACATAGCTCCAAATTTTGTTGTGCTTGTTTCTTGCTACCTTCAAGTGATTCATGTTCGCCGAGACAAAGTTTTGCTTGCTCATAGAGTCTCATAGAATAAGGTGTCGTCTGCCATGGTGTCCGATATTATGCGATAGCCCCAGTGTCGAGCTTTTCTCATGCCAATCTTTGTTATTCTTGGGTACCATCTTTTTAGAATCTTGATAAGTGTCTTGTTGAATGCTTTTGCTAAACTATTCCCTTGTGGATAATAAATGGAAGTATGCTGCCAATCAATCTTGCATTTAGGTGAAAGCTTGTACATCTTGTGAGCTCTAAAAGTTAGAACATTGTCTCAAAACCACCTTATTCAGAATTCCGAACCTACGGATGATATGGCGCTAAAAGAATCGAAAAATAAGCATGCGAGAGAAACGAGGAATGAGGAATGAGGAAATGGCCTGGTGGTGGACAGACTAGGTTGTCGGTCCCATAGGAAGAGATGAAGAGGGAAGATTTGGTCTAGATTCAGCGCAAAAGGATATGCTAGTTTATTTTATATTTTCTGTTGTAAAAAAGCACACTTAAATTGGTTTTGGTTGTTATTTTTCACTCAAAATTCCATTAAAAATGATCAATATATTAGAGCAAAGAGGATATAATAAAGTAATACTACAATTTATATTTGAATTTTTTATTTGACGCTCTTCCATTGGTTCATGTTTTATTTTGGCTTTTGTTATATTCTTGATTTTTCTTTAAATATTGGTTTTAATTTGATGGAGGGTACGGTTCACTTTCTAGGGCTGATCACAATATTAATGTTTCCTGTTCATCAGTCAGTCCGGGTTGGCTATTAGTGCTTTCGGCCAAAGTTTTTGACTTTTCATATCTCAGAAATTCCCCCTTTTTATTTTTGAAATTTTACAATTTCCATGAGCGAAGCGTTTTTCCATAAAAACAAACGTGGAAAATTATCTATGTGGAGAGACAACGCGATGACAGGAGATGGACCAAACTCATGAAACTAATGTCAAATTTTATTCGACGGTATGTATATGCTAATACTGACAACAAGTCATTAAGTCAACCACCATGCTAGCACACGCAGACACGCTGATGCTATATATACTCCAGTAGTCCGTTAATTATTAGCATCAGAACTCAGAATCGAAATTAAGGAGCAAGATATATAATTACACACATGCAGCACAGCATACAATTAAGGGTGGATTACGCGTGTAGTGCATGCATATGCTTATTAATTTATTAATTAGCAAGATCATGCATGCTACTGCTGGCTAGGCTTTGTTGCAGTCGATGGTGACGGTGGGAGCCTTGGTGCAGACAAGGAGGATTTGACTTGCGATAATGTTCTCGATCCCGAATGTTATTCCAATGGTCCTGAGGCTGCTGCACACGCATCTGGCGGCGACTTTGTTCGGGAGCTCAGAGATAAACGGGCAGCATCCTTCGGCGTTGCCTAATCGCTGTAGAAGACTAACGGTGCAGTTCCTGAGACTTGATATGATTCCTTTAGTGCACCCCATGGATGGAGGAGGAGCTGGAGCCGGTGGCGGAGTCATTAGTGGAGGTGGGCTTTCGGTGGTCTGGCAACTGGCGGAAGCCAACAAGAGAAGAATCATGGCGAGGAAGAGCAATATGGAGGACTTGCAGGACGTCATTGTTACTCTCAATCGATCGACCGAGATCAATGACTCGAGGGATGATTCTAGCTTGAGGATGGCAATCTGGCATGGAGTTGTGCAGTATTTATAGCCTCAGCAGCCTCGAGTTCATGCATTCGTGGTGGATGCAATGGACCAAGTAGCAGGCTAGTGCATGCCTTGGTCGTAAAGGCTACGTGCTGCATTTTCGCATGTACTTTGCCACCATTACCCAATCTTTCTCAAGCTAGTGGTGTTGTGCGCGTACAAATAATTAGGCTGTTAATTTGATTTGATGTTTGCTGTTTAACTTTAACTTCTATCCACTAGCAGAGAACGGGGCAAATATCAGCAATTTAGTCTCGGACTAAATCGGGCCTGGGACTAAAACCATTTATAGTCCCGGTTGGTATCATCAACCGGGACTAAAGCTCCGGGCCCCAACGGCTACTTCGGCAGGGGGACGTTTTAGTCCGGGTTTGGATCACGGCAGGGGGACGTTTTTGTCCCGGTTTGGATCACGAACCGGGACTAAAAGTTCATGTTTAGTCCCGGTTGGTCTAATGAACCAGGACTAAAGGTCCCCCTAACATTTAAGCCCAGTTCGTGGCTCGAACCGGGACTAATTAGACGCATTTAGTCTCGGTTCGAGCCATGAACCGGGACTGAATTGTCCGTCTTTATATTCCTTTCCTTCTTTCCCAGCCGACAGCTCGAGACCATTTTTGCTTGCTCAAGCTCTCAAGTTCTTCCTCTGCTCATGCTCTTTTGTGACGATGCCACCATTTTCACGAGATTTCGATCGATTCGTCCGTCCATTTTTGTTTAAAAGGTGTGCACATTCTTTCTCTCATTATTCCTTTTTATTTAAGCTAGTTCGTGCCATGTTATTCGTGAAGTTTTGATTTTTTTTCAAATACGGCGCCATATGCATGAAGATGGTAAATATGTAGGTTATTTTGTGGAAAAAATATGAGTTGTATTATATTTGAATTTCACGGGATTTAGTGCTACAAAAATCTTTTTAGAAATTTCAGGATTTTTTGTCACATTAGAAAAATTAAATAAATATTTTCTAAGGTTATCAAATCATCACAGAGTGTGAACTGCTTAAACTTCCAGTTGGTTTGTTCGGGGTACTGCATACACGGAACTATCCAAGACACCTGGAAGATTTTAAGAAGTTCACTGTCATTTTTTTTGATAATTGAGAAATTTAATAGTATAATTAAATAAATAATTTCCTAGGTTATCAAGTCATCACGGAGTAGTGCATACACGGAACTGTCCAAATTGGTTTGTTCGGGGTAGTGCATGAACGGAACTGTCCAAGGCAACTTGATGATTTCAAGAACTTCATGTTCTCTCATTTTTTGATAATTTAGGATAATTAATAGGAAAATTCTTTATGGTAGAGGCAATTTTTCTCGTGTTGGATTATTAAGTCATCACATAGTGTGAGGTTAGCAAGTCATCACATAGTGGCAACATCAAAACTAAATTTGCATAGCATATAACATTCCAGTGTGTCGTTCTTGATGGAGTAGGAGGTAGTCTTCGTCGTCTCATTAACATTTATTAATATGACGACGAGACAACAGAGACTACCACCTATTCCATCGACGAAGGTACCTTTTCCATTAGAACATAACAATAATTAACAATATTTATCAACATTATAATATTGTAAAGTAAATTCTACACCTATTTTTTTATGTTTTCAAACTAAATATATTGAAAAGTTCTATTCACTAAATATTTTCTATAAAATGAAGATATTTAAACACCGAGCTATTATACGTGAAGTAATTAATGCCTTGGGTCTACTGTGTTTGACAAGTGTAGAGTACTGTGCACGATCCAAAACTTCTAAGTTCACCTCAAGACATTGACTTTTGTTTGTAGCTATCTATACCCCTAAATCCTATAATATAATATATATGTTGCTCAATCGTGTGTCAAAAGAATTAACTAGTGTCGCTGGTGTTGGAGCACATACATATATACTTAGTCGGCCGTCAGGAATAATCTGCGCCTAACTCAGCCGGTACAAACAATGTACTTGTGTTGTAGAGCTTCAAGTACACTGAAAATATGGACATGGTTCATACGTTTACTTATGGACCCGTACTGTGGGAGAAGATTTAATATATATTAAAGAAATTAAGTAGCATTTTTTAAAGAAGGAAAACATATCCGCCTCCTATCCCTAGGTGGGGGTGGAACCCGTCCCCCACCACTCCTACTCCTCACTGCCTCACTTTACCCCAAGCGAGCCGTTATCACTACTACAGAATACCTAATAGGGGACGCCATGATAGGTGACGGTTCCGCAAAAACCGTCACCTATGAGCCATTTCCCGCCTGAACATGATTCCAGTATTAATAACCGGCACCTATAGTTTATCATAGGTGACGGTCCAAGAAAGTAACCGCCACCTATACTCTCGCTAGATAATAGGTGACGGTTGATAACAAGAACCGCCACCTATACTATAGGTGACGGTTCCATACAAAACCGCCACCTATAGTGGGCCCTATAGCCTGCCATTCCGATAGTTGGCAACAGGTGGGACCTAGTATAGGTGGCGGTTCCGTGCAAAACCACCACCTATAGTGGGCCCACCGCCTGCCATTCCGACATATGACAGCAGGTGGGACCCATTATAGGTGGCGGTTTCTTGTATGCCAACCGACACCTATGAGTAGATGAGCTATAGGTGGCAGTTTTTAGGAAACAACCGCTACCTACAATCAAGTTATAGGTGGTGGTTTTTGTTACAACCAGCACCCTCGTATATATACACTGTACATCTTCCAGCTCGAGCTAGCCAAGCAAAAACGAGCGGCGCCTCTAATTTTGCTCGAGCAAGCAAGTGGGGGGAGAGGTTTTGCCCCTATTTTCGTCAAATTGTGTTAGAAATACACTCAAGGTTAGTTTTTCAAGTTAGATCTATAATCTCTTATCATTTATCTAGCTAGTTTGATGAAAACATTTGAAGCCTCCATTTTGGATCTATAATCACACTCTCCAAATATGTAGTTCTTAGTTTCTATTTTCAACAATATATACTAGCAAGAAATGTACATGTTTCTCCTCAAATCTCTCTTACTTAACACTTGTTATAGAGTTTTGTTGGAAAAGTTAGTAAGTTTATTGTCATTTATTGTACTCTTTGGATTAGCTCTATAGGAATATATTTTGTTACAAATTAAGTGATGTTATTATAAATTAAATAGATGTATTTTGATATGATAATTAAATAGATGTTATTGCAGGTTAATTATAATGGATAATTGTTGGATGTACACCAAAAAACGTAATACCATGAGTATATCAAGGGAGTGACGTCCTTCGTCATTGCAGCGACAACGGACGGGAAAGTGAATAGCAAGGAATTAATATTTTGCCCATGCATTATTCCATGCATTATTTGCAAAAATGAATTAAAATTTCTTGCTCAACAGAGCCACTCAGACCTGCTTACTAGAGGTTTCATTCCTGACCTCACAATTGCCGGCAAACATGAAGAAAATATGATGACTCCACATAGAACAATTGAGGTTGAACAACCAATATTGGATGTGGGAGGCGGTGACGATGGAAATGACAATGAACATGAGGTTGGATATGATGATGCTGATGACTTGGATCAGATGATGCGTGACACGGAGAGGGCCTTTACTGATAACAGGGACTATTTGGAGTTCAAATATATGGTGGACGACTCGAAGACTCCAATATACAATGGAGGTAAGCCAGAGCACAACAAATTGCACGTCGTCCTAGCATTACTACAATTGAAGGTAAGTAATGGTTGGTCCGATAAGAGTTTAACTGAATTGTTGCAGTTCTTATCAGAGCTTCTCCCAAAGGATAATGTGTTGCCAGACTCAACGTACAGCGCTAAGAAGGTAGTTTGTCTTGTTGGGTTAGAAGTGCAGAAAATTCATGCATGTAGAAATGATTGTATCTTGTACCGAGGCGAATATGCCGAATTGGATAGATGTCCAGTATGCCAGGCACCTCGCTACAAGGGAGGACAATGTGGTGTTGATGTTGATGCTATCGAGAGTGTGAGTTCAAAGAAGAAATGCATCCCCATGAAGGTGGTGTGGTATTTTCCTATTTTTTCTCGTTTAGAATGCATGTATGCAAACAAGAAGTACGCAAAATAAATGGGTTGGCCAAGGAAGAGCGTAAGGTCAATGGGATGATTCGACATTAGTAGATGGCTCACAATGGAGAAAGATAGATAGAAAGTATGAAAAACATTTTGCCTCTGACATGAGAAATGTCCGCTTCGCGCTTAGCACGGATGTCATGAATCCATTTGGTGACATGAGTAGTTGACATAGCACCTGATCAGTGGCATTAGTTATCTACAACCTTCCTCCCTGGCTTTGTATGAAGCGCAAACACATTATAATGCCACTACTTATACAGGGGCCCAAGCAACCTGGCAATGACATTGATGTGTATTTTCGGGGTGTTGGTAGATGACCTTCTCTTGTTATGGGTCGACAGTGTCAATATATGGGATGCTTAAAAACAGGAGTACTTCACTCTGCGGGCTATGTTGTTTGTGACGATCCATGATTTACCGGTGGGTGGCAACACATCTAGTCAGATAGTGAAGGGTGCAAAAGTTACCTATGGTGCATGGGGGGAAACAGCTAGCTATTGGCTCCCAAATTCTAGAAAAATGGTTTACATGCACCATCGTCAGTTTCTTCGAAAGAATCACCCGTACCAGAGAAACAAAAGAGACTTCGACGGGACAGTGGAGTTGAAAGGGAAGCCAACATATAAAACCGGCAAAGAATTGCACAAGCTAGTTAGAAATATCAAAGTTGTGTTTGGAAAATACAAGGGTGCTAGCTCGTTGAAGCGCGGTGAGACACCTCATTTCAAAAAGAGATCTGTCTTCTGCGACCTACCATACTGGCAAGATATGGAGGTCTGATATTCAATTGACTTTATGCACATAGAGAAGAATGTATGTGATAGTGCGATCTGATGTCTGCTTCACATAAAATGAAAAACAAAGGATTCGCTAAATGCTAGAAAAGATCTTCAAGAAATGAGTATAAGGAAGGAACTGTACCCGGAAGAAAGAGAGAACGGTCACCATTATCTCCCGTCTGCATGCTACACCCTTCTCGACACCGAGAAAACTAGTATCTTGGAATGCTTGTAGGGTGTTAAGGTACCAACCAGCTACTCAGCGAACATGAAAAGCTCGTGAATATGAAAGAGAAGAAGTTAGTTGGTATAAAGTCACATGACTGTCATGTTTTGATGACTCAATTTCTTCCTGTTACAATTAGAGGTGTATGAGAAGGGCTTCTTCGAGATACAATTGTCAGGTTATGCTCTCTCTTCAATGCCATATATCAGAAGATCACTGACCCAACCAAGCTAGACAAGCTCGAGGACGACGTGGTCGTGACAATTTGTCAGCTAGAGATGTGTTTTCCTCCATTTTTTGATATCATGGTGCATCTGATGTGATGAGGGAGTTAGGTCTCGATCTTCCGATAGGTATTGATAAACAACGATTTGGTGGAAACTAGACACACGTCGATCCGGCTTCTGAATGAACACGCTCTTGAGCCCCGCAATCACAGCACCACGTCTCCTCTGGTTATCAACCATGCCAAAATCCGGTTGACCTCACCGAGAAGGCTAATCCCTGCATGCGAATAGAAGAACACAAGCAAGAACAAGATAGACGCAATCTGAATATATGCCAATATAGATGAAGCTCACAGTTGGGGTTCCACAAACCGACTAAACGTGGAAAACTGCAACGACAGAATAATCTAAGCAAATCCCACCCTAAACGGCAGTGGCTACTAAGTATATATGAGTTAAGGACGTCCTAGGGTTACCATAGGGCGCACTCCTCCTTGGGCTATGATGAGGACATCACTCTTTCCGATGCACACAATACACCTCCGTTGGATATTCAAGGTCCAATCACTAGAGCTCGCGTACAACAATTAAATTTAGAGGTGAGCTCGTTCCTATGTTCTTATTTGTATGATTTGGAGAATAGATTGCTACCTAATGAATGTATTATGATTAGAAATCATGGAGAGGACATGGAGTCATTTGGAGGGATGCTTAGAGGCTTGGAGGATCGTCAAGGGCGTACAAGTCAAGATGGAGGGCGTCCAAGTCAAGATGGAGGCCCAAACCAATTCGACTTCGACCACGGTTCGGAGTCCAGGACCAGTCTGCACTAAAACGGGCACCCCGGTTGCATACTTGCTCGGATTGAGGCGTTCTTTATATGGTTGGAAAGCTAAGAAGATAACCTTTCCAATGGTTCTGGTCCCACATTCAAATTCCTTGTGAGTCAACGGGAATCGTCCGAACAAGTTGACGTTCCGAATCTGATCCGGTGCTGCGTCACCGTCTTTGGGCCTTTTGGGCCATGTATCGTGTCCGAGTCCACTAGGGACGCGTCTAGGGGGTCTTGCGCGACCCTAACCTATATATATCAGTAGCCGTCGCCTAGGTTAGGGTTGGGATTTTTCTTAGATTATTTCTGTCGAGAACAGTTTCGCCGTTTGATCGGTTTGTAAGACCCCAACTCGTGAGCTTAATCATTCATCTGTAATTTTGGTTGCTATCTATCTCGTTCTTGTTTGTGTTCTTCGATTCGCAAACAGGGAATAGCCTTCTCGGCGAGGCCATCTGTGTTCCGGCACGGGTGGTAACCAGAGGAGACGTGGTGCTGCGATTGCGGGGCTCAAGAAGCCGGATCCACGTGTGTTGCGACTCCGCCCAAATCGTTGGTTATCAGAACCTTTCGGAAGATCGGGAACCCTAGTCCACATCAGGCTAAGCCCACCACACAATTGCAAGGCCCAAGACCCAAATCGGATTTGTACTGGATGAGCTACGTGATTTGTTTCAAAGATTCCCGTTGACTCAGGATGAATTTCAACGTGAAACCAAATCCATCTGAAAATAAACTCCATAAGATTTCCGTCAAGTATTCATGGGCCTCTAGAAGCCTTCTGGATCAACGGAAAAGTCCGTTTCAAGTCAGTGATATCAGGAGGAACCGAACCCACGAACTGGACTTTTATTGGGCTTGACCCTTGGCCCAAAAGCGACGTGATGGAGTTGGAGAAGGCTTGAAAATACCATGGTTTTGTCCCCAATCAATCTCCTTAATCATCCATTTGTTCCTTTAGCCCTCTGTCCTTTTCTTTATCCACGATAACATTTCTGCAAATAAAAACACACACAATTCATGGTGTAGCATCCTTTTGTCAAATATATAACAGGTAAATCGAACATAAGAAACTTGCACCTTTGGTTCTACTGCATAAGACATCGTTGTGGTTGTATCTGTGGTGGTTATGTCCACATCATTCTCACCTTCTTGATTGGAAACCGTCCACAGTTTCATCATGTCATTGAACCCATTGAACTTACCATTATTTATCACAGTATTTGGTGTAGAACATTTCTTGATGGCCAGATGGTTGGATCCTGAAATCTTTGTAGTCAAAAAACCACAACACTCCCTTTATTGCAAACCAACCTGTAACTCATTTATACAGCTAGAGGAACTAGATAGAGAATTACTTATACACATGCGGTCCTCTAAACAATACATCTTATCATGTAAAGGAGGTTTAGTTAAATTGGAACAAATATATACTCGATGCACAAGATACTCTCCCTTTTTATCAAAATTGCCAATAATATAAAAAACCATATGAGAAGTACATGGCAAATCAAATATAGGAAACAATTTCTTTCTCAAACAGTTGATAGGACAAATATCATGGAAATCTATATACCCCAAAGTATTTAAAGAAGATAACAATTTAAGCTCTTCATTATCAGCTCGCAGTGGTTCAATGATGTTGATAACATGTTCATTCAATAGTTGTGACATAGATATAAGTGAAGCATTGCACAACTCTTCTTTGTCACAAGAAATAGTAATCAAATCTTCTTGTAACAAAGAAATTTCAGCAGAAGTTTCCACTAATGATTGCTCTATATTAGCATGAGTAGTGGACAATTCTATAGCACCATGAGAGATCTCACCATGTGTAATTTTTGCAACATCGAATTTACTTGTGACACTATCCTTAGATGATTGATCGGCGCTATCTTCTGACCCTTCTTGAGCTTGGCATTGAGTAACCAATATGTCATCTTTCTTTGTGTCATTTGTTTTCTCCTCATTAACTTGTTTGCTCTCAAGTACCTTCAAAATGTTAGTATCACAAGCAAGAGGTATAGCACGTGGCTGCTCCTCTAATATATGCACATCATCTTTGTAAGTAGGTACAACTAGCCGATTAACAAATATTTCTCTCATTAGCACTTTCATATCATCACAAGTTTGAGGCAAATTATCACGTGAACACCTAGATAAATTTTCCCACCAGATTAATGCACTTCCAATTAAACCACTCGTGACATTCTTAAGTTTTCGTCTTTCACACATATGACATTGTCCAAAAATATGATCTATTCCCTTTTTCCATTCAATATATGCATCACTATCTACTCCATCATAAGAAGGAATGGACGAAAGGTTGTAACCAGATTGCAATGATGGAGATGCAGTGTCAATAGCTCGTGGATTTTTAGATTTATCATCAAGTTCTTTCTTTGCATTAGCAGCTCTCTCCCTTTTATCATTTATAATTTCAGCAGGGGTCAAAGTTAGCAAAGTAATTTTCTTTCCTTTATGAACAAAAGTGTATTTATTACTTCTAAAATAGTGTGTAGCATTATTGTCATATTCCCAAGGACGACCCAATAAAAGTGAACAAGCTTGCATAGGTACCACATCACAGTCAACAGAATCAACATAAGAACCAATGGAGAATGAAACTCTGCAAGCGTGTGTTACCTTAACTTTTTCAGAATCATTTAACCACCGAATATGGTATGGATGTGGGTGCGGCCGTGTGGTCAAGCCAAGCTTGTTCACTAAATCAGAACTCACCAAATTGTTGCAGCTACCTTTGTCAAAAATGACACGTGCTCGACGGTTGCTGATGACGAGGAAAATCTAGAACCAGTTATGTTGTTGTAGCTCCTCAGTTTGTTCTACTATTTTAGTGAGGTCACGTAGAACAAGGAGGCATCGAGATGAATCGTCGGATCCTAACATTGTTAGCATGAAGATAGAGAAAACACAAAATATTATCCCTATCAACTATGAGGTGGTGAAAACAATGTCACTCTCTCTCTCTAGCATCTTACCAAGCTCTTACAAGGTTCTTTCTTACACAAGCAGTGGATGGTACAACCGGTGATTGGTTCGTGATACCTTTGAGAGCTTGATCCGGAGATTGCAAGGGTCAAAGCTGTGCTGATAAGAAGTATATTTGTAGAGCTTGGGTGGCACAATATATAATAGCAAGAAAGAACAATTATTCTAATCAGAAAATACAAATTTGAATAATAGTTCAAAGTACTAGTCAATATGCTGGCCTAGCCTAGACTCAATCCTAGCTCAAGCAAGCACCGACAACACTATGGACTAGAAACAACTCAAAAGACAACTTTGACAAATTCTGAATTTTCTCTTTCTTTTTTTACTCTCTTTTTTTGGTGCGGCTTTTTTTTTCTCTTTATGTTTTTTCTTGCACATTTTTGCCTTTTCTATTTTTTTTCTTTTTTTTTCACACAAAAGGATAACCAGGGACTTTACTAAAAAAATTACAGGGACTCGGACATTGCCAGACTAAACCTGACTGATGGGAAAAGAAGAGCGAACTGCTAGCTGCCTCCTAGTCGGCCTTTTAAGTCATGAGGGTGAAACGTGTCTGCTCAACTTGGAGAACAAGGAAAGACCTGACTTGGAGAACAAGGAAACAAGTGATCTGGTCATATTTATCTCCAACGTTTCTGTTGACCGATCCCACTAAACAAACTCTGTCTCTCGGTTTTCTTTTCTACGATAACAGATAACAGCAATATAGATCGGCTTTAATCTTTGTAATTATCAAACTGAACCGATCTACTTCTTCCTCTTCTCACATGCACACTAGCATACGAACACACAAGATTACTCCGACCGACCAAAGAAAAAGACACAAAATAGAAAACCCAGAAATCCGACGATTACACGAATCCGTTTACGATGGCCCCGAGGACAATAGACCCAAGACTCAAACCAACAATCAAGCCTAAAACTAAACCAGCACTTAGACACGACGATGCAACCTAAAATTCAACAAAGTAAAGACTAATAGAACAATGCAGCGGCTCAATGATGGCTAAGTTATGGATGCAATATTTTTTTATGGCTATTTTCTGGTTATCAGAAGATGAAAACACTCAAACTAATGGATACAAGAATTATCTAACGGGCAACCTGGCGCTTTGATACCAACTAATGAGGATGCTAGGTCCCGATCTTCCGAAGGTATATAAACAACGATTTGGCGGAAACTAGACACACGTCGATCCGGCTTCTGAACGAACATGCTCTTGAACCCCGCAATCACAGCACCACGTCTCCTCTGGTTATCAACCATGCCAAAACCCGGTTGACCTCGCCGAGAAGGCTAATCCCTGCATGCGAATCGAAGAACACAAACAAGAACAAGATAGACACAATCTGAATATTGCAAATATAGATAAAGCTCACAATTGGGGTGCCACAAACCGACTAAACGGCGAAAACTACAACGGTAGAATAATCTAAGCAAAACTCACCCTAAACTGCTGCGGCTACAGAGTATATATGAGTTAAGGACGTCCTAGGGTTGCCCTAGGGCGCACACTCCCTTGGGCTCCCTTGGGCAAAGCCCACGACACAATTACAAGGCCCAGGACCCAAATCAGATTCGGACTGGATGAGCTACATGACTTGTTTCGAAGATTCCCGTTGACTCAGGACAAATTTAATGTGAAACCAAATCCATCTAAAAATAGACTCCATAAGCTTTCTATCAAGTACTCATGGTCCTCCAGAAGCCTTCTGGATCAACGGGAGTCCGTTTCAAGTTGGTGCTGTCAGGAGGAACCGAACCCGCGAACTGGACTTTTATTCGGCTTGACCCTTGGCCCAAAAGCGACGTGATGGAGTTGGAGAAGGCTTGAAAATACCATGGTTTGGTCCCCAATCAATCTCCTTAATCATCCATTTGTTCCTTTAGCCCTCTGTCTTTTTCTTTATCCACGATAACATTTCTGTAAATAAAAACACACAATTTATGGTGTAGCATCCTTTGCTCAAATATATAACAGGTAAATCGAACATAAGAAGCTTGCACTTTTGGTTCTACTGCATAAGACATTGTTGTGGTTGTATCTGTGGTGGTCATGTCCTCATCATGATGATACATCTTGTCAGAGACATAAAGATACTCGGACCAGCATATATGCACAACATGTGGACATTTGAGAGATTTATGGGCGTGGTCAAGAAATATGTCAGTGACATGGCTAGACTTGAAGCCAGCATAGGTTAAGGATATGCAACAGAGGAGGTGGTTGAGTTCTGCATCGAATATATGGATCTGAAACCTATTGGTGTGCCAGTCTCCCGCCATGAGAACAGACTTTCTGGATACAATGAGCTCATTTCTAGAAAAGGAACATTGGGTCATAAAAGAATAGTTCCTCCAGACCTCACAACCATTACATAAGCTCATTTCATTGTTCTCGAGCAATCGGTGTTGGCCGCTCCATATTCAATCATGCATAATTACCTACTTCGTGAACAAAACCCCACAAAGTCAGATGCATGGATTGCTAAGCAACACCGTCTACGGTTTGGCGAATGGCTGAAGAAGCATTTTATGAAGACGAAAGCTCGTGATTCAACGGTCGAAGGATACAATGAGCAATTATATCTTTTCTCTCTTGGACCGTCCAACACGATCCATTCATTTCAAGGATACGAAATAAATGGGTTTACATTCTACACAGTAGCACAAGATAGCAAAAGCACCAACCAGAACAGTGTTGTACGTGTGGACGCATTTGATTGTGATGGCAAGAAACGTGCATACTATGGTTATATCGACACGATATGGGAGCTTGACTATGGTCCTCTTAAAGTGCCAGCTTTTAGCAGCAAATGGGTGAAAATTCCAAAAGATTTAAAGGTGGACTAGGATGGAATAACCACCGTTGATCTTAATGATGTTGGGTACGAGGACAAACCTTTTATATTAGCGAGGTCCATCAAACAATGCTTGTATGTCATAGACCTGTCTAACAAGAAACAACATGTAGTCATGCCCGGAAAACGAAGAATTGTGGGAGTCGATAATAATGTTGATGAAGACGAGTATGATCAGTGTGACGAGATACCGCCATTTGCTACAGAAAGCCACACGACGAAACTTGAGGAAGACGCAGTCGAAGCCCCATATGTACGGACTGATCATCAACAAGGGATACTAGTGAACGAATGAAATATTGCTCATAGAATTTTGTAATTGTAATTAAGGGCTACTAGAATTTTGTAACTGCAATTTAGTATCCCTGAAAAAAGAACTATTGAAAATTGAATATCAGGGGGTACAATATATTCTTGATATTGAGTTATTTGCATAACATAATTCCAACTTATAATATTATGTTCACACAATTAAAAGTAGCATTTACAACTTAAAATATTTGCATGACATAATTATGTCCTAGTTTTAAATCTCAGTCGAGATAGATCAAACTTAAAATTAAAAAAATGAAAAAAAAACTATAGGTGGCGGTTCTAAGAGTAAACCGCCACTTATAGTCAAGTTATTGGTGGTTGTTCTTAATGAAACCGACACCTATAATCAAGTTATAGGTGTCGGTTTCTCTAAGAACCGCCACCTATACCCCTTTCCTATATATATCAAGCCCGAAACCCTAGCTAACTCCTCACTAACTCTCTCACTGTCACTCTCACTCTCATAGTGCCGCCGCAAGTAGTTTGGAGGAGCGAAGCGTTGCGGCCGCTCGTCACCGTCGCTTGGAGGAGCGAACGGACGCTGGCAGGCTGCTTTGCCGCTGCCGGTAAGCCTCCCCTTCCCCTTCCCCACCTCTCCCTTCCCTAACCTGGCCTCTAACCGGTTGAACCACTACGTGCAGAGGCCACCAGGTTGCCTTGCCACCGCCACCGCACGCCGGTCTTCATCGCCGCCACCGAGCAGCCTCGCTAAAGCCGCCGCCAGGCCATATCTGACCGCTCCCCCTTAGACGCCGCTGCTAACAGACACTGGCAGGCTGCCCCACTGTCGCACGGCTACTTCATCCCTCCATGCCGCCGCTACCGCCGAAGATCTCGGACACCGCCGCCGCGAGAAGGAACGTTGCCGAGGAGCGTTTTGCGAGGAGGAGCGAGTGGATGCCACCGCCGCCCGTCGCTGTCGCCGCCGCTACGGTCGCCGGTAAGCCCCTCCCCTCCCCTCCCCACCCCCTCCCACCCTCCCTCCCTCCCCTAACCCTCCTACCCTACCACTCCATGCATATCTCGATCGCTGCCACCGGTGGTGAGGAGGAGCGTCGCCCCTGTCCCCGCCAACAAGGAGGAGGAGCCGTCGTCGTTTGGGTTGCCTCGCTGCCACTCTGCCGCCAGGTTATCATAGATATCGGACGCCGCCGGTCTTCATCACCGTCGGGTTGCCTCGCCGCTACTCTGCCGTCACCACAACGCGCCGGTCTTCGTCGCCCCTGCCGAGCTGCCTCCCCACCACCGGTAAGCTCATCCCCTCCCCTCTCCCGCCCCTCCCCTTCCCTCCCCTTAAACCTAATCCTCAATTTCTCTCGATCCCCCACAGACGTCGTCGTCGCCGCCGGGCTAACTACGCAGACAGAGGAGGGAGGAGAGACAGGGGCCACTCATCACCACCACTGCCGCCGCAAGTAAGCCTCTCCCCTCCCCTTCCCCACCCCTCCCCTCTCCCTTGCCCCTCCCTGCATTTTCCTGGATGTGCACGTCGCCGGTAAGCCCTCTGGCCCCTCCCTTCCCCTCACCTCCTCGCCGCAATTCTTGGAATGCTGCCGTTGCTGCCATGTTTGCTTGCTTGCTACGGGGAAATTGCTATGATCCTATCTATATGAAATTGCTATGATCCTATCTTAATTTGGGGCAAATACTGTGAATTTGGGGCAATTGTCTATATATATGCTGTTGGAATTGGGGCAGATATCTATATATATGCTGCTGGAATTTGGGGCAAATGTCTGCTGAATTTGGGGCAAATGTCTATATATATGTTGCTGGAATTGGGGCAAATATCTATATATATGCTGTTGGAAATAGGGCAAATGTCTATATATATGTTGTTTGTATTGGGGCAAATGTCTATATATATGCTGCTATGAATTCATTTTATGAATTTTAGCCTGTCTATATATGCTGCCATGTTTGCTATGAATTCATTTTATGAATTTGCTGCCATGTAGCTTCCCATGTTTGCTATGAACTCATTTTATGAATTTTAGCCTGTCTATATATGCTGCCATGTTTGCTATGAATTCATTATATGAATCTGCTGTCATGTTTATATGCTGCCAGTTTGCTATGAATTTATATGAATTTGCTGCCATGTTTATATGCCGCCAGTTTGCTATGAATTCATTTTATCCGAGAATTTGCTGCCATGCTACCATATAAATTTTGGGCTGCCTCTTGTCCTTCCCTTCTCACCTCCCCACCCCTCCTATAGCTCGATGATGATAATTAGGTCGGAATGAGATTGTGTGTGGCAAAGATTACTTTCTATTTCTTCATTCTGTGACTACACCATATTCTTGTGAGGACGAAGTGAGAAGACGTCACCTTGCGCTAGAGAGAAGGGAAGGTCCACTCCTGTCGAACTTATTGTTGACGAGACTTAGTGCCGATAGGATATGAGTGGCCTTCTCCTTATTCTCTTTGGCACATGCTGTCGATACTTAGTGCTATAGGTTGCTACACACGTTCGATGATTAAGTCTTGACCTAGTATAGCAAGGATGCCATTAAGTTGGCAATCCGCTAAACTATGGCGAGGAGGCCATTAGGTTGGCAGCCTGCCTTCTAAGAGCAATATACCTATTATTACCATTCTTTTGGATTAATAATGATTTTTTGTATTATTTGTATTTTTCCAAATTAGATTTGTAATCATAAATGGAGCACGAAGAATGTGCGAACTTTGGATCTAACGACAACACAATGGTAGCCCTTGCGGCTACCTAAACTTGAACGACGACCCACATGACCTAGGAGACGACCTGAACTTTAACGATGACTTAGAGGTATTTTAGATGTACTCCTTTCCTAGTTTAATTCAATAGATGTGTTGTGCACAACTCGTCTGATTAGTTTGATTATTCTCGAAACTGTCATATTTTCATAGGCGGCTGGAACTTCACATGCAACATCGGAGAAATCCACCGCTGCATCTGCGAGGAAGACAAGAGGTCCAACAAGGATGCCCTTTGGGACATATGTTATCCAGGAGCTATCTGCAGAAGGCCAGCCACTCAAACCTATGAGGGCATTAACTCCCTACGGGCTTGCCCTAGGCCGCATCGTCAAAGACAATGTGACGATCGATCACCGGTTCTGTAAGTCGAACAAACTTGAAGAAGCAGAGTCAACGGTGCCAAATAGCCTCAAGGACATATGTTGGGATAAGCTGAAGTTAAACTTCACCTTTCCAGAGGGATCCGAGGCTGTCTGCAAGAAATAGGCTCTAAAGGGTATGGGCAAGTGATGCTAGCGATTCGCCGTTGGAGCTGTCCTAGGACAAACGAAAGATAAAAAGCACCACGCTATCTCGTATGCTAGCAAGACCCTAACCGAAGCCCAGCTTAATTATGCAACAACTGAAAAAGAGCTTCTAGCTGTGGTCTTTACTATTGACAAGTTTAGGTCCTACTTAGTGGGTGCTAAAGTAATTGTTCACACTGATCATGCTGCACTCAAGTACCTATTAACTAAAAAGGATGCTAAACCCCATCTTTTAAGATGGATCCTACTTCAAGACTCTGACCTTGAAATAAAAGACAGGAGTAGAGAATTCCGTAGCAGATCATTAGTCTCGTCTACATGGGTACTAACTTGCAGGGGCCCCTGATAAATAATTTTCTGCGAGACAACATGCTCATGACAGTCAGTGGCTCTGACCCATGGTACACCAACATTGTCAATTACATGGTGACGAAGTATGTGCCGCCAGGGGAAAGCTCCAGAAAACTCAAGTATGAGAGCCGCCGTCACATTTGGGATGAGCCATACCTCTACAGAGTCTGCTTAGATGGAGTGTTGAGGAGGTGTGTGCCAACAGATGAGGGCCTGAAGATATTGAGCAATGTCATTCTGCACCTTATGGTGGGCACTATGGAGCATTTCACACACAAGCCAAGGTGTGGCAGTGTGGGTTCTATTGGCCCACCATGTATGAGGACTCCAAGGAGTTTGTCAGGAGATGTGTCAGCTGCCAGAGAACTGGAGGAATCACCGCTTGAGATGCGATGCCCCTCACCTACAACCTTCAAGTAGAAATATTTGATGTGTGGGCCATCGACTACATGAGACCTTTTCCAAAGTCCCAAAGTTTTGAGTACATCTTGGTGGTAGTTGACTACTTGTCCAAGTGGGTAGAAGCCATGCCATGCAGAACTGGAGATGCCAAGAACACCAAAAGGATGTTCACCGAGGTCATCTTCCCGCATTTTGGCACCCCAAGGATGATCATCAGTGATGGAGGTTCCCAATTCATCGACAAAACATTTCGGGAACTCCTTCGCGAGATGGGCGCCAAGCATGACATAGCTACGCCATACCATCCTCAAACCAGTGGTCAAGCATAAACATCCAATAAGCAAATCAAGAACATTCTGCTCAAGACCATCAACAAGATGGGGACAAGATGAAAGGATAAACTCCCTGAGGCATTATGTTCATACCGGACAGCCTACAAGACGCCCATCGGTATGTCACCATACCATATTGTCTACGGGAAGCCATGCCAACTTCCTGTAGAACTGGAGCATTGAGCCTACTGGGCCATCAAGGAGTGGAATATGGACTTTGAGGGAGCTGGAGAATGGAGGAAGATGCAGTTGTCCGAGTTGGAAGAATGAGGGACAAGGCGTACCACAGCGCCAAGCTGTACAAAGAAAGGACAAAGAGATGGCACGACAAAAGGATCAAGGTAAAGACATTCCATCCAGCGGACAAAGTTTTGCTGTTCAACTCCAGAGTTAAGCTGTTCGGCCATGGGAAGCTGTGAAGCAAATGAGACGGACCATTCAACGTCATCGACACCTCGTCACATGGAGCCATCAAACTCCGCGACGACTCAGGTATGATGTTCAAGGTAAATGGTCAGCGTCTTAAACTTTTCCTTGAGCCGAATAAAAATTTAGATGAAGAAATAGATGTGATAGAATTAATCGACTTCACACTCTAATTCCTCAACTAAAATTTTGCTTAATTTCTGTGTTAGCATAGTTCCCTAGGTGTCTTTAGGTCCTGTCGGCTTGTGGTACAAAAATTGGAGCCAATGGGACCCACCAGGGTTCGGCCGAACCAGGTTGGAGTCCAACGGGCTCCATTTTTGAACTACAGGCTCGTTGCATCTCCCTCTTCCTGTTCTTCGTTGCGTCGGCGTCATTTCTGTTCCAGATCCACCAGAGACTCCTCTTCTCCACCATTGTTCCCTCTTTCGTCCATTTTTCATCCACCAAAATCCTTGCCATTTCATCTCTATTCACCACAAATAGCTGGCAAGGGTAAGGCACTGATCCCCTACCGTGGTACATCTGCCAGAACCTTTGATTTGGAAGGGGATCCAACTCTGGCGAACCAAATTGTTCCAACGGAGGAATCAACGATGGAACAAGTGCACGTGCTTTGGGTTGAACCCCTAAAGTCATTGCTAGCCTCCACGTCGAGTTTGGGGGCCGGGGGAGCCGCCTCTGGTTCAGCCGAACCAGGCCCTGGCCAGCCCCTCGTTCGGCCGCTGTCGCCTTGCCGTGTGCCCACCAAGGTGCAGGGCGACTCTCCAGTGTGCCGACCGACGACCGTCGGGCTGAAACCCCGGATTGTGCAGCAACTTATCCGGGACGATAGTATGGCGAGGGAAGGATACATCGGTACCCTGCATACCAATGAAGGAGACACGGTGTTTCATCGTTATGAGACACCGGCCACTTCGCCCTCAACGCTGCGCAGGGAGCGTTTTAGGGTTATGGGGGTTTGTACCCCCAATGGTGTTTTCGGCAAGGGCCTTTACCGGTCGGCTTCTGTTGACGTGAAATTTGGTTCCACATGTCTCACACTGAAGGCCTGAGAAATCTGCTTAACTCTAGTGCAGGTCCTAACAATTGGGTTCAGAGCGTGCCAGTTGATTTGATCCTGCAATCAACAGATAGAGAAAATTAAGGTTAGATTCGATGTGCCATCGGCCACTAGGCCGATAACGGGTAGCCGATAACAATGACTTTGTGATCGGTTGTAAACAGATGAAATCTGCAATCGGCTATATGGAGAAGAACGAGCCGATCGGATAAAGATATGAAATTGAATTAAAGATAGACTATCGGCTGAAACCCTGATAAAAACATGTATATTATCAATTGATGTGTCTAAACCGATCAACTCTGATTTTAGCCCCAAGGATCGAACGAGGCCAAGACAGCTTGCACTAAAATCATCATTAACCGATCTGGATAAATCAGCCGATGACATACATGTTGGTAGATGCATCGTGTCATATAACGCATTGCCTTGATATATTATTATCAGTAAGAGCCCGATTAAAATATTTGACTTAACTAAGAAAGTTCTAATCAGCATCTTATTTAGAATATTTGACCTAACCAAGGAAGTCCTAACTAAGATGAACCGATGCAAATATATTATAGTCGATCTGCAATCTAACGATACATATGATATGCGACGTACTAACCAGCTATCGAGTATATCGAACCTAATCGAGAAAGTACCGATAGCCAATCAATACGAAGTTTGACGAGACATACCTACTGCCGTAGTTCGAACCGAATAGATGCAGCATGACCCGAAAGCACAATCTCTTCGAAACCTAGCGAGAGCTAGGGTGGCGATGCGCTGTTGTTGTATTGAAAAAGTGTTGATCCCTATTACAGTACCTGGGCTACAAATTTATACCCATGGGTATTCGACTCCTAATTGTACACGACTCAATCGACTTGACATATGCGATCATTACAAGAAAGGAAACTGACTTCTAACTTTACAAACTAGGACTCTGATAACTTGCACACCAAGAAAATAATAAACTTTCCTAATCTAAATACAATCTGATTCCGAGCCCGATTCAGCCCAACTTGGCCCATGTTTCCCAGTCTCTATCGGCTTCTAACTTTTCAGCAGTTCAATCTCTATGTTTCTAATCCAACAACAACCCGATCAAGCATCTCATCGGGTTCTAAGCCGATACCAAATCCTGTTGTCAACAGCTTCACCCATGGGGAAAGTTGAGGAATCGGTGAGCTCTTCGCCTGGACGGGAGCGTCGATGTGCATCACCGCCTCTGGCTCCTGTGGTGGCCTGTAAAAATCAGAAGCTGAAGGAGCCCAAGCCGTCGGTCGAAGAGCTCGCCAAGCAAGTTAAAATGCTTAGACAAAGGACGATCGAGCTCTTCGACTCGAATGTAGAGTTGAGGGTGGAAATCACTGAGCTTAGGGAAGAGCTTCAGACCCTCAGCCACAGATTGTGTGCCAAGCTCAAGCGCGCTTTCCACGAGATGGGGAAGGAGGACGATTTCTATGCTTAGAATAGACTCCCCATCTCTTAATTTAGAACTTCGGCGCTTGCTTAGTTTAGTTTAATTTTATTTCATTCCCTTTTTATTCCAATAATTGTAAGCGCCCCATTTTGTTTAAATGAATAAAGATTGCGGTACATTGGTATTTTACCCCAATGTTGTCAGTTATTTTATCCCATGAATAAAGATAGGTTTGCAAATAAGTGTGGGGGGATCCCTCAGCTTGTCAGATGAGAGGTAGTCAGAATGATGCAATTTTGGCCACTACAGAAGTCTGCAGAAAACTGCAAAGTGAGGAATCAAGGTGGTGGTTCGGCCAAACCTGGCCTGCTACCCCTCACTCCTAGTTTCCATAGGTCTGCATATCTGATGCTTCAGTCTCCTCTGTTATCTGCATTCCTGTACTTTAGAGCTTTGGAAAATAAATAAAATAAAACTCAAGCAAATAAAAGTGTGAAAATAAAATTTCTTCAAGATAGTTCTTGTGCATGATATATTATTGATTATGGTTGACTATGTGAACTAAAATTCAGATAGGAACCCTCACTCCATCTAAATAATTGATTTTTGAGATATGGACTAGATGAAGGGATTCTTTGTTTCATCTCTTCCAGACACTTGGGAATCTTTATTTTTGAAAATTAAAAATGTTTTTGATATGGCAAAAATTCCTCATAAGACTTTGTTTCATACCCACCAAAGCCAAAATGCAATGATCATCATGATGAACCGTACTTTGCATATGACTGCGTGCATTATATTGAGCTTTGACAAATGGATGTGACTCGCATTAGATTCTTTTCATATTCATATGATCACGGGTCCATCTTTTCTTTTTCATTTTCCACCAAATAAAGCTAAAATTCTACACAGGAAGTAAAGCATTGATTACATTTCCATTACCACCAAATAAAGCTCCATCAAAAAGTATGCTCTCTTTCCAAAAATTGCCAAAAGCTAAAAAGAGGAGAGTGGCCCATTGTCCAAAAATCAGAGTGAAAAAACTCATCCAAAAATATTCCTTGAATAAAAACACTATGGCCAAAATAAACTCCCTCACAAAAAGGCATCCACAAAGGAGGAGAGACATAGCAAAAGGAAGCAACACCATTTTTCTTTTTCTTTTTCCACCATATATACCCTTGATCTAGGATATGACGAGTTATCTTCTTGAGTCCATGTATTTGTCTTCGCAAAATATATGATGCAGGTATGTCCCAACTTTCCCTACCAAGCTCCATATATCAGCCTTAGAATAGGGAGAAGATTTGGCAACAGCCTTGGTGAGGATATACACATATCTAAGCGACATGAGAGAAAGTCCAATTAAGGAAGAATGCCATTTTTGTGAAAACCAAACAAAAATCCCAAGGGTCTGAAGAAAGGAGCAAGGAGGACAGGAATCTTGACCGTTCCAATTGTCAATTGTCCAAGATGGTGAGATAGCCACAATCACAAGTTCACAGGTATGATCATAGTCCTGAATACCTTTGTGCATTTGAATCTATCGTGGGAAGTTTTGTTTCTTCACTTTTATCGCTACCTTTACTTGAGGACAAGTAAAGAGCTAAGTGTGGGGGTTTTGTTGACGGCTCTTAATGCAACATGTTATGTTGTCAACTCCTGCAAAGTTTACATAAAATAAATAATCCAACATAGTGGTAGGAGTTTACTTCTAACCATTTCCACAAGTGTTGGTGAAATATTTATATGTAGGAAATTATACCCAAAGTGGAGAGAAAATAAGCTACCAAGTGGGAATTGTATTTCCGGTGAAGCCCATGGAGTTTCAAGCCCATAAAACCCGAAGAAATCCACCAACAAAGGCTATGGCACGATGAAATGGCCCACTAAGCCCATTTGGAGGAACCTGGAAGAAGGCCGAGACATGGCCAGGACTGGGTTCGGCCAAACCCTATGGTGGTTACCAGAGGCGTTGCCGACATTTCCAACTGTCACAACCGCCATTGAGTAGGCTATAAACAAAGCCCTCACTTCACACTTAGAACACACACCAAGCTTGAGCTGAATTATAAGAGGCTCTATTGTACACTCATGTATACTAGATTAGGGAGAGAGTGGAGTAGAAGTCGTCGGAAGAGTTCCAGAGTTGTCGATAACTTTTCCCTATTACTTTTACATCGTTAAATACTCATGCTTTAAGAGAAATATTATTCTGAGTACTTGAGTTTACTTTCGTAAGATTTACCTCTCAGTTAGTTCTTAGTAGAATACGGGATTACTGCTTACTATAGACAACACACTTATAGTAATTGCTTGGGTGCCTAATTAACACTTGGGTAGTAATTAATCTGCTTAGACAAGGTGTCTAGGTAGTAATTTCTAGTAATTGCTGCACCTCCCACAGTTAGCTTGAGGCAAGTGTAGATGTGGTGACAGCCCTCAAGATTACGTAGTCCTCCCTGTTCGTGTGTGTAGTAGCTCGCAAGATCCTAAGGCAGGGAGTCACCAGTTGCTCGAAGTATCTATGCTACGATTAAATAAGCTTCCCGTAGACACTGTCTCTTACGAGTAAACCATCTCAACCCTTTGGCCTACCATTAGCTTGTGTCCTTGGATGAACTAGGTGAAGGTTAGTCACACTGTTCCCTGTGGATTCGATACCCTAGAAATACTCCTTAGAAGAAGTGCTACAGCGGTATTCCGTTCGCTTGTGGATTTATTCTGTGGATGATAAGAAATACCAATAGCTACACGATATCATCATGGAGGGAGGCAAAGTTTTTTATACTGGTTCAGGCCCCTAAGAAGGTAATAACCCTACTCCAATTTATATGGGATTATATGTGGGGGTAATCCCCAAATAACAGAGAGTACAAATTGCGGGAGAACCTATATAGTAGTTGTCGACTTGGCAGCCTGGAACACCATCACGTAGTCGACAACGAAGTAGTCTTCAGCTGTAGATCCTATGTTGGCTGGTGGAATCGGCGAGATTGTAGTTGAGGGATTTGACCAGGGAACTCGGTGACTTGGGCTTCTAGTACCCCGACTTCGTAGATTAGGGGCTATGTGGTGGCTAGATTGATCTGGCTTTAGTTGTTCTTCTCCCCCTGGGGGTCTTGTATTTATGCCCATAGATGTCTCCTTGTCCAAGTAGGATTAGGGAGACCAATATGGATACTATTGTTGATGGTCATTATTGCAACATTTTGACCGTCAATATTACCAAAATAATTGAGAATTAGGTATGCTTGCAATGCATATTTATTTCAGAATAATTTATTTCCACTTGTACTTAGCAAAAATTTACTTGTAGAGAAAATATATCAAAATGGAGAAGATAAGTGGGAGAAAACCTCACTCTCAAGCAAGCTTGTGGATAAGAGGGCCACCTGGCAGGACAGATGTCGAAGTAACCGATATTGCAACTGCCAACCATCATAAGGGCCCACCTGTCAGTCACTGGAGAAGGCTGGAGACGGTTGAAGGCCAGAGTGGTTCGGCCGAACCAGGCTTGGCGTCGATCCCTCCGATCTTCCACGTGTAGGTTCCTGATGCTCTCCTGATGGCGGTTACGAAGGGCAATGTGGTCAATTCGCATCAGAGTTACCGCCACTTGAAGCCTATTTAAGGAGAACCTCACTTACTCTCCAACACACACCAAAGCAAGGAATCAAGCTCACTCTACTTGTAGTATTAGTCTAGTAGAAGTAGGAATAGAATAGTTCTAGTTCAAGGAAGACTTCGAAAAAATAAGAATAAAGTTCTAACTTTGATTTCTAGTTCTTTTGTAAGACTTTCAATACTTCAATATATTCATCTTTATACAATTGCGGTAGCCTAGTCCAATCATAGACAAGTCTTGCCAACTTTAGCATTTATATGATTAGTATACTAGTGTGGTTATATTTATCTGGGATTTGCATTGGTACGGTTATAATGTCTGGGAACTTGGTTAGTATTCAACTTAGGCTAGTCCTGGTAATATTAATCTGGAACTTAGATACTCTACTTCAATTGCAAGGCTGTAGAGTAGGGACCGATGGCTTAGATGTGGTGTCTAGGCTGGATCTTACAATTATTTGGGCGATTATATTCTGGGTGTGTTTGCGGGCCGTCGATGGTGACAGCTCGGTACGGGTGACTCCCCTGCAGTATAGTTTCCTACATATAAATTCCTGGGGTTAGATGCACCTCCGCATTTAACTTCGGTTAAATGGTTATGACAGTCTGTCGTAAGTAACTCGACAGGCCAGGGTAATTTTGCGAAGCACCGGGAGGGCATAGCTAGGTCTAGGCTTAGTTATAGCTGCATTGTAAGGAGGGTACGCCACACTATTGTATACTGGTTAGAAGATGTTAGAGTGTTGCATAAAGTACAGAAAATAGAACTATACTATTACTGCTCTTACTTAGACTAATTTAGGATTGATATAGAGTTTAGCCAGATCCTTCTCTTGTATCACTCTGCCCAAGATATATTTCTTACCCCTGTTTAGAACTATGACTTATACATGTGTATGTATTTTATTAGAATGATTACACTTTACAAATCTTCCCTTGGGATAAAATAAATACAATACCTTGGAGTACTCCCGGGTGAAATGCTACAATGATATATCCGTGCACTTGCGGATTCATTTCTGCCAAACCATAGATTATCATTGATTATTTCAAGTTGTCGTCGTTGGGAACTATGTTCCTAAGGATGACAATAAGAAATACCAACAACTATCCGAGTAGTCCTATAGTTGCCATGTAGAACTCTTCTTATTCTTCCTTATTCGAAACTCCTTTCATATTAGAGGTACAATTCCGTGTAAGGCATGGTATATGGTGGGCCCAGCCGAGCCTAGTCGAGTACTATTAGGTATCCCTTATCTGTAAATTTGACAATATGTACTGCGGGGGGACTCCCGAACTGAGTTGTCACTTTCGACGGCCTGCAAATCACCCAGAGTACATACGCCCAAATAGTGGTAAGTCATAGCCTAAGCCCTATGCTTAAGCTACTACTCACTACTCTACAACTTAGCATTTGAAGTAGAGCAACTAAGTCCCGAACCCATGTCTGTTGGCTTAGACTAATAAGAGTATGAACCAAGTAGTTAGACACTATATCAGCATCAATACATATCCAACATGATGTATCCACAAAATTCATACTAATTAAGTACAGACTAAACAAGGCATTCATATTCTATGATTGGAATATAATACTAACTTGTATAAAGAAGAATATTGTATTGAATATCGAAATGTCTTACAAGAAGGAAAAGATAGTACTCCCTCCATTTCAGATTGTAAGACGTCATACCTCTCTAGTAGGGCGGCTTACAATCTGAAACAGAAGGTAGTAGAACTTTACCGAATTCCCAAAGCCTCCGCTGGAATTGGAACTATTCTAACCCTAATCCATCAGTACTATACTAATACTAACAGTAGAGTAGCTAGAAGCCTTGCTTGAGTGTGTGTTGGAGAAGGAAGTGAGATCCTCTTTATATAGGGCTTCAATGCCGGCAGCTTGGAGTGGAAATGACCATCATAGCCCTCAAAATCGCCATCAGCAGCCAACCAGGAGTCACCACGTGCAAGGTCGGTGGAAGAGGCGGCTAGCCTGGTTTGGCTCCCTCCGACCTCTGCTTCCGCCAAGTATCTAACAGGTGGGTCCCATTGACGGTTTGAGGTGCAATGGCGGTTACTTCAACTGCCATCTCTGTCAGGTGGGCCCTCCTTGCTTGGAAGTGAGGTTTCTTCCATTATCTTCTCCATTTTTATATATTTTCCCTACAAGCAAATATTTTGCAAGTACAAGAGGAAATAGATTATTCTGAAATAAATTTGCATTGCAAGCATGGCTAGTTCTCCTTTATTTTAGTAATATTGATAGTCAAAATCGGTCAATAACGACCGTCAACAGGCGGCCCAAAAGAGGTACTCACCTTGACCGCAAGTTAGAGGAGATAATTGTCTTTGCTATCCATATATACTATGGGCTCGTCCCTCTAATTTTTTAGTTCCTCTCCTTGATTTTCGAGACCTATAGTGTCACTATTCACTAACTTGTTCCTAGTGCCCTTGCTTTCATTTGCATCATACACCTCTATGAAAATTTTGTCGAAGTACTCCTTTCTTCACCTCTTCCGCTATATGAGTGGTTGTCGCACATAGAGGAATTGGAAAACTGAGCAGTGTCTTTATATATCCCCTAACATTCCTAACATTTCGGGAATGGAAGAGAATTGGGAGGATGGGAGTGGGAGAAAAAAAGAGAGGGGAGGAAGAACTTGGGAGGGGCGTGGGGCTAACCAAAGAGGCGAGACGGAAAGGGGGAAAGAGAAAGGAAAAAAGGTAGATGGATGCTTGAATACATGCAAATATTAGATATGCATCAAATAATTTCATGTTAATAATGACCAAGGAATAAAAATAAAGACATCTAGGAGTAGTTTATTTGCAAAATAATTAACATTCAAAACTCACTAGGAATTAAAAATAAAATGGATCACGATGACCATGTCAGACAACTTTTATTGCGATTTGTATATACATCACTTGATGAGATTAGTTATGGCCGTGCAGATGATTGCCATATGCACTGAGTACCAGCTATGATGCACTAGTGGTGATGGGATTATGGCTATCTTGGCGAAGACATTATTGCACTCATGTGCAAGGATTATGGCCTCTTGAACCTTTGCCTTCCCACGGGCATAGTCTCGTTGTTCGATATTGGCGTGTCCTTGGGCGAATGAGACGCGTATGCTGTAGTATAACTCCTGGCACTTTCCAAGCGCCGCCTTCATTTTGGCATCAGTGCCTGGTTTGGCTAGTAGGGCCATGATGTCCGCATTTGTGTTTTTGGCATAACGGATGCCGATGATAGCCGCGATCTTGGCCAAACTCCAAGTATTTTCATCCTCGCTGTGACGGTAGCTGCCCAGTGCGGAAACACATAAATCTTTGTTGATTCGGTTGTCAATGCCGACTGCAGCCTTGCATGTACCTAGCACGTCTGCGTGAACAGCACTGCTCAACGCAACAACTGTGGTGGCTAAGATGACAAGAGCTGCTGATGATCTCATCTCGTTGAATTCAGAGAGATAGTCACTGTATGGTGGATTGGTTATATGTAGTATTGGAGTTCTTGGTGGGGGATGTGTGTAGGTGGTTTCTCTTATAGGCCGAGCGAGTTGTAGAAATTAAATGGATAGTTGTATACATATGTATTATTATTGAGTTGCATTAAATTACTGCCAAATGTTGGATTTAATTATTTATTGTGTGAAATGATATGTCATATCTTAGCAGGTATTTATTGTGTGAATATATATGCCATATATTGGTATTTATGGCAGAATCCTAATTCATGCCCCCGCAATAGTACAAGCACAACTAGCAATTAGTGCACATAGATTTCAAAGATGACTTCGCTTTATCCGCATTGAAATCACCTAGGTTTAACTAAATTCCAATTAAATTCATTTATTTAAATCATGTACCACATTTTTTTAATGGGGGGCAAAAAGCTTCATGTACCACATGGTTGGCATAATAAAAAAAAACACAATATTATATTGAAAAATAGAAGACAAACCATATAATCGTATTATATGAAATTGAAACATAGTGTCAGTGCATAAATTATACAATTGTACAGGTTGTGGTTTTAAGGTAAACCTTCACCACTTATATTTCCTCTAGCAAATACCCAAATCAATTACTTGCAAGCCACCACTTATTTTATGCCACATAGCGGCTAGCAGCATACATTGGCACCAAAGAAAGTAGCCACATTTCACCTTGTCGAAACTAGCTCAATAGCCAATAGTAGAGAGTATGGGCAACCAACCATTCACCTCAATTCATTTGAACACACATAAATAAACAGGCCCGTCTCAAAAAAAAAAAAAAAGAAAAGCCAATGTCCCTACTGTCATCTTCCTTTGCCCAGAAACAACCAAGTACACTAACCAACCAACATCATCCTTCTTTGCCAAGACAATACCAAGAACGATAACCAACAATCATCAATATATTGACTAGACCACACCATCAAATTTGGCTAGAAGGAGGAGGTGGAAGGAGATGGTAATGATCAAATCCGCCGCGGACATGTCAACATTGCTAAGCATTAGTTTTGACTTTTGAGTGATATAGCAAATTCTGAAACTTCTCCACATTCAGTGTTTAACTATAAATATTCTCTGTGGTTTGGGAAGGGTCGGTGGATTTGAGTAATGGACCTTCTTTCATAGACTTTGATGGGCTTCATAGGTGTAACGTCCCGAATTTCCCCTTAATTAAATCACCCTTTAATTTGTTTCTAGAAATCAACAAAAATTATTGAAGCCTCAACCTAATAAAAATACCCCAGTTAAAAGTTATTAAGGCCGGGAATATTTTCTTCGGAAATATTTTCTTTCGCAGCGGAAAATTGTAATCAATTTAAATTTGAACTCATAGAGCAAATTAAAATCTAATAGGAAAATAAAATCCTAAAAATATAATTAAAAAAGAGTAGAAATCCTTTCCTCGCGGGAGTCCGCTGGGCCGGCCCAAGCAAGCCCAGGCCGCCGCCGCCCCTCCCCTCTCTGCCCCTCTGGTTCGGCGCCCTCGCCAAATAAATGCCGAGGAAAAGTCCTTTTTCTTTCCTTTTCCCCTAAGCAATCCTAATCCTATTAGGTTTTCTTTTTCTTTACCCTCTTGGGCCTAAAACCAGCCCACCTCTTCCCCTTTATAGAGCCGCCGCCCCCACCCATTGCGCCACCCTGCCCCTGCGCCTGCGCCTAGCCCTAGCCGTCGCCGCCAGCCCTAGCCGCCGCGCGCCTCCGCCGCCGATGCGCAAGCCGCCTGCCGCTTGCTGTTGCCACCGCCAGCCGTGCGCGGTCGCCTGCGCCACCACTTGCTGCCTGCTGCTT
Organism: Leersia perrieri; assembly: GCA_000325765.3. Taxonomy (NCBI): domain Eukaryota; kingdom Viridiplantae; phylum Streptophyta; class Magnoliopsida; order Poales; family Poaceae; genus Leersia; species Leersia perrieri. Next base: position 16,749,848 of record CM002481.1, read on the forward strand.
GCCGTGCCAACGCCCTGCTGCTTTGCCGCCGGGTGCCGTCGCCAAGCCGCCATCGCCGCCGTTGATCACTGGAGACCGCCGAGTTGCTGTTCGTCGCTGTTTTCGCAGGGTGAGAACCCGGTTCTTTCTCCTTAGTTGTCAGTAGTTGGACTAGGGTTAGGGTTTTGCCGTGTACCGTTGTACGCATGTTTTTAGTCGTAGAACAGAACCTACATGGTGTCCTCTCCTCTCTGTTTAGGGTTGAAAACTAAATGACTAAGTCGTAAATTGTTACCTAAAGAGCAATTCTAATTAGCGGCCATGTATAGGTTGTTTAATATCGGAATTCACCCTTTTAAGCCATGTTAATCCCTGAAGTTTAAATAGAACCTATATGTGTGGTTTTTTGTTTATTTATTTGGTTCTTGCAGCCTTTTTATTTTAAGCACTTGTATTCGTGTAGACTTCGAGTCGTCTGAAGAGCCGCTGTACGTGGTTGCCGATTCGCCGTTCGCTTCGCCCGAGCAAGGCAAGTCACACTATATCATTGATCATGTTGAACCTATGATTTGCAATGTATTTTTGCTTTCAATATAAATGCATTGTTTGTCAAAAATTGTGTAGGCATCGCAGTTTTATTTTTTTTAGAATATTATTATACCTATTATTCTTGTACTATGGCCTATTCCTGTCGATGTATTTTAATTCCTTTGTAAACCTAGGTAAATGAAACTCGGTTAACTAGTACCCTATGTTGATGGTACGATTATTCCACATAGGATGTTGCTTAGCCCTACGTAGATAATAACATAGAGTTGTTTCAGAACGTCAGATGACTAATGGAACTAAATATTGAAAGGTAGTGGTTTGTCGGTGGTTTGCCGATGGAATCACTGGGAAGGGGTCTTTTGGAACTAAAATTGGTCTACAAAATGGAGGAACCTGAGTGCCGGATGGGGTTCTGGATGGGCACTTAGGTGGGTTAAGGACCGGTCAAACAATTCTCGGTGCAAAGCCTTACTCGTACGACCACTTGTCTCTTACGGGGGTCCTAGTCCGAACTATAGCACGTTTCCTTGGGGGTTCCTCTGGTCAGGTCCTTTGAAAAGCGAGCTCAAAGGTCTATACCAAACGACTGTAGAACCTGGCCCGTCTATGTGACTCGGTATATAGTTCTGGGAAATTTGGGGATGCGGTGCCACTGCCTTAGGACGGGTTATAGGGAGGGCTTTGACACAGTCTCTTGATCGGGTACCGTGGTAGTATTCCACGCATGGCAACATGTGTGGGAAGGTGTTTGGTGGGTAAAGCTGTATAACCTCTGTAGAGTGTATAACCTATTCGAATAGCCGCGTCCACGGTCATGGACATGCCGAGCACTGGTATCTATTGTTAGTGTTTGTTTGCAAAACTGGGGAACAAGAAATGATGGTTACTGTGGTGAACAGGTGCGTATTGCTTTGGGAGCATGGTTATGCGTCTCAAAGGGAAGGGAAGGACGGATTGCATGGTCATGCCATTGTGGAACTTTTGATAATAATGTGGATGATACATACGGTTTTACTACTTAAATTGGTTTTAATTTAAATCATTTGCTTACTGATGCTTTTACGCAAAATGAGCCATACTATGCTTGCCTTTGTGTACCTCGGAGCATGTTATTACTTGCATTTCTGGTGTGGCTTGCGGAGTACTCTAGTACTCACTATTCTTGCTTGTTCAATACTTCAGACGATGGTTTTGTGGTGAAGAAGATTTTGAAGACTAGGCTTGTTCGTCAGTCAAGTGCCTATGGAGCTGCCGTAGGAGTTCATCGTTTTCCGTTGCTTTGTCGTTTATTTTCAGTGTGGGCCTGCATGCATGTTAGTTAAAGTACTTAATTATTGTATTTTATTCATGAGACTGGTTTTGTAATAATCAACAATGTCGTTGTGTACCCTACCTAATCTTGGGGGGGAGGGAATAATACACTAGCATTCTGGAATTGTTTTTCCGGGGTCTAACAAAGTTGGTATGAGAGCCAGGTTGAGTGTAGGACAAGCCAAATGGTGTAGGAAGAAAAATATTTTAAAACTCTATAGACCTTAATAGTGAAAATCTTATTTCTCTATCATCTTGGTGGATCTTTGCAAAACTTGCCGATTTACCTCTCCTCTTTTCTCTTTTGTAGATGTCCAAGGTTAGCACTTCTCACGGATTTAAAAAAGGAGGTTTTATTGAGGAGCTGGTCCAAATGACGGAGAAGCTGGGTTATGGAGGTCGACCCGAGTACACTGGAGAGTACCAAGAAGTGGCTAAAGATCGTCCCCTCTGGTCCGTCAAGCTGGTGGTGATGGCCAAAATTGTGCACAGGTTGACTTTGGATTTCACTGTTGGCGGAGACACCATCGAGTCTGCTTGTCAGTCAGCCGCCCGCACTGCTTTGGAGTTGCTGTCAGACCACTATAGTACTCAGCTAGCAGAGACAGAGTACCGGTTCCACCCACGTGCGTCAGGAAATAGATATGCTGATTATCGAGACCCAGGTTGGGAGGACGATCCCACACACGTCCACATGACTCTGATGATGATTGCCATGGACAAGGAGCGCGCCGACTATGCCAAGATGATGGAGCGTGGAGTCACTCATCTTTAGCATCAGGAGGCCCAGTTGAGGAAGAAAGGGTTCGACTTGGGGAGAGATGTTTGCTTCTTCAAGGGACTTTACCAGGAGCTGGTGGATAAAGAGACTTATGATCAACAAATGCGAGGTCATCGCTATGGACCTCTCAAGTATTCCGTGGCCGTTCGCAGCAATCATCCTTTGGTGCATGAGAGTTGTGGTTGGGTTCGGATGGTGAGACCAAAGTTGCTGGAAGACTTGAACTTCATCGCACCGCCTATCCCAGAGCCTAGTGAAGAACCAAGTGAAGAGCCTAGCAAAGAGCAAGAAGAAGGAGGTGACAGCAGTTGTGCGTCAGGAGAAGGACCTGAAGCAGCCAAAGCCGAGCCGTCTGTCCCGCAGGATCCTTCAGAAGCGTAGTTTCGTTTAACTTTAGGGCGGTGTGTTTTTTTTGTTTCCTTTGTTGGTGTTCTTTTGGTTGTCTTGGTGTGTGGTGGTATCAACTATATCAGCCCTTTGTGATATAGTGATGCCTAGTGGATTAGCTTAATAACTTGAACCTTATGTAAACCAATATCATATCAATAATAAGCAAAGTAAGTCGGGTTAAACAAGCTCGTTCAGTGGTTGACCTTTCCCCTTTTCTCTTTCTTTCCTGTTCCTCCCTCTTGGAACCCGCAGATGGTGAACACCCGGAGCGCAACTGGAGGTCATGACCAGCAGAACAACGAGGGAGAAGTCAATCTGGCGTAGATCTTGGCCAATCAAAATGCTCTGCTGACTGCTCTACTCAACGGGATGAATCAGGACAGTGGGGGCGCCCACGGCAATCCTCCCCCACAACAATCCAAGTTGGTGGATTTTCTTCCGAATCCGGCCACCTACCTTCACTAGCACTACCAACCCAGTGGAGGCTAGTGATTGGCTTCACACATTCGCAAGAAGCTTGATCTCATCCAATGCACTGACCAGGAGAGGGTTTCATTCGCTGCCCATCAACTTCAAGGGCCTGCATCTGAATGGTGGGACAATTTCCAAGTAGCACAGCCGGAAAGCGCAGTGATCACTTGGGCATGTTTCACAGAAGGGTTTCTCAATGCCCATGTTCTAGCTGGAATTGTGACACAGAAGAAGAGGCAGTTTTGTTTGCTCAAACAAGGTAACCGCACTGTCACAGAGTATCGAGAATAGGAAGCGTCGTATAGATATCTCCAAGGGACAACAAGGAAACAACTAGAGGCCTCATCTGCAGTATCAGTGTTGACGGTCGTTATAGCAACATTTTAACCGTCAATTCAACTAAAATAAAGAATAGGATATGCTTGCAATGCATATTTATTTTAGAATAATATAGTTCCACTTGTACTTGGAGAATATTTGCTTGTAGGGAAAATACATAAAATGGAGAAGATAAGTGGGAGAAAACCTCACTCTCAAGCAAGCTTGTGGATGAGAGGGCCACCTGGTACGCTTACCTGTCGAAGTAACCGTCCTTGCAACCGCCACCGTCATAAGGGCCCACATGTCAGACACTCGAGAAGGCAAAGGTCGGTGGGCGACCAGGGTGGTTCGGCCGAACCAGGCCTGGCGTCAATCCCACCGACCTTCCACGTGTAGGCTCCAAATGCTCTCCTGGTGGCGGTTGTAAGGGGCACGATGGACATTTCGCATTGTTAGTTGTCGCCATTACAAGCCTATATAGTACCACCTCACTTACTTTCCAACACACCAACACACCAAAGCAAGAGATAGCTTCTGTATTAGTACAAGGATTTAGTATAAATTGAATAGTTCTAGTTCAAGGAAGCCTTCGGAGGAATTCAGATAAAGTTCTACTTTCATCATAAAGAATTTCGTGAAATATTTTGCTTTAAAAGGTACTTAGAGATTCCTAAGTAACTAGCATTAAGCTATCTTCTTTAATACTGAAGGGTGTGTATAATCTATTGAAGTATTGCGTTTCAAATGATGTTCTACGACGAAAATGTGATTTTTCGTCATAAATTTTATGACGATTCTTCTTTCGTCATTAGTTTATGATGTTTCTTTTCATCATTATCCAGACCTAAAACATCATAAAATGTGTAAAGGCCTTGTAAACAACCTGTTTATAGAGTAAGCCTGCTTGCAAGCCTAGGTTGAATTTAGGCTCGACCGATATAAAATATTAACTTGTAAACCTTTTATAGCCCAATTATGTTATATCCATTTGCACTTACAGCCCTATTCAGCTCAGCTAATTTGGATGCCCAGAAATACTAGGCTTGGATCATTTTGGGCCTAAATTCACACATTTCATATGGTTTGGCAAAATTGGCCCATTTAATTTTTGAAATTAAGCCCAGCTGACTACCAAATTATATTACTGCAATAAACACAGAAATGCACCAAATATAGTAAAAAAACCACATGCAAAGAAATAAATTTACAATATTATATCAGAAATTCCACATTTTACATTGCTCAAACAACTCACAATAAGCGCTACCACCCAAACAATATGTACAATAAGTTTCTCAGATCCTAGGGACAATAATTTGACCATAGCAAACCAAAAAAAAAAGGACCTCTTGATGAAAAAATGGAATACTAATCGTCATCACCTGCAGAAATTAAAAAGAAAATTGATAAGCCCATAAATAGTAAGAATAACGTATGTTATTTGTAAATATTCACATATCAGTGAGTAGTGAAGACAATGTTCAATGGAAATAGTATTTAACTAATCCACATGAATGAACAACTTCCACCATACTTACATCTATAAAAGCATCATTTCAGAATCTGTAAATTACCATCTCATAAGATTGAACTAGCCTTCTTTCAGATATTATCAACTGGGATATTGAACTAGCCATCTAGTCATCTTTCAGATATTATCACCTAACATAGAAAAAGATGGTGCAGTATTTTAGTGCAATGGTGAACATCATACTTTATTTGAGTCGCGGTACAGAAATATTAGGAAATAAGAGTTTTTCAGTTTAAATTTCAGACTACAAAAATGCACACCATACAGTTCATATTCAGGCAGATATATTCAAAGTTCACATCAATAAGCTGAAAATGTAATTGCAGACTTTAGCATCATTCATAGTACTTTGTTAGTTCATCTTGTACAGTTGTAGCTACTAACATAAAGCAACCCATGAACAAACATTAAGACAACAAAAAATTAAGAATTTGATACACTTGAGTTGTTAGGAAAGAGTTTAATATACTTACAGTGACTTTGTACATATAGGCTACAGTTGTGATTTGTCCTTGTACTCCTTCCTTCAGGCGCGGAAGGACTGGTTTGTGCTGCCCAAGTATATTCCCCGGATGCCTGTACTTCTCTTTTCATATTTGATTGTTCCTAATCTAGTATGTGCAAAAAGAAAATTAACTGTAAGCTTCAGCAAATGGTAAATACAACAAAAATATATATGAAATGAGTTGGTCAATGAAAATCAGAATTCAGGAAGTAAGCATAGCAGAAAACACAATCTAAATCATAGTATAGGCATAGGAAACTCTTAACAAAGATTAGGCATATACACACCAATGTATACGTGTTGGTATAAAAATCGAGAGTTGGGAAAAGGGAGTACGAATCCGAGTATAGGCATCACAAACCAGATGTTATCAAGGCATTGGCGTAGCAAAATTAAGTCATAGGCATAGCAAAATTCATGAAATTAACTAAGGCATAGGCATAGAAAAATTCATGAGTTAGTAGGAAAAAGTATTTAGGCAATCACATGATCTTAATCATAATGAAACCCATGTATACATAGCTAGGCATAGCAAAACAGTAAGACTTCTACATAGCAAGATTGTTGGATTAGGCACAGGAAGTTGAGCCAGGAACTCAGGCATAGCGAAATGTATTAAGCATATATAGGGAGAAGGCTGACCATTACCTCGGTGCTCAAGAACATAGGTTCGCGAAAGACGCAGCTGACGCCTCTGCCGATGTTACCGCACTGCTGCCTCCTCTCATTGCCGCTGCCGCCGAGCTGTCCCGTGGCCGCCACCACCAGATTTGGCCGCCCAGGGCCCGGGACGCACAGATAGCTACAGATCTATCGCTCCCAAACCCGGCAACGACGGAGATGGAGGCCGGCGCGGCAAGCGGCGAGGTGCGAGGAAGCCTGTGCGGCGAGCAGCTACGGAGAAGGACGGCACCGATCCTCCCCGAGGCCGCCGCCATCGAGACGCTCCGGGGACGCCGCCGCCCGATCTGGCCGCCCTAGGCCCGGGAGCGCCGCCGGTGGCAGATCGATCCGCCGCCCCCGAGCCCGGTGGCGGTGGAGACGGAGGCCGGCGCGGTGACCGGCGATGGTGGAGTAAGCAGGGACGGCGAGTGGCGAGGGAGAGGTGACGGAAGCCAGCGCCCAACACCCATCGCTGTCTGCTCGAGGAGACGAGAGGAGAATGAAAGGGATGGAAGTGTGGCGGCTGAGAGAGGAGTGGAGGTGAAGACAGTGGAAGAGAGGAGGGTTTTATATGGAGCTAGGGTTAGAGAGGACGATCAGAGCCATCGGATTGGTGATGAACGGTCAGAAATAGTTACGTAATTTAGGCCTAAACAGGCCTTGTGTTCAATCCATCTCTATTTAACTTTTTTTATTTTTTTATTATACCATTATGTAACACATAAAAATAATACATTATATACACTAATATATTTTTATATGTAATATACTATATATAAGTTATTTTCAAGAAGTGTCACGAATTTTAGAACTGGTTTACTATTTTCTATATATATTAAAGCAAATTTCTATAATATTCTATGAATTAATTCTAAAGTGAACTAAATCTGCATATAATATTTTACAAAAAATTATAGAAAAATTATATTTCGCATCATATGGTCCATTCTAACACACATCCCGGAGATTGATGAAAATTAAATTTTCTTCTATTGACAATTCAAATTCATATCTCCAAATTATTGTATAATGATTATAATAATATGTAAATTTGGTGTGAAAATTCTACAAATTGATATGACAATATATTTTTGGTCCATAAGCTTGCCATAAAAAAATTAAATTATTTTACTAAAATGGTACTATATATCGTTCATAAAATAGATATACATCTCACATAGGTCTTATAAGTCTAGGTCAAACTTGAAGATTTGAATACCTTATAATTATTTTAAACTTGTATGCATTTAAAATTTTGATATAGTCTTATGTTCAACATAATAATAGAGAATTTGAACTTACAATTGCAATTATTATGCACAAACATGTTTTCCTATTATTTGTATAAATGGACAAAAACAAGCCATATGAAAAAAATCCAACGAATAGCAATTAACATACAAACATAAGCAATCAAATGAAAGATCGTGATTTTAGAAAAAAATATAAAAAAAGAACCATCCGATTTGGAGCTATTATGAGATAGAAATACCAATTAAAGTTTTTAGTTACAGATTAAAAAGGGAAAGATGAACACTAAATGTGTTCTTCATCTCAATCTAGCTGCCAAATCCAAGCCGTTCAATGTGGCCACGTGTCGTGCATCAAAGCCGTGATCCACGTCGAAGCCGCCTGCGCCAACCATTGCCTGCCACGCGTCGCCCTCGCGCTCACCCGAACGGCTCGCTCCCCATGCGCACCCGGCTAGCCTGCGTCGTCGCTTTGTGCTGGTGTCCTTCCATTTATCGCGAATTAAACAATGATTGATGGGGGATTTCGAGTGGGAAGAAAGGAGGGAGTTAGAGGAGTATTTTCCCTCTCTCAATTGGATGAACCGACAGCTAGAGGGAGGTAGGAAGATCAAAGCCGGCGGCCGTCATTTTTAGTAGGAACCAATGAAGGATTAAATCCGGTGTTTTAAGGCCGAATTGGAGAGGGAAATCATGGGGTAATTGAATAGGAGGATATTGAGGTTCCATTCGTCTATTTGGTTCGAAGAAATCTTCCACGGGGAGGGAGAATGAGCGGCGTCGGCGGAGCTACCATGGCCGCCGGCGGTGGCGACGCTTGGCTGGATGTCAGGGATGACTGGGCGGCGTGGGCTGGGCCACGGGCCACCACGCAGGCGACTTGGCCCGGCACACACACGCTGGAGGTATGAGGTGCCTTTGGCGCCTAGCTGGGCCGTGGCCAACCACACACACTCGTGCATCATGAGCAGGAACTCACGCTCATGCATGCAAATTGTAGTCCGACTGGGCCAAAGGGGATGCACGACCAAAGAATTTTTTTATTTTTAATATATTTTTTTTTAGTTTTACTAATATGTATTTTTGATTTCGAACGCCCGGACATAGGGAGTTATATCCGACGTGACAAATGGGCGCTGTTCACGGCGGCCAGCCAGCGTTTTCCATTTAGCGGGCGGCCCCCTTAACGCCCTCTCTCCGGGCGTTTTATTCGCGTCCCGGGGGGCCGCCCACAAAAGTGCCTCGCTGAGAGCTGCTTTTTTTTTGCATGCGGCCCCCTTAACGCCTGGGAGGAGGGCGTTTTACACGGGGAGGGGGGGCGCCCGCG
>CM002481.1:16759025-16800006 GCA_000325765.3 Leersia perrieri
CAAAAGTGCCTCGCTGAGAGCTGCTTTTTTTTTGCAGGCGGCCCCCTTAACGGCCGGGCAGAGGGCATTTTATATGCCCCCCTATATAAGCCTCGTCCAAAGCTTCAAAATTTAGTTCACTCTTCAAAAAATCTAGAAAAAAAGAGAAGAGAGGGGGGGAGGGGGAGGAGGAGAATAGCGGCGAAGCCCTGTCGGACTGAGGACTCAACTGCAGGTTAGTATTTTCCAATAATCTTTAGTTTGTATATTAGGAATATTTTGAGCGTACTTTACATTGCGTAAGATTATTTTGCACTATTCTATAATCTTAGATTTTTATTAGATAAAGAAAATGGGTAGTATTTGTAGATGGGAAATGTAGTTGACTTCAAGATCTGTAGTTTTTTTAGACGATGGATTTAGTTTCAATTTTGATCTGAGTAGTATAGTTATATAACCTAAAACATTAATGCATGTCTAAATTATTGTTAGATCTCAGAAGTATAGTTATATAACATAAGTTGAAAGTTTTTATTTTGTCTTCAGGGGTAATGTCAACTAAGGTCCAATTTGCTCTATTTTCTGGTTCAGGCAATGTTAGATATGATGCAAATGGGGTTGATCTGTCCGAGTTTAGTTTAACAACAAAGGGTATTGATAGGCCTATAGAGAGAAGTTTTGGTGGCTGTGCCCTTCAGTTCGGGGAAAAGAGAGAACAGGGGAAAAAGGGGAGGGGATTTTATAGGGAGATGAAGAAAATGGAAAGATTGATTCCGGGAATTAATTTGTGCACCAATTTGGAATGATTTGGGGAAGAGATTTTGTGGGGATTTTATTGGGATTTTGAAGGAAGGGGGAAAGAAATTTCCGGTGCATGTTCTTTGGTTCACCGTCGCTTGCGGGAGGAGGCAGGCGCGGCGGCGACTGGGCCCGGCCCACTAGAGCGGCGCGGTGGCTGGGTGGGCTCGGCCCGAAGGAGGCGCTGGCCGAAGGGGAGAGGGAGGCGCCAGCCTCTCTCCCTCTTTCTCTGTACTGTGAAGGCTAGAGGTAGAAGAAGATGGGAAAGAAAAAGAAGAAAGAGGAAGGGGGAAAAGGAAATAGACCAAGGAAATAGAAAGGAAGGGAAGATAATGGAAAAGGGAGAGGGATTTTTCTGAAAATTAGGGAATTTGGAATTTCTTGGACAAATTGGAATTTGACGGAATTTGGAATTGGATATATTTGGAAGAATTTTGGTGTTTGGAGGATATTTAAAATTTGGGAGGGATTTTTGGAACGATTTAATGGGGAGTCTAGATGTGACGATTATTCAGGGGAATTGATAATTAGGAGAAATTCAAGGATTGGAACTTGAGCTCAACTCTAAAAGTCAAATAAATCCAAGTAACTCCAAATTTAACAAAGATAAAATAAAGGGCAGCGTGATTAATTTAAGTAATCAAATTAAAGCCTTTTTAATTCACAAAATTTTTATTAATCTATTTTAGGCGAATAAAAGCAAATGTGAATTTTTAAAATTAGGCAAAAATAAAATAGCAAAAACTAAGATGTTACAAACCTACCCCCTTAAACGGAATCTCGGCTCCGAGATTCGGACTGGCTGGGAAACAGCTCTGGGAACTCTTTCTTCAGATCGTCCTCACGCTCTCACGTTGCTTGTGCTTCCGAGTGATGCTGCCATTGGACATTGCAAAACCGGATAACTCTGTTTCTAGTGACACGTTCTGTTGGCTCCAAGATTTTGACTGGCTTCTGTTGATAAGTTAAATCTAGCTGTAGCTCAACTGACTGCAGCGGTGCTTGCTCTTCTGGCACACGAAGATACTTCTTCAACTGTGACACATGAAATATTTCATCATGTACTCCTAACACTGACGAGGGTAGTTCAAGCTGATAGGCTACCTCACCTCGGCGCTTCAAAATCTAGAATGGACCAACATATTTGGGTGCCAACTTTCCTTTTACTTGGAATCTCTGAGTACCTTTTAAAGGAGTAACCTTTTAAAAACCGGTCGACTGTTTTCTTTCAACTGGGATGGGACTCAAACTCCCAACCTCTCGTGAGCGCTGCTACCCTAACCATCTAGCCTGACATTACTTTTTGACTAAATCTTTATGAGTTACATATAGAAGTTAGATGGTATAGCTAGCTGTGCTCAGTATAGTTGCAATGTAATTACACTATTACATTATATTTACATTTGACTATTTTTCCCTAAAAATATTAAATGTATTTTATTGGAACCGCCAAACTTTGTATGTGTGGGTAATTTTCTAAATTATCATGGTATTTACAAAAATATCCATAAAAATGAACGGTTATATATATTTCTCCTAGCTACTGTTTATTTGTCACTAGTGTGGTCAGTGGTGGAGCCAGGAAATACACCTGGAGGGGGCCTAAATGGATTGAGATGGGCTAATACACTATTTTCTTAGCTTATTCACGTAATTACTTCTATAATCGTATGCAAAATTTGATTTGTTGGAGAGGGCGGGGCCATTGCCCCCCTGGCTCCGCCGCTGAGTGTGGTGTACCATAAAGTAGCCCTTTAAATTTAGGTTGTAAAATGGATTCTTTTTCAAAACATCAAGGTTGAACATTATCCAGTTTTGAAATTTAGGATTTTGTTTTGAATTTTTGTGAAAAGTTTAGAGTTGTAAAACGGATTCCTTTCCTACTCTATTTTACTTAATTGGACAAACATTAAGCTTGCATCCAAGGACTTCAAATCCTAAAGGATTAGTTTCAGAAGTCATTTTTCGGCACTTCTCTTGTAAATATTTGCAAAAATGTACTCTAGTTTTACTGTATATATATATATTTTGGAGATTTCCAAGGTGGGCTCAACCATGTATGCAAAATGTTGTAACCTTTACAGCCCAAGTACCAATGCGACGCATTCTCTCCAAGAAGATAACGGCTATCAACACTAGACTAGAGGAAAATATTCAAAACAAAGAAATATACAAGATGGACGATGTGAATACGGGAACACACATGACATGGAAAGCTTCTACATCAATATCGGAAAACAATTATGAGCTGTAAGTGAGCAAAACTACCTCTCACTACTTAAAGAAAAAATAATCTTCCCAGACACCCAACAAAAAAGTGGGACGGCCTTCTAGGTTGCCTGAGGTAATCTTAGCTAGGGATCACAGGCCGCCTTTGTTAACCTATTCACATAGGTGTAAATCATCCTATATGCCTTACTCGCAGTCTATGTTAATCATCTAATACACATGCGGCAGCTAAAGTTGGCTGCTACCATCTACGGGAACACATTTTGTCCAGTTTGCAAAAAATATTTTTTTAAAGTAGTGTCTTCCCTTGGATCTGTTTTATATGTTTATCTTCCTATTGGTCCTTACCCCTAACAGACAATTATTAGACCCAATGGCCAATCTAGAATGAAAATAAAGGGGTATCCTCATCAGTCTCGGTTGAAGCCAAAAACCATTGTTGATGAGGTTGATTATATTTGTACATGTTTTGATTATGAATATAAGTTTTCATATGAATTCAGATTGAGACAACTTTTATATGAAAATTGTAGCTCTCCGTGACATTCTTTTCATTTCAAGTATTATAAATGCTCAAAATCATGATTTAAAGTTACAAAGTCTGAAAAGATAAGAAAAAAACCTTTGCTATTAGATTTGATGTGTAGGTGAGTTGGTTAGCATATGAGAGAAAGGTTATTGAGCTCGAATCCCATCAATTCAAAGCATGTATTTGACTTTAAAATAGTTACTAGCAGTTGGGACCCGTACGTATATGGGTAAGGGTTGTATAGTGGTCATCGGTCTCAGTTGCAGCCACAAACCAATACTGATGACCCGCAACCTCCATCAGTCGCAGAAGTTTAGCCCATGGTACCAACACCGGTCAACCCTCCTCCACCCACCACACACATTAGTCCCAAAAGTTTAGCTCTGGTTGGTGAACCGACACAGATTCTATGCAACACCCTGACCCCCACATGGGCTGGGTCAGGCCCGCTAACACATGGCGGGTCTCTAGGACATCAAGACTTACCTCATAGACCAACACAAGTTTTTTCTGCGCACTTTATGCCAAACACACTTTACCTCAGAGTTCTCTTAAGATGAGCTTCCAGAAAAGAAAATACAACTTGTTAGCCAGCCTATGCATAGTTAGGATGCACACAGCCAAAGATTAAGAAAAAAATAGCACCATGACAATAAATATCATGTTGCAGCAGACTACAACCACAAGTGATTTTCATCCACATACACCACCCAGACAATACTGACTACGAACTAGTCTCTCTCAAAACAATGCCTCCAAGAAGGTAATGACACGCACACATGCTGCCGCCGCAATAATCCAATTAGTAAAGATCAGATCATAGGTTTTCACCATTGAGAGACGCTTCCGACTCCAGACAATGCCTTCAACAAGGAAGCAAAATGCCATTGCTAGGTCCAACCAACTAAGGCCAAGCCTAGGGAATTAAACCCGGAATTGAGGAACCGGTACTTAAAACAATACTGCCTAATTGAAGTCTCCTAGTATTGATGCCCCCTCATACCAAGCCAGTGCCTCCATACCTCCCAACTTAGTCCACCTATAGTCAGCCATAAACACTAGAACTGCAATTCATAAGATGCACAACCCCGCAATGATTGTGTCGTCAAAAAGCCAATATGGGCACACGCACAATCCTGAAGTTCAGCCATCTAAAGATTGAGTGAGTTCTTTGTAAATGATGCAGTGAATCGAAACCAAGATGAATTGATCTGTAGGTTGGCGTGGAAAGCCCCGATGAATGACGAAGACACCGAAGCAAAGAGTACCCACTAATAAACGCTGGGAGAATCCACAGGAGTCGAATGCTGCACAAGGTAAGGAAATTAAAAACCCATTATTACCACCACCTTCTGCCGACTGGGCACGCCACAGAGGTGTCAGCCGTTGCCGGCGAGCATGGCCGAAGCTCGTCGTTGTGCAGCCCTGGGTGTCAAGGACATCACCTCTTCTAGCCAGCATCAACAACCACTCCAGTAGCAGCAAGGCTAGCATAGCCGACGCCATCACCTTCCCTAGTCTCAAGGTCATCGTGCCGCCATGCTTCGTACGCCTAGAAGTCGCCTGATGAATCTGGTGGCCGCTCCCTGACTGGATCTGGCAGTCGCGTCGTCAGCGGCCGCACCGACCGGATCGGACAGCCGCGCCACCCTCGAGGCCACTGACATTGATGTCGTGCCCCCTGCTACTCGCCGACGCTCTGGCCTATGTGCCTCACACCATGCCGCCGTGCCACCAGGGCTTCGTCATCGCTGTCCCTACTCTCCATTCCTCAAGGCGCTGCCTCACCGCCGCTGTCCTGGCTCACCGCGCGGTTCGGCGACTCGCTCGGGTGGTGACGAGGGGAAGAGGGGAGAGGAAGGGAGGAGAGGGAGAGGAGAGATTTCATTTGCTTCTAGACACAATGTCCATTCAAATTACATAGAGCATGATGAGAAATCACTAAAAACTAGACATGTATGAGAAGTTGGAGGAGAACATGAGGGCGGAGTGGGGGGAGGGGTTGGCAGTTCACATAAAACCAAGTTGTAGGAGGGAGAGTAGACAGAAGCAATTTGTGGGGTATTTGGATTTTCCCCAAAGGGCTATAATTCCACCTCATCAACCACTATTATATATACTTTTTTAATTATGTGCCTTACTTGGAGTCATAATATAGCCATAACTAGATACACCATGTCAGGAATTTATGACAGACAACTGCTTGAAAAAAAATCAGGTAGTGTCAAATGGTCTGTTATAATAAGGTTAGTGTCGACTAGTCTATCTCGGTAGTTCATCGAAATAAAACAAAATATATGTCGCCAAAGATAATGAAATACAGGAACAAATTGTCTGTCCCTAGTTACTAAGTTTCTGTCTGTAGGGATTTCTACAGACCACATGCAAAAAAATTGGTACATGACGCGTAGGTTCTGCAGGATAGTGAAAACATAGTGCGGACTGGGCTGAAAATGTAGGGCGCGTGGCCGGCCATTTAACCCTAATTCAGCTGCTGCTCCTTCTCTCTTCCACTTTTTGGGATGTACTGTACTGTCAAACCAAATACGTTTCCTGAAGCAAGAGCCAAGGGACTGAACACCTCTTATAGCTCCACACATTTTTATGACAGTATTGCTATAAGCATTAGAGAAAAAACCAATTTATCACTTTTGAGATTTTATAAAGATCTGAAAAAATTAAGAACAATATCAAAGCAAAAAAAATTTGACATGAACTATAAAGAACCATATGCTTTTTTTTAGCTTGGCCTTGTTTAAAAGTGGTTTTGGATAACATGGCATATCAACCAAAAAAATGTTTTTGAGTAAAATGGCTTCATACAATGTTAAGAAATCTCACATATTAATTACGATCCATCAATACTAATTCTTGCTATCGTGCATACAAAGTAAAGTAGAATTGAGTTCAAAAATATTATTTCAAATTACATGCGCACATGTAAGTACTTTTTTGATTTTTAAAAATATTTTTACTTTAGCATTGTCACTGAATCGTTATGCAAACACACTTGAAAATTTGCAAGATACTATTTGTTTTTGAAATTACTGTTATGCACACCCGCCTGCTGGCTCATGACTAGTATTGCATAAAGCACAAATGGATAGGATAAGAATTATATTTAAATACAGTAGATACTTGTACATATAGGGCATTTTCCTCCCCAGTACTCTCTTCTCTGTTTCCTAATGCTCCCTAAAAGGGTATTCGGGCTTAATTAAAATGTAATTTACTTTTATCTTCTGTGTGTGTGTGGGGGTGGGGGAGGAGGGCAGTAGCTGGAGGCCTAGATCGATACTGCAATAATTGATGTTTGATACGTTGCAGTCTACTGCTAACACCGTGGGAGCGGCTCTCATTTTGTCTTGTCAGGGGCCTTGCCTCGCTCCTGCCCATGTCGCCACGTTGCAAGATGAGTTGGTGAAGAAAAACGGACGGCGAGGCCATCATGCTGCTGACGAGGTGTATGGTCAACCTACCTAACCCCAGTGTGGCCTACTTATCAACGGGCCTCCAACCGGGTTAGGGGTGATGTCAGGCACCGAATACTCATTGCCTCCCTCCCACGCGGCTGTCCGTGGCGAGGGGCATGGCCTCTGACCGCGCGGTCAAGTCGCGGTCACAGACTTAAGACTTCTCCCCTCTCCCTCTCGAAATGGGCAAAAGGGGTGATGATGAGGAGCTGACAGCCGTGCCTCACATCGCATTAAATGCGACAGGGCGGGCGTCAGGCCTCTCTCTCTGTAGTCAATGCGGTAGTTGGTGGTTGGAGGCATGTCATGGTTGTACACGTGGCATACCGCGTGCGAGTCTCTCATGCCAAGGGGGGTGGCCTAACCTTCTCCCGCGACGTGTGGCCTTCCCGCAAGCCCCTGGGCGTGCCCTCCTCAGGGGCGTGCCACATGGCCTCGGGTGGCCCGAACCCCTTCTGAGGGGTGAAGCCTCCCCGCAGGCCTCCGGGCGTGCCCTCCTCAGGGGCGTGCCACGTGGCCTCGGGTCGCCCGAACCCCTTCTGTGTGGCATGGCCTCACCGCAAGCCTTTGGGCGCGCCCTCCTCAGGGGCGTGCCATGTGGCCTCAGGTGGCCCGACCCCCCTTTTGCAGGGGTTGGCCTCCTTGCTGAACCCCAGGCCCGACCCTCCAGGGGCGCGCCGCGTGGGTCCGAGTGGCCATGATCCTTGTGCCTAGGACCAAGGGGGATCGGTCTGCGGCAATCGTCTGGCCTCTATGTTGGGAAAAGCGTCGGGCTGCCTCGACACCTCCCTCGGACGTGGAACTATAAGTGCCAAAATGAGTTTAACCACTTGTGGGTACCCCCATATCCATATCACCGACAGTAGCCCCCGGCCTTCATGTCGGACCGTAGGGCCGAGTCGGAGGCCTATACGTCGGTTTGTTTGAACTTCCTGCACACATGCTAACAGAACCAAATCCTGTCAGAATCACAGGGGCAGCTGGCCCAACCCTCCCTCTCGACTTGGTGTTACTTGGTGAGCATTTATGTCATGATTTTTAAGGTGGTTTTGGGCAAAGCGCGAGCACAGAGACCTCGGGAGTCTATCTTCGTTGAGACTGGCCTTGCCGGATACCACAAACCCATCGCCGAGTATCTAAGCTGCCCCGACCGGAGGGGGTTTGCTCGAGACCTCGGGGAATCCGATGGTATTCGGGGCACGGCTCGCAGCCTGACAAGTCCTTCGGCACAAAGGCATGGCCGTTCCCAAATTATTTATTTTGATGATTGGCTCAACTGTTCACACATCAAGGATAAAGAGAGGGCCCGACACGCAATACATATAAAGGTTGAAAGTAAATTTCCATTTGATAGAATTAAACCAAAGCAGGAAAACCTTAGTAGTACCACTGTCAACAACAGGGGTCTAAGCTGCCCCGACCCGGAGGGGTCTGGCTCGGGTGGTTTAGGGCCATTACTGGCACCACGGTCCTTCGGGCTATTGGCCATGGGGTCCGGGGCCATTAGGCCGCCCGACCGCTTGGGGCCATATGGCCTCTCGAAGGGTCGAGGGCGCCTAAGGCCGTTGGACAAGGGGGCGGGGTACCGCTCAGGTATAAAGGGGGCCGGAAGCCATCACTTGGCCCAAGGGCTTCCCTAGCCGACTCCATCCCGCGCTATCCTGCCACAAAAGTGGTAGTCGGGGACGTCGGGCTCACTTGTACCCCTTCGCACTCCACAACAAACACCGCACTAACGACACGTGGTGTTGTCGCCATGGAGATGTTGTGAGTAGTTTAGAGTCCCGCTTAAACCTGCACATATTTAAGCAGCACATACATTCGCCAGCAAGCGTTATGCATGGCCCGCCACTTGGTCTATTCAACCCGAAATCTCGATAGCCTCTTAAGGGAAACTAGTTGGGGCAACGTGCGCGGATGAGCGGATAACCCCATGGCGTCCGGGCATCGTCAGTGTCCGGAATGGAACTGGCTAGCCAGAATACCAAATTCCTCTACCGAGATCTAAGCTGCCCCGACCCGGAGGGGGTTTGCTCGAGATCTCGGATCTTAGGTGGTATTTAGGGCATGGTCCAAGTCGCGAACACTTGTCCTCAGCACGCAGAGCCGAGCTAATGCAAGCATCCGGGCACATGCTACAACCAACCCTCATTTACAACCGAGGACGGGAGATGAACACCCTCATGGTGGCATGCGAACTTGCAAGCGATAATGGGGAAAAGATTCACAAAGCAATAGCTGAAAATATGGGTACGAGATTGACACTTGAATAAATAAAGTGCTTATCTTTGATCTGAAGTTTTGATGGAGTGGAAGATGCTCTTCCGAAACTATTGTGTCGAAGTCGACGCGGCAACGGGTGGGAGTACGACGCCAGTGCTCCCACCCGGCGGCGACAGCCATGCCTCTGGGCAGCCCCCAGCCCCCTCCCCATACGGAGGGGCCAAGGCCATAGATTTCGTGCAATGGGTGGGAGCATGTTGCAAGTGCCCCCGCCGGGCGACAGCGGTCGTGCCTCCTAGGCAGCCCCCGACCCCCTCCGCCCATGGAGGGGTTGAGGCTGCGGATCTCATGTGAAGAAGGTGGCATCAAGCCATGGTGTGCGAAGAAGCGCACAAGTCTTGGCGAAGAAGACCTCACCGGAGAGTGGGAAGCTCGGAACCTCAAGCCTCAGTAAGCGCACCCCCTACCTGGCGCGCCAGCTGGCGATGCGTGTGCTCGACATGCAGGGATCCCAGGGACCCCCTTTTTGGTTTGGCACAGGGGTGCGGTGCTGAGGCCAAAGACAAGGAGAAGAAGAAGGTGGGGTAGATAAAGAAAGCAATCAGCACATGACACAGGGATTTATACAGGTTCAGGCCGTCAGGAAAGCGTAATACCCTATTCCTATTCTTGTTTTTGATATGGTGGATGAGAGATTACAAGGATTTGGTGTGGAGATTTTTCTGTGCTACAATCAAAGTATTATCAAACTCTTCGGCCTATCTCTTTTCCTTGTACTTGCATAGAGTTCTTTCCTAGGAGGGGTTAGAGCGGATGATTGAAGCGAGCTATGGATTTCTCAAGGGTCCAACCGGAATCCGTTTCTACGAAGGACCAGGGCCTCCTTTTATAGTGCAAGGGGACACCACAATAGTCCTGGGTTTTTCAACTCTATTGCTAACACCGTGGGAGCGGCTCCCATTTTGTCTTGTCAAGGGCCTTTCCTCGCTCCTGCCTATGTCGTCACGTTGCAAGAGTTGGTGAAGAAAAACAGACGGCGAGGCCATCATGCTGCTGACAAGGTGCATGGTCAACCTACCTAACCCAGTGGGGTCTACTTATCAGCGGGCCTCCAACCGGGTCAGGGGTGACGTCAGGCACCGAATACTCATTACCTCCCTTCCACGCGGCTATCCAACGCATTAAATGTGACGGTGACCGGGCATGGCGAGGGGCGTGGCCTCTGACCGCGCGGTCAAGTCGAGGTCACAGACTAAAGACTTTCTCCTCTCTCCCCCTCAAAACGGGCAAAACGGGCATTAAATGCGACAGGGCGGGCGTCAGGCCTCTCTTTGTAGCCAATGCGGTAGTTGGTGGTTGGGGACGTGTCATGGTTGTACACGTGGCATACCGCGTGCGAGTCTCTCGTGCCATGGGGGGTGGCCCAACCTTCTCCCGCGGCGTGTGGCCTCCTCGCAAGCTCCCGGGCGTGCCCTCCTCAGGGTCGTGCCACATCCCCTCAGGGGCGTGCGACGTGGCCTCAGGTGGCCCGAACCCCTTCTGCGAGGTGTGTCCTCCCCACAGGCCTCCGAGCGCGCCCTCCTCAGGGGCATGCCACATGGCCCCGGGTGGCCCGAACCCCTTCTGCGGGGGGTGGCCTCCCTGCAGGCCTCCGGGCGCACCCTTCTCAGGGGCGTGCCACATGGCCTCGGGTGGCCTGACCGCCCTTCTACAGGGGTTGGCCTCCTTGCCGAACCCCAGGCCTGACCCCTCCAGGGGTGCACCGCGTGGGTCCGAGTGGCCATGATCCTTGTGCCCAGGACCGAGGGGGATCGGTCTGCGGCAATCGCCTGGCCTCTATGTTGTGCAAGGCGTTAGGCTGCCTCGACACCTCTCTTGGATGTGAAACTATAAGTGCCAAAATGAGTTCAACCTCTTGTGGATACCCCCATATCCATATCACCGACACTACTGGCAGTATAATACTGCCAGTAGAGAGCACCGGTGTGTTCCCCTTACCAAAATTGTCAGGCTACAGAGTTCACAAATGGCACTAGTGTGTCATATTATTTGTTTGTTTGTTTGAAGGGAATTTACTATTTATTTGTTTGAAGGGAATACTACTGTACTTTCTAGTAGTGTAATTTTCATTGAAGTGTAGAGCCCGCTCCGGTGGTCTCTACTGCTGGTAAAAACTCAATATAAATTTTAAACGGAAGGATTCTATAAACCTATATAAGTGATCCCCACTAACTCAATTTCCTGCATTGTGGTTGAGCCACGTCATCCGAATTAACGGCAGCCGTTAGATATGATCCTAACGGTGCATCTCTTATCCTTGCAGAAGTGAAACCAACCATCTGGTTTCTTAAAGCCCAGTCCATCTGTTTTTAGTCACGGCACAATGTTTCTGATGAAAAAGCCCCTGCCCCTTTCCATTCTCACAAGCGACACCGTAGATTTCCCGGTGTCAACGCACCTCACTCCCAACATCGCATCGCTTCATCTTCCACCGTCCTCGGTTTACTCAAGCCACTTCGTCTTTCGCCGCTCCTTTAGGTCAAAGGAGACTTTACGGCTGCCATGAATTTGCTAGGAGCCATAGAGCTTCATTTGGCTGATGGTCTTCTAGATCCGATTCATCTTCTCTTTTCATTCTTGACCTCTCCGAACTCCGATCCTCCACCAAAACCCCAGTGCCTATATATGTTCCTAGCTTTTCACCACCCAACTGCTGCCGCTATCGCGACTGTTCTCGCTGCCGCACCACCATTGGAATGACGATGTATCAGTTTGCCACCTCATCTGGACAGACAAGATGATGTTGGAGTTTCAACCTATATCCACGGGTGGTCATCTTTGCCTGTAGTTGGCTGTGATCAACACTGATTAACGACACATCTATTTTCTTGGCTGGGTTGTGATTATATTGGCTCTTGATTATTTTTCCCCTACAGAGTTTTTCTCCTTGGTGACCACATTGTAAGGTAAAATCTGTGCGATGCATTTTTTTTTGTAATAATCAGTGTTATTTACCTGTTCCTGCTAGATCTTGCATTCATGCTTATCTACATCTTTATGCAACTTTCCACCAGTTTCTACCTTCAAATTTCAGTAATTTATTCCTTGTCAAGAATTGGTTTATCAGTCTGTATTGACAATACTATTTCTGAAACATTCAAATCTGTATCAAGCTTTTTGTTTTTCGGTAGATAATATCGTCAATGTCATATGCCATTGGCATGCCCATGGAGATTTTTGTTTATTGTCAGAGTTTAAAAGAACACCAATTACAGACCCGCAGGGAGTTATGGAGATGGTACAGATAACAGGAGTTTCTAATTCCCTATATCCTATTTTCATGTTGTTGTCTATGGGATCATTTTGGTCGTCATATATTTTTTCTTGAGCTATATGTATCTGTTCAGCCACTGATAAAAAAATTGAAGCATCAGATGTTTGAATTGTTTTAGGATTATTTCACGACATTTTCAAGTTCCATTGAGTAAATATGCAAACATGATCGTCTTCTATCCTTACAGAATATGTTTATAAGAAGGCACCACGCAGGGCCTTAAAATCTAAAGGACAGGAATTCATGAGATACAGGTTCAGAGCTTCATGGAAAAACACGCCATAGCAAGATGCCTTATGTCTAACATAAATTTATTTTGTATAGTGCAAAATTGGATGATGCTTTCATTTGCCCTTATATGCTCTGGATGTTTTACTTTTTCTTACTAAAGCTTCACGCTTTCATTGCTTTAGCTCATCACTGACACTAGGATGCAAATAATATTTATTTAAAGAGTGATGATTTTTTTGTGCATGACAGATTTAAACACAGCCTTTTTAGAGGAAGGCATAATTGTTTTATCAAATAAGAATTCAAGCCAAATTAACTAGGTATCATTTTAAGTTAAAAATAGTATGCATAGCTTGCCTTTACGTTAAGATCGTCATCCAACAAATATCAAGCAGTTTGATAGAACTCATGGTTAAGGCAGAAATATGAGAAACAGATGGAACGCAATCACCTTTGTCAACTCTATAAAAAAACAAGGCTTGGTTAACACACATAAAACTATCTTTTTTTAGTCACGGCACAATGTTTCTGATGAAAAAGCCCATGCCCCTTTCCATCCCCACCAATGACACTGTAGCTCTCCCGGTGTCAACGCACCTCACTCCCAACTTCGCATCGCTTCCTCTTCTGCCGTCCTCAGTTTACTCAAGCCACTTCGTTTTTCGCCAGGTCTAAGGAGACTTTATGGCTGCCATGAATTTGCTAGGAGCCATAGAGCTTCATTTGGCTGATGGTCTTCTAGATCCGATTCATCTTCTCTTTTCATTCTTGACCTTCTCCGAATTCCGATCCTCCACCAAAACCCCAGTGCCTATATATGTTCCTAGCTTTTCACCACCCAACTGCTGTCGCTGTCGTGACTGTTCTCGCTGCCGAACCACCATTGGAATATCCGTTTGCCACCTCATTTGGACAGACAAGATGATGTTGGAGTTTTAACCTATATCCACGGGTAGTCATCTTCGCCTGTAGTTGGCTGTGATCAACACTGATTAACGACACATCTATTTTCTTGGCTGGGTTGTGATTATATTGGCTCTTGATTCTTTTTCCCTTACTGAGTTTTTCTCCTTGATGACCACATGGTAAGGTAAAATCTGTGCGATGCATTTTTTTTTTTGTAATAGTCAGTTTTATTTACCTGTTCCTGCTAGATCTTGCATTCATGCTTATCTACCTCTTTATGCAACTTTCCACCAGTTTCTACCTTCAAATTTCAGTAATTTATTCCCTGTCAAGAATTGGTTTATCTGTCTGTATTGACAATACTATTTCTGAAACATTCAAATCTGTATCAAGCTTTTTGTTTTTCGGTTGATAATATCGTCAATTTCATGCCATTGGCATGCGCATCGAGATTTTTGTTTATTGTCAGAGTTTGAAAGAACACCAATTACAGACCCGCAGGGAGTTATGGAGATGGTAGAGATAATAGGAGTTTCTAATTCCCTATGTCCTATTTTCATGTCGTTGTCTATGGGATCATTTTGGTCGTCATATATTTTTTCTTGAGCTATATGTATCTGTTCAGCCACTGATAAAAAATTTGCAGCATCAGATGTTTGAATTGTTTTAGGATTATTTCACGACATTTTCAAGTTCCATTGAGTAAATATGAAAACATGATCGTCTTCTATCTTTACAGGATAGTATGTTTATAAGAAGGCACCACGCAGGGCCTTAAAATCTAAAGGGCAGGAATTCATGAGATACAGGATCAGAGCTTCATGGAAAGACACGCCTTAGCAAGATGCCTTATGTCTAGCATAAATTTATTTTGTATAGTGCAAAATTGGATGTTGTTTTCATTTGCCCTTATATGCTCTGGATGTTTTACTTTTTCTTACTAAAGCTTCACGCTTTCATTGCTTTAGCTCATCACTGACACTAGGATGCAAATAATATTTATTAAAGAGTGATGATTTTTTTGTGCATGACAGATTTAAACACAGCCTTTTTAGATGAAGGCATAATTGTTTTATCAAATAAGAATTCAAGCCAAATTAACTAGGTATCATTTTAAGTTAAAAATAGTATGCACAGCTTGCCTTTACTTTAAGATCGTCATCCAACTAATATCAAGCAGTTTGTTAGAACTCATGGTTAAGGCAGAAATATGAGAAACAGATGGAACGCAGTCACCTTTGTCAACTCTATAAAAATACAAGGCTTGGTTTACACACATAGAACTCTAGCAGTTTCATTCATGATGACCGTGCATTTTCAATTAATATTGCAAATCGTGGTGCTTAATTTGTACTTTAGGGCCCTTCTAAGATTTTTTCCCTTTAATTCATCTAACCATTTTTCTAAAGAATAACATTTTATAACTACAAAGTCCCGCAGCAACGCGCGGGGTATCATCTAGTTGGATTGATTTCTACTGCCAACTCCAGTTAATGGTAGTAGAAATATAGAAAAATATTATTATATAAATGGTTCAAATTATTTCTACTGACAATATAATACTGACAGTAGAGAATATAATTTAGATAATACTGACAGTAGAGAATATAATTTAGATCAGGCAATATGAAGCAGATTGGTTCCAATGTCAAACAGGAAAGTCAGGGAGGGGTTGTGCCATCTGAAGCCTCAAGAAATAAATCTTACACACTATCTCGACAAAAGAAAGTGAAGATCAAAAACGATTTTTTTTTGTTAAAGTCCAAACGCAATCGTATTTCATCAGAGAAGTTGTGTTCCAGTCCTTTTTAGCACTAAGTTAAGCCTCAAATTTTTTAACTCGTGCTTTTATTTTGATGAGACAACCACCTAAATTTGCATTTTACAAGTACATAGTCAATCAATCCACGGATCAGATAGAAACGAAGGCACACAAGCACCCCTCAGGCCCTCAAGCCTCGAGCAGTGAATATTGTAGTGGTCTATTATTATTTTACTTATGTCTACAGGATTCGAGTTCAAAACCTCTGGCTCTAATATTAAGTTACATACACCGAGTCAATCTAAAAGAATAATGTGATGTATAAAGATGGCCAATTAACTTCAATGATACTATACAATACAATTGAATTGTATGACTTATAGACATACGACAGTTCATATGCAACGCAGATTTAACCATGGCCCATGGCCCTATGCCCTGATGACAGCACGTTGTGTGTTGGATTTGCTAGCCGTAGTGCTACTCGGTCTATGTAGCAGGGTTATTTGGGAGCTTGGGAAGGGGAGATGCCCAGAGGACCAACTTTCACTTAACCGATAATTTTGGTCGTGGAGTGAAGATATGTCTTTTTTCCTCTTTTACTTGTGGACGTGGGGTGAGGACTTTGTTGGCTACTGGGATGTTTGTGCACAACTTGGACACACCAACACTTACATTGTTAATTGATAAGTCGAATACATGATTCGTTATACTCAGGGGATTCCCTAATACCAAGACTAACAAAATTACGAACAAACACAGAAGGAGAAGATTTTTATACAGGTTACCCCTCCCCGTCAAGGTAATAAGCTTTACTCCTGTGGGCCGTGTTGCCTGTTTTTTCTTAATCAACGGATTAGGGGTTTCCCCAAGTACAATGAGCCGATGTAGAAGGCTAGTTTGAACACTTGGACTAGTTTATTGAGGTGTATGGCTATATGTGTAGATTTGTGGGGCTAGTAAAATAGGCAAAATTATTGACGAGGTGCTTTTGAGGTTGATATGCTCCGGCGGATTGTAAGTTTCACAACTCAATTGAACGTGCGTTGAGTCCTCCAGGGGCCCATAGATTTATACCCCTAAGGACAGTCCTCCAGGGGCCCATAGATTTATACCCCTGAGGACAGTCATAACCTAGGGATTCCGATATCTGGATTGTTTCTTTCAATATAGAATATTTTCCTAACCTTTTTTTTAATCATGATGTACTTGGTAGCCACCTCTCCGTATTAATAAAGGTCTCTTTGAACACGTGGTTACCATGTAAATAGCAATATACGATATATACCCTATACCGAGTATTATGATAGTTTGTGCTAGCTTGTCGTTGCAAGGTATGTCTTTATAATGCTAACCGTTCGTGTTGTAGTAAAACAGAGAGTTTCGAATGTGATGCCAATTGCATTTTCAGACTAATTTGTGAAAATATTAATAATCAAATGTTCTATATATATGATATAACCAGAACAAATACATATGCCTTGCAACGGGTAAAAAATATCCCTCCATAAAAAAACAAAATATAAGATTTTATTTTGTGAATAAAAACCACCTCAAAAAACACCATCTATCTCACCTGCCATTGATTCGTAAATCATGAAAAATCATTTTTCAATAATCTTTATCTACCTATCCATCAATACTTCTTCCTAATTAATGAGTGGCATTTTAGTTATTTTCTATGAAATTTTTTCTTGGGAACTTAAGGATGGATTTTATTTGGAACGGAAGAGAGACATTAATTGCAATGCAAATACTAATTAAGTCGTACAGTTGAGATGAATGTGCGGTCAACATACGAGCAGTGTGAGTAACATACGAGCAGTGAGACGGTAAAATGTAGAATAATTGAGGTGGAGGTCTGTTTTTATGGTATACAACGAGGACAACCAAATTAGATGTAGAAAGAAGTACCCTTAGCAGTTAATAGAATGGTTTATAGAAAAGTGCCGTGTGTACGAAGGTAATTAATATTGCTACCATTCTATAAATTTCATTGAAGCTCAAATAACTTACGGTTTAATTTCATTTAAACAAAATGACATAGAAAAAAGAAACAGAGACCAGCAAAACCCCTCGTTCCCTCTCCTGGTCTCCTACCCACCTCGCCCCCGAAATTCTAAGGGGCCAGGTTTGGAGCCATCGTTGCCGCCGCAGCCGAAGCCAGAAACGAGGTCGTTGTCGTCGGGCGGCATCATCGTCGCCGGCGTCGCTCCCTTCCTCTTCTTCATCCTCGGCTGTCGGCACGTGGCCGGGGGAGGGGAGGGGGGGCACGTGGCAGGCGGAGGACCGCGTCGCGATCCGTGCGACCCGCCGTTTTCGCACGATTTGCCATGCACAGGTACGCACGCCGTCGCCGTGTGAGCGTAGAACGATTTCAGCAACAGCATGGGATCACCCGGAAAGGGGACACAACATAGCCAAGTTTTTCGGAGATGCAAGGCGCGCAAATTTTTCGGAGAACGCTACGTACGTACCATAGAATGAAAATAATCACCTTGAACTTTTATTGCAGGTAAAGACAAATATATTTACTCTTAATTAACTCTAGCCGTCGTAAGTACAATACGTATATGACGCGTATATTAGTTTGTATCATGTGCCTGTCGATATACTGGATCAGAAAGTGCAAGGCATGCACAAGCCGGTGGAGTTAGCTAGTACCGTACACCACGAACTACATCGCACTGAGCTGCCTAATGTTGACGGGGAAGATGAGCGGCGGCGCGCCGTCGAACGCGGTGGCGGTGAGCATCCGCGCCGTGGCCTCGGTTGGGTGGTAGAAGTCCCAGAAGACGTAGCCCGTCCGGTTGGCGCAGTAGAGGCTGACGGGCGTGCACCCGATCTTGGCGTTCATGTCGCCCAGCCCGCAGCACGCCGCCCTCGCCTCCGTGAACCCGTACGCCGCGGGCCGATCGATGTAGCGGAGCAGCGCGGCGCCGGAGTCGAACACCGCGTAGCGCAGGTCGGCGTGGCGCTCCCCCATCCCGCGCAGCAGCGACGCCGCCGCCTCGTTGTACCGCGCCGACGCGCCGTTCGCCTCCGCGCTGCAGTCCTTGGTTTTGCTCAGCTCACGCAGCGACGGGCAGCAGCCCACCGGCCCCGTCCCCAAAAACAGAATCTTGCGCGCCCCAAGATTATACAGCTTCTGAAGTACAAATTGATCGATATATCCAAGCAAAAATGAATCGATCAGTCTCGGAATTGATTGATGCATGCGTTGGTTGGCATGATCGATCAGTATACCTGTAGCTGGCCGGTGAGGGACTGGATGAGGGTGTCCACGAACTGTTGCTGAGGATTGGTGGCCTTGGTGGCGGAGCTGGACCTGGTGTAGTGGATGATGTCGTTGCTGCCGATGGTGATGGCGAAGAGGGATTTCGCCAGGTGGTTCGCCGCCTGAGCCTCGCCGAGGCTCTGCACCAGCGACGCGTACACCCTCGAGTAGTACTCGATCTGCTTGTCGAAACTGATGCACTGATCCTGAAGTACGTATTTAACACCAAGGAAGGAAAGAACTGAATTAATTCTGTAATGCACTGATCCTTGCATTGTATGAAAAAGTGTGTTCTGCAATTAGGGGTGTGGTACAATTTGTACTAGCATTGGAAGAAGTAAACCTTGTTTGTAGAGTTGAAAACACCGGCGCCACCTGAAGCAAAGTTGACGCCATTCACGTAGTTAGCATTGCTGCTTGACGATATGGCCAGGTACGGTGGCGATGTCGCCAACCCAAGATTCTCAGCTGCATGCACCATACGTCGAAAGAAAAACATGTAATATGTTAATGATTGATCGATCGGAGAGAAGGTCGGGAAAGCTGGCAAGATCAAGATCCTTTTTCTTTTCCGTTCGATTACATGTTGGCATGACTGCACTTTTTTTTACTCGCCATGCGATGTAAAGATCCCTTCGGAACTTTGAATTTTTATTTCCGATTAGTTAACTAATTAACGTTCAACTTGTGCAAAATCCAGAAGAAATTCATGCGTTCGGTTTGCTTGCTGATCTGTCAAACTGATTGAACTGGCACTGCTTCTAGCTAATTTCC
Organism: Leersia perrieri; assembly: GCA_000325765.3. Classification (NCBI taxonomy): domain Eukaryota; kingdom Viridiplantae; phylum Streptophyta; class Magnoliopsida; order Poales; family Poaceae; genus Leersia; species Leersia perrieri. The sequence continues at coordinate 16,778,541 of CM002481.1, forward strand.
TTCAAAATATTGTTTTCGATGTTTTCTTCTTTCAATGGGCCAATCCCCTCCCCTTCCTTCCAAATTTGGACCGGCCAATTCTCTGTGGGTCGGCCCAATTTCTTTGTCTCAACCCATAGAGTTGACAGTGATCGAGCATCATTACTGGCTCGATCGTATCAAAAACTATTACTCCTACCATACAGTACTTTTATGTGTACACAAGCTATTTCCATTTACACAACGTGTATAAATAAATTATAGAAGACGGTGTTGTAGTAGATACGGCACAACACATATTAAATAACCAAAGGATAGGTAAAGGAAAATTCCATCAGTCCATTGGTATTTCAAATCTGAACTATATATAACAGAAGCTTAGAAAACGTGCAAATGATACAAAGTTGTCAACACCAAATGGGTAAAACCAGTGGTCCGATGCAGGATAATTACGTCTACAAAACAGCCAGTCTGGCCCGCGAAAGTGAAATGGAAAATGGCACCAGATTTGTTCAAAATGACACCAGATTTGTTCTCAACTGATTGGTTTCCACTCGCTCACAATTTTTCTTTCACATTCCTCAGGGGAAATGGGATATGCCCAGGCTAAAAGAAAAACATATAAGAATAACTTTCGCCCCAGATAGTATATTTTTGTGTTTTTCTTATCTACCACTACTTACCATGTACGTTTCCAGTTGGGAAGCTCCGACGGTGTGTGGTGGGTACATGCATGACTCCACCACCAGGGGTTGATGGTCTGGTGCACAAGAATATAGGCTCTGCAGATGGTTTTTATATATTTGAGCGTGTGCTAGGGCAGCTTCCATGGGTGTGTGAAACTGTGAATAGTGTCGTGTTCGTGTGTACATATGTGTCTATAATGTAATAAAAAATATCCCCATTTTCCTATAATTATAATTCTGTTTTTTTCCCAATGAACGCATATATAATTTCATGTCTTGCAAATTTAGCTCACACATTTATTTCAAAATAAAAATTAGGTCATTCATGAAATATATGGATTAATAATGATAAAAACTATATTTAATCATAAACTTTATGCCTTTTTTATTTTTCTCCAGAAGTTTTGTAAAAAATCTAAATATGCACTACTAGAGAAGCTCGACGGTTATTCTGGTTATCGTTAAAGAAATCAGTATGGTTTTCAGTTCACATATTCAATCGTTTTTTTACTAATCATCTATTTATAAAATATTAAAAAACACATGTACATAATTGTTTTCATGAAAAAAATCATTAATGACATTTTCACATATCTTACTACTTTTAATATTAGTAATTTAAGATTTCGACTTGAGTATACGTGTTCTATAAACATCATATGCATTGATGTATCTGAGACATGCAAAAATGACGAAAATACGTACTTTAAGTGCCCATTTACTGCATGAACCTTGTAATATGTGTGTCGCTATTGATCAGCATATATATAGGCATAACACAACCAAGCAAAAAAAATATCTTGAGAGGGCAAGCAACGTGGGGACGACAGAAAGAATTGATAACAAGCAATATCGAATCATTCAACACAAGGTAAGCTAGTACCAGACAGTGTATAGCAATCAACGATTTGTCCTTAGTTCAGCAAAGTCGGAAAAGAAATTCAAACAAATTAAAGAACAGGAAATTTTCCTTTCAGTACGATCGAGTAGCTTGTCACACCGTGTGACAACATAGAAGATATTTTATTTGAGGAAATATTATGAACTCTGTGGAAGATATTTAGTGGCGATCTAAGTAGAAGAATGTTAATTACCTCCCCCAGTTGATTTTTTATTTTATTTTTTTTGTTTGGGGTGGGGTGGGGCCTCGCGTTTGACATAAAAACTAAACGGTACGTGGTGGTGAACCTTGACTTACATGATCGATATACTGAGCGCGAAATATCAAAAAAAGAAAAGAAGATATACTGCGCGCGAGGTAAACAGTTGATATTCTACACACAGAGCACCTGAGCATGTATGTGCAGTCACAGTTGAGTCGACCACACACAGCACACTAACGGGATGAACGGATTAGAATTGAGAACAAGCGCCGTGTACGTAGTACATTAATTAATACATGTGAGATGCATGGTCACCGATCGAAATCTCATTTTAGTGCACACTCCAGCGGTCTAGCAGTACATGTACTACTGAAATGGAATGCATGCAAACCCATGCATGAAAGATGCGCCCTTTGGATGAATTAAGGTACGTAGAGGCATATATGCAGCAGCAACGTGTATCTAGTAATTAGTAAAAACAAAAAAAGGAGAAATAAATGCCGTGAGCTAGCTCTCACCGAGGAAGTCGGGGAAGTTCTTGCCGTTGCTGAAGCGGCCGGTGGATTTCCCACCGGGGTAGTCGATCCCGTTGTGCGGGAAGTCCGCCCTGAGCAGCGTCACCAGGTGGTTGTTGTTCCCCACGTCCGCCAGCGAGTCGCCCAGCACGTACACCGCCGGCACCGTCGTCGCCGCCGCCGACGACTTGGGCGCCAGCAGCAGCAACAACCAAGCGGCGGCCACCACCACCGCCACAGCATTAGTCATCGGCAGCCGGGAGCGAGGAGAGGTCAACACGACTTTGTTATCAGCACCCATCGATCGATCGCCGCTCGCGCAGATGGCCGATCGGGCAGAGGTAGATATGCTGCGTCGCGTGCTTCTCCTGTCTCCCTCCCGCGCTCGCTGGTTCTTCTCCTTCACTTGCACATGGCGGGTGCGTGACAGCGTGAGCGCGCTTCATCTGGTTTGCTCTAGCTGCCGATTTATATAGCGCGCGCACGCGGTGGAATAAGAGTGGGATAGGAGCCAAGCTCTTAGGCTGATTCGTTTTAATTCCACACTGATGAAAACAACTCGAGTATTTTTGACCTATTTTTTTTCCGCACTCCGCCCATGAATACCGTACTGATATAGTGATATTTTATTATTTTTCGTATAAACAAAAGTACAGGCGTGTGTGCGCAATGCATATACACACCTAGCTGGTATTATTATTTAGTGTAACTCAGCAGTGAAGTTCAATTGATGGTGCTAGGAGGCACACGAGACGTACGTGCGTAGTTGTCATGCGTGTGTATGCGGTGTTTGGTGCGTGTGGAGAAGACGGCACGTCAAACTAGCAATAGCATGGCGATAATAAAGAGAGGTATATATGGTTGTCAACGTCCATTAGACGACGGAGCGTATGGGATGCGTGCGACGGACCTTTAATTTGGCTTGGCCTACGTACGCGCGTTTATTTTCTTTTTTTATCCGGGGCCAGGCTTGTTGGTTCTATATTAGTAAGGAGAGAAAATATTTAGAGAGTTTAAGTTACACATCGCTTGAAAATGCCACCTGGAGCTAACTAGGGCGCCCATAATCTCACAATATCATTTGCCCCACAAAACACCCAAAGGTCGATCTCGTCGACCGTTCATCTGATGAGCTGCGAACAAGATAGTTCCTTCTTCTGGAAGGTATGGCGATTTCGCTCACACCAAATTTCCCATGAGATGAACAAGAAGATCGATTTCATACATTCCGATCGTTGTTTGTCCCCTTGTTTGGTTCTAGTGATCCACCAATCAAGCAGTGAGTCGTCCTGAATGTAATCACTCTGAACCCTACTATAAGAAATACTCGACGCTATCTCTGCCCACATTAAACGTGTTACCGGGCAATCCTTGAATACATGCTGAGCGGGTCTCGAGGTTCCTAAAAACAATTATTGGCATAAATAATTAACTGTTCTCCCATTGCCTCCTCTGCAGTCTATCTGATGTCCGGATCCTGTCCTACAGGAGAAGCCAAGCAAAGTCTTTGCATTTTGAGGGGGCTCAAGTTTTTTACATTACCTTGGCTGCTGAAGATTCTACCTGGCCCGCAAACTGAGCGGCATAAGCGGATTTTTCGCTATAAACCCCATTTTTGGTCCAGCACCAAATTAATGATCGTGTCCTCGGTGTCTTCTTGAAGCAGTACCTCTTCTTGCTCAATGCAATTCCAGACAAGGATGAACTCAGCCGCTAAGGTTGCATTGATCTCATGGTACATTTTTTTAAGACAATAACCCTATGGTACTATAAGTCAATAGGTGCTACCGACAGGTTGGAAGGGGGAAGCTTGGTGGGAACGTGAACCCTGCTGCATAGACACTTCTACAATTCGTGTTTTTCAAAGGCCGTAGAGGCTTTTCACAAACGGGTGGCTTGCCCTCATGCAATAACTAAACTTTTAAATTGGCCCTAAAAAATTGTATACGGCAGATCCTCTGTTGCCATTGCTTTCAAAGGGTAGTCATTGCGCAACCCCCACCCGTAGCCGCTAATATGTGATCACCATTGGTAGATCTGCTGCTCCCAAGCCTGCCAGCAGCGGATCCTTTGCTCGTCGTCACCCCTCCCCTCCCATCGCCAACAGCCCTTTTCGTCGTCAATCTAGGCTCAACCCTCACCGTCGTCAGCCCTCCACGGCCACTACAGGGACCGTACTCGGCCCTTGCCGCCCTCGTCGATATTGCTCTGGGCTTGCTACCGTTGTCTCTAGCTGTGCATGCCCATTCACAACTTGTGTCTTTGCGCGCGCACCAGCTCTACCCGAGTACGTCGCTCCGGACTTGCCGCCGTTGCCGGATCTGACCTCCCTAGAGAAGCCATAGCTTGATACTGCTGTGGAACCCTGTCTCCACCATCTCGACACATCTTCAGATGTGTGTTATCATTGTCGTCGACGCACGTCGGTTCCCACACCACCGGGCGCCGGAGAGGGGGAAGGGAGGGAGCTAGCAGATGAGAGTGATTGAGAGCAAGAGTGTTAGAGGAGAGAGATTGGCAAGAGAGGTAAGTATAAGGACAATAAGTATATGGATAAGGTGGAGATAAGGACGATCCACACATGTGGATCTGTGGGGATGTGTTTTCCAAGCTGGTCTTTTAATAGGTCTTCTTGGTTCAGGTATGCCATTTTGATTATCCAATGTTTGGGCTCCCATATGTGTCTGATGGGAGCCCAAATATTGGGGAGTCAAAATGAGCCTCATTTTGCCATCTTGGTTCAGGATTATTACATACATACAGTAAAAAAAATGTTTCAAAGGGGTATGATTGAAACATTTTTCACTGAAACGTATTTTTTGTACTCGTTGAAACAAAAATCCAGACGTCCAAAGTTTGGGCTCTCATCGAACGCCGGCCCGGACACTAGCATTTCTTCTATCCTCACAAATGCACAAACTCTATGCAGTTTGGAATTTTTTTTTCTCATAGTGGTCGTGCGCCACAGAATTTTTTCCCTTCTCACAAATGAACAAATCTATATGTGGTCAGGAATTTTTTTCCTCTCCATACAAATCTTGAAACAATCTGATGGTTCAAACAGTAATATACGATAAGTTAATGTAGATGTAGTTAGATGTATTGATTTCCACCAGAAAACCTGCTACTATACTTTTTTAGCAATTCTGATTTTTACAACGTGAGATCTGTATTAATATAGTTCTTTGAAGGAGTGAAGTTGTGATGGAACAGAACTTACTGTCTAGATTTCAGTTGCCTGAAATTTAAAAATAAATTAGTCAATTCCTACTAGTTGAACAATATGCTATTTAACATAAAGAATTACTTAAACATACTTAATTATAACTCAAAAAAATAATAAAATTACGTGCAAAATAGTTCAGACTTATATTTTAAAAATAAAGTAGAGGCATATATAACAAGAAAATTACGGTTAGAATAAAACGTAAAGTTGCACATTGAGTAAATGCAATATTAGGCTTAGCAATGTGTAATATGTGCTGAAATTTTACATTTTTTCAGAAGCTTGCAATGTACCATATCCCAACTCATTATAATATTTGTGAGATGTTAAAAATCAAGAATAGCACGAGAACCAAAGCTTCGCATTCGCGAACAAGGAATAATGCGGACGCACCGCTGTTGTGGAGCAAGGAAAACTATGCCCCGTGATGGAGGGAATTCAGGAACGTATGTCTATCAAATCGCCGGCGCGCGATTGTGGTGGTCACCCGCATGCGGCAGGTCGATCGATCGTGATGTAAGTGACTGCCGTGCGGGTCGGTGGTCACATACACGATTGGGCAGCTAAGCTCGAGTGCATCGGTGTGTTCACAGCTTAATGATCGAGCTTGTGCGTGCAATTGCCATGTAATCTTGGCTGCACTCTTGTGTAGTGTAGTGCAGTGCAGGGTACCAGAGGTACTACTGATGTGCGAGTACGCTGTACGCGTGTACTTCACCGACGAACCGCCAAGAAGATTCCGGCGCATATATGTATCCAGCTGGTCAGTCTCCGCGCTGACCAGAAGTTTCTTCCGTATAAATGCCCTCCTTTTGGAAGAATTTTGAGCATATTTACTGTTGTGGTGGATACTGGCTCGAAAAAATCGATCTGTCGCCTGCTTGTGGTCGTGTGGACATGCGTCCATCAACAGGTGCAGGTTTGGCTATATTCGACTTGCATGCTTTCTACGTGTGGACGTTGGACTTCTGGACCAGTACACACTACAGAGTGTTTTTATACCAGTGCGTCTCTGGTCTGTACCGTATTAGCTTGGCTGAAGACTGGCGGGTGGCTGGAGGAGGCTTACGACAAGGTCAATGTGCACACATGGGTGATTGGAGTCTGTTCTTCCAGATTTTGTGCCGCATTATCGACAAGGAGCTCCTCATTCTTTGTGACCTACACAAACCTGCTTGCATGTTTCGAATGAATTACTTTGACGTATATATTTACGCATGTAAAGTTAACTAACTAATACTACCTCTGTATCAATTTACTTGTTGTTTAGGATTTTTTTCCTAAGTAAATATGTGTATACTTAATCATTAGTTTTTACAATTCCGTGCAGTTTAACAACCTGTAAATTATACAATAGGAAAAGTATTTCTCATGAATCTACAAATATGTATCTTGTGATGTTAACCTATACGAGCTTATAGAAATTTAGAAATTAATGGTTAAAGTTTAAAATGTTTAAAAATAAACTATGATGAAGAAACCCCAAAATAAGTCCAAATTTAATTTCAAATGTCAGCAGTCGCTTAGGGCATATACAAAGGTAAGCCCATATAGTTTCTTAGAAGATATATCATTTAGAGTCCTTACGTAATAGAAATTAAGATCCTGTTTGGATCCACAAACTTTTTTTAAGTCCCTGTCACATTAGATGTTTGTACACTAATTAAAAGTATTAAATGTAGACTATTAATAAAACCCACCCGCGAGACGAATCTATTGAGCCTAATTATTCCATGATTAGTGAATGTGATACTACAGTAAACATTTACTAATCGTAGATTAATTAGCTTAAAAAAATCATCTCGCGTATTAGCCTTTATTTTTGTAAGTTTTATTATCAGTCTATATTTAATACTCCTAATTGACGTCCAAACATTCGATATGACATGAACTTAAAAAAAGTCTCTGGATCCAAACAACCTCTAAGATATTTTTAGAGTAAATTATACTAGAGGTACACGAACTTGTCAGGCGTGTATAATCTAGTACATAAACAAGTAAAACACTTATTTTGGGGCATAAACTTGCCTTGTGCCTATGAACCAAGACCAAAATGGCACAACAAGACTACTCTTTTTTATCAAGTTAAAATGTTACTTCATTTTTTTTTTGTTTTTTATATATTGTTGATATTCTAATTTTTACCATATAGATGTTTGTCTATGACGTCCTTTATCACAAGTAGTACTCTAATCAACACTTAAATAAGTGAAATTATCTAGATTGTGTGTTTTTGGCCTTGGTTCGTGGTTCACATGCTACGCAAGTTCATGCATAAAAACAACATATGTACTAGATTGCAACAAAATTGCCTTTCTTACCTAACAATTTTATATACCACCAATGAATTTTACTCTATTTTTTATTACCTTTCTTCCTTTTCTCCATACTCATGCAACATTTTTTTTATACATGCTAAGAGTTGATGTTGAGGTGCTGACATGCAAAACAATGATTTTTTTTTTGCATTCTTTCTCTTCCTTATAATCCTAATTTCCAACAAGATAACACACCATCTAATCTATATCATAATGATCCGATGTTTTCTGAAGCTGCTAAACAGGAAGGTTTTGAAATTCGACTTATGTGTTAACCGCACAACTCACCGGATTTCAATATATTAGACTTGAGGGTTTGTTTGTGCCATTCAGTCTATTCAATACAAGATGGCTGCAAAAATAGTCCGAGATCTAGTTTTAGTTGTTCAAGAGGTAGTAGATTTTTCTTTCTGTTAAGCTTTTTTATACTCGATGCTTGGAGCTAACTTTGTTTTTGTATAGTAGGCATATCTTCAGACCAACAACTTCAATTAGGAATGAACTTCACATCATCACAAACAACAGCAACTTCAGTTAGCAGCAACAACAACACTAGATCAACACCAGCAACAACAACCTCATATAATCAACAACACTTTAAGGTATATGTAATTCTCCTCAAAGGGAGTAATATAAATGCCACTAATCGACACACATGGAACATGTTAGGTTATTAGTATTTGACTCAGAAGAATGCTTATGAAGTGATTCATTACCTCAGAGAAAGTCTAGCACCATGTACGGACTCAGCATCACACCTTAGTTGCATAGTATGGCACGTTGTCTTTCAAGCACTATTTTTCTTTCCGCAAAATTTACTAGAGGACACCCAAAGTTATTAAGAGAGGATGAACACAGGCAGATAGCGAACCTGGTTAAGGAAGAGTCTCGAAGGCCACGGACGGAGACAAGGTCACAGCCTCCAGGTCCATCATGGGAGAGAGGACGGACCAGAAGTTGAACTCAGGGAGGAGACGGGTGAAGGGCTTGAATTTTGTTTGCATACTGACATTATTATTGCAAAAAGAGGAGTTAAACATAGCTGGCTATGGATGAAGTGTCCAACCAACAGAAGAAATAAGAGAGGTTTAATTTACCTTGCTCCATGCTTCAATGACACAAGTGAATATCACATGAGAACGTGAACTTTTCAAATTCACAGTGGTGGTGCCAACTATTCTGTTTGAAAGGCCCTGTAAAGAAAAACAGGCTCAGATCAACAATAATACCTCTGGGGCAATGATAGACCTATACTCCAATTTTAATCACTAGAGAAGAAGATAGTGGCTCAGTTATTAGAAGTACAACATGAAACAAATAGTTTTGAGAGAGCATGATACAAATAATAATGTATGAGATGTAAACAAAAATGCAGCTTGTTATCAAGACAAGGTATTTGTGAGTACAGGGGAGCTCAAGCAAAGGTGATCCTCATTCGTCCAGAGGTGAAAATGCAAACAAATAAACCCTAGTTTTAAGTAAAATAGGAAGGACAATTTATTTCTTCTGCGCTATAGGTCAAAATTGTCCCACTGATATTAACTTAGGGAAAGCAAATTTCTTGGGTTGTTTCTGTTGGATTACTCCGTGTCATAAAAGGACAAGCAGATTTTGAACAACTTGACCAGTGGTCCAGTGCCTATGAGTAGCAAAGCATCAGCTAAGCAAAAGGTCATGGAAATAGCTTATATAACACCAAACGTTTTTCCACATAATGCTAACAAAATTCAAGCTATAAATCCTAGCTATGTTTTCTGGCAGAAACTTGCAGTTTAGTCCTAACTAAGGCTGTAAAACTTCACTACCCACAAAGTACACAGGTAACTCGGCGAGTTGGAAGTCATTTCGACTATACCCATCGGTCAAGTTGTCAACATGGATGCCATTTCCAGCATTCTCTCTTATCTAAAAAAAATGGAATCGGGTAAGTTTACTGCAAAATATTACCAAACACCACGTGCAGAATTAGGTTCTTCCTTAAGATTAGAATATACCTGAATGTTACGCTGAGATGGGATCCAATAGATCATTAATCTGTTCATTATGTACCTGGAAAGCGCATAGAGCAGAATTTGCATCATGTCAAATCTGGAGACATTGTTAAACAAACTGAAGCTCGGTGAAATACCATAACTTTCAGATGTATTTTTCTTTTCAATTGAGAACGAGCAGATGGGTACTCACCTCAAGAAATGAGCACTGGCATTGGTAACTTGTCTGCTTCTCCGGCGAGTTCTCTTCTCTCTGCACCAGCAAAGAACAGCACTGAGAAATGATTAGTTCAATCAAATTTCTGCAAAACGAGACAGCAGAAATGCCTTACGCCTTGGATTTGTGCAAAGAGGTTCTGGAAGACCCAAGGCACGACGCCCCTATCGGCATGGTCGGAGCTGCTGTGAACCATGGCCGCGAGGGCTCCCCGCATTGTGTATGTCTTCCCTGTGCCGCTCTAACCACAATTTTGAAACACTCAAACGCTTTAGAAGCAGTAGCGCAGAAAACCACAGAACACCAGAACCGAGCAAGGAATCAGGAGGTACCTGGCCGTAGCACACGAGGGAGGAATTGAATCCAGCGAGGACGTTCTCGATCATGGGCACCCCGACCAGATCGAACGCATCCGCCTACCAACGAGCAACAAGATTCATAAGATTCGTTCAAGAGCGCATAGAATTGGGGGAAGCTTCAACCAGGCTGTTAGTTACTACCTGGGAGGCCCTGTCATCGAGGAAGCCATCGACGGCGAACGACCGGTCGCCCACCGCGACGGAGGAGGGGGAGGTCTTGTGGACGAAGAACATATCCGTCCGCAGGCTCACCGCCGGCCGCACCCGCACCACCACCTGCACGACAAACACACTCATCAGGAGAAGCTCTCGCGCTTCCTCAGGAAAGGGGATTAATTACTTCCGGTGATCCGGATGACCATTTCACCTTCACGGCGGGCGCATCTTCGACCGGCGCAGAATCCCTCTTCTCCTCGGCGGCGGCCGCCTTCCCGGCACTACTTGGAACGGGCTTCGACCGCGGCGATGCTCCCGTTGCCGCAGAGCTCTTGGCGACCGGGGGCATCGGCGGCGAGGCAGCGGCGGCGGAAAGGTTAGGCAGCGAGGGCGCTCTCGATCATGGGCGCCCCCGACCCGCTCGCCGTCCCCGCCGCCGCCGCCGCCGTCTGCGATGGTGGAGAAGGGAATGGTTTGTGGATTTGGTGGGAGGGTCGGGAGGGAAGGAGACGATTTTTTTTTTCTCAGGTGAGGGTGGCTTTTCTTTTCTTCTCGTGATGACCGTTGCCTCTCCTCTTACTTTTTTTTACCGTTGGACCGTCTCACCGACCTAGCTAGCTCGGCAAGTGGCAATTCCCCCATGGTTGCTGACCTCAATCTTGCGCCGTTGACCGCACGCGTCGCCTCCCTCAAATGCTGTGTCCAACCCCGGCTTGTAACGAGAATCATGGAAGGTAAATTAGATATGAATTCAGAGGCTATTTAGATTATTGCCACTTTCAACCTTTCCAAATGTTATATTGTTAAAATTTTGGCAAGCTACCAAATATTGGTAACTTCTAGAACCTTCTACTCTCAAAATTACTACCAAAATTTTAAAAGGTAGCAAACTAAACACCACCATCATCACTTTACCAAGTTGGAAATGGCAATGAAGTGAACAAACCCTTAAGATGAGAATTCTTGGACCCATCGCTAATCATCAATCGATGATGCACCTATGGGAGCATACTTGAGCAGGCAGGCCGCGTCCTTAGTTGATGGTTTGATGTTTGAGGAAAATGATACACTAGACTACTAGCAGCGGCAAACTCACGTGATGGAGGAGTAGTTCTTTTTCTTTTTACATATATGTCAAATCGAAACCCTATATTCAAAAGGCTAGTTATAAATCTCCTTTTGATTACAAAAGCCAACCATCCCTCCCCATTTCCCTCCTTTTCTTTCTTTTCCCACGGGCCTAAACCACCAAACGGGCCAACCAACCAGAGTCAGAGTCAACTCACTAGCCCGCTGCCAGGCATCTCTGTCACATGCTCCTTCGACGGCCTCTTCCTGTCTCAGCACCAGTATGTCGTGGACCTTCTTCAGTGAGCTGGCATGGCTGAGTCTCACTCTACTGCGACACATGTTGACACTTACACCAAGCTTAGTGACATAGATGGTGCACCGGTTGATGACTCTTCAGAGTACAGAAGCATCGTGGATGCCTTACAATACCTAACATTGACTCGACCTGACCTTGCCTATGTAGCTCAACAGGTCGGCCTCTTCATGTTCCTACGGAGCCTCACTTTGCTTTGGTGAAGCAGATTGGATTCTCCAATATGTGAAGGGCAGCTTCTCTGCTGGCCTTCACATTGGCACTAGTTGCTGGCAGTGTGCTCCGACATAGATTGGGTTGGTTGTCCCGACTCCCGTCGTTCCACGTCTGGGTACTGCATCTTTCTCGGCGATAATCTGATCTCTTGATCCTCCAAGCGGTAGACTATTGTGTCCCATTCCAGTGTTGAGGCCGAGAATCATGATGTCATCAATGTTGTTGTTGAGTGTTGTTGGTTGTGCCATCTACTTCAAGAGTTCCCCGTCTCACTTGCTTTGGCCACTACAATTTATTGCGACAATATGAGTACAGTCTATATGACCCCAATCCAATTCACCATCACTGGACAAAGCATATTGAGATTAACATCCACTTTGTTCGCAAGAAAGTTGCCTTGGATATGCTCGCATGCTCCATGTCCCATCTTCCCACTAGTTCACAAACTTTATGACAAAAGGCACACTGGTTCAGTATTTACTGAGTTTCGGTCCAGTCTTTGCATTCGCTCTCCTCCCACTGTGACTATAGGTGGGTATTAGAGGATATATCTCCTCAGATTTGAGGATCTTATGTAATCTATTTATTTAGCTATATATGTACAATTGACCGCCCCCTTCCATGGGTGTGAGGCACTTTCCTAATCTCTCTACAGCATCGATGCAAAGGGGTTTGACGACGGTTGTGCGATAGGATAGGAGATAGGGTTAGAGACAAGAGAGGCAAGGGGAGGGAGGGGTGGGGGAGTGCGGGTGCAGCACCTGGGAGAGGAGGGAGTCAATCAGGGACATTCGATTTTACGAAAATGAATCTCAGCCGATCAATGATGAAACGAGAAATGAGTCGTGAGTCTTTCGTGTTTGTGAAAAAGGGTAGATAGTTGGGTTGGACATTCATGTGTGGCCGATTAGAATCAGGCTTCAAATATAATATTGACATTTTTATTTTTCCTCCCACAAGGAATCTTCGAAATTCTAATTATTGTTTGGATTTGAAATTGAGTTTCCTTAGAAAAGAAATTTATTTTGTTTAGAAGATTTGTGCATGTCCTTTTAAGGCCTTGCCCTCATGTCTTAACTGCAATTTGATTATGTTAATGAAACATTATTTACAATATTCGAATAATTTTGATTGAATTAAATTGATTTTAATTTCTTTTCCAAAAGATATTTGTGTTCGTATATTATTTGGGTTATTGTATTTCTTTAGTTATATGAGTTTGTGAATAACCTGGATTCATGTGCCAAAGTCAAATAGGAAAAAATCCGAAAAGAGAAAAGGTCAAGCTTGCTTCAGTTCATGTATTATCCCTTTTGATTCAACAACACATACAGGAAAAATTCCTGAGATTTAACGGATATCCTTTGAAATTCCTTCAATCCAAATGACCTTTCAAAGTTTTCAGTGAGAAGCTCGCTGCTCTGGTCTTGCATATAATTTTCTTTCGAATAATTTGTATGAATGTCCATCATACATACGTGTCACAACTCACAACTCGACGAAGTCGCGACGTTGCACTAGCGTAAAGCTGTCTTCCATTTGTCTCGCGCGCATCAGACGCTGTCCTGCACGGCGGGGAACCTCGCGGACTCGTTCGCCACAGCGCGCTGCCGGCCAGCCTCGCTCTCCATCGTTGCTGCGTACGTACAGGGTATACAGCTGCCGGCCACCGCCGGCGCAACGCATGAACGTACGACGTTACAGCGCACGCACAACAAAGTATTTGTGCGCATATGCATGCCCACGTACGTTACAGCGCAGGCAGAGCCAATAACCATGTCGTCGTCGTCGTCGAAACGATGGACGTCCGCCCCTACCGCCGCGCTCTCCCCTGTCCGCCCGACTGCCCGACGCCAATCCCCCGTCTCGCGCCCTGAACCAGTCACCCGCACGCTAGTCTGGCCTTCCTCCAATACGAGTACCAAATCAAGCGCCCGCAAGGCGTCGCCGTCGCCGTCGCCCTTGTCCACCGCACCACCGTCTTCGTCTGTGCAGGCCACCACACTCGCCGACCACCTCATCAGAGACTCCCGTTCTCGGGACGGCGCGCTGTCGCGGCAGCGCAGCTGCACCGACGCCGACGCCGAGGCGAGGAAGGTCGCCAAGTCAACGGTTAACGGCGGCCGCCACGCCGCGACGACGGTCGGGCGCTCCATGCGGTTCGTCCCGTCCACGAGGCCAGCCGGCGTCACGCTCACCCCGGGCCGCGTCGCGCCGTCCGACCTCCGCAGGGCGCTCGACGCGGACGTCGCAAGCTCCGGGTCGGAGTGCAGCGACGCAGCCTCCAAGCAGCTCAAGCCGGCGCCATTGATAGCCCGAACGAACTCGACGCGCCTGCTGGGGTCCAGCAACACGCAGTGGGCGCTCTCGCCGGGGAGACGGAGTGGCAGCGGCTCGCCGCTGATGGAGGCGACGGTGCCGGAGCTCAAGGGCAAAAGGAGCCTGATGGGAGGACTTGGATGGGGACATCTCTTTAGCCGGAGGAAGGCGGCAGCGGACACGGCGGAGACGCCGCTGACGCGGAGCGGTGGAGGTGGCAATAGGGAGATCGGGCGGCATCAGATGAGGATGGCGCACTGCCGGCTGTTGCAGTGGCGCTTCGCAAATGCCAAGGCGGAAGCCGTCAACCACAAAAAGCTCTCTGTTTGTGAGGTAATGCGCGCATGCACCCGCGTTCATATCAACTACTCACACTAATTGAGTCGATCAAACACGGTTGCACTAAAATTTTTTGTGCACTTGGGTCAAGATAACGAGATAGTTTTTGCCTTTTTGGAGTTCAGCTCGAACCCTCACCGTTGAACACCAGATCAGCTCGATCAATCAACGGAGAATTCGACAAATAATCAAACAGATAGTACGATTTTGCGCCGCCTCAACACAACTGAGCCTACGGCCATTGAGGATAATATGGAAGGAAAATTTCTACTCCCCAATTCAATGTTGTTGTTGTGTCATCAAATTGAGGGGGGGGGGGGGGGGGGCAGGCAGCCACTTTTTTTCCCACATTATTTTCAATAAAACAAACTTACTCGTGCCACCTAATATTCAGATCATGTATTTCCAACATAAGTTTTATTGCCTAAATTGTCCCCTTAAATAATGGTGGAACACTAATATTAGATGGAAAATAATGACATATTGATCAATAAAATGTTATCATCGGTGCCAACCGAGATTGATAAGGGTTATCATTGCCGATTAAAGGCACGGACCGGCACCGATGAAGGGGTTTTTCTAAACCCCGTGATATGTTTTCTATTTGTGCTGGTGTGGTAGTGTATATGTTTATATATCCTTGAATGAAAACATCAATTCATAAATGGTATTGTATGTCATATGTTTGGTGTTAATTTCTATACGTGTATAGGTCGAATTCATGGGTACATGGGCCAGGATGTCAGAGCTGCAAGGTAAAGTGGCAAGGAAGCGTGTACTAGTCGAGAAAGAGAAGCTCAAAATCAAATTGGGTTCCATACTTTCTTCTCAGGTTGATGCAAACATGATTTGTGCAGTTCGTTATCTTTGTCCATGTTGTTTTCTGAATTCTGATCTTTTCATGTTTACATTTCTGACATGAGGATGTATCCATGGTGAATACTGAATAATGAATACATTTCTGACATTTTTGTACAGATGAGAAATTTGGAAAGCTGGGGACAGCTGGAGAACAGGCATGCTGCTGCTTTAGCTTCTACCATAGGTTGCACCCAGGCAGCCGTGTGTAAACTCCCTCTTATAAATGGCGCAAAGGTTTGTCTATTTCTCATAGCGTACTCCCGCATATGAAAAATAATCCTTATATATATCTTATAATAATAAGCTACAGAATATTCTAAAAAGCTTGCATTGCATTTCTCTACAAGGTCTCCCTGCCATCAGTGGCAACCATACTACAGCAGGTCCTTGAGTTAACATTAATGACCACCAAGACAACACTCCGCCCGTTTACTCAGATGGTAAATACACACGCGTGCACAAGAAAATAGCTCAAATTTATGCCATTAGTTATTATTACCTCAGTTTCTGAATGTAAGAGGGTTTTAACTTTTTTTCTTGTAAGATTTAACCATTCGCATTATTTAAAAGGTTACGTTAATATTAGTTATTTTATTTATGACTTATTTTATTATCAATACTTTAAACACGACTAATCCTTCTTACAATTTGCACTTATTTTTTAATAAGACGAATGGTCAAATGTTAAAAGCAAAAATGTCAAAACCATTACATTATAAAACAGAAGGATTATTATATATTTTATTACTAAGTTGTGGCCATTAATCTTTCGATGAAAAGTTATTGTCCTTAATCATTAATGAAACATGTTTTCAACTACATTAAAATTCATATTTATATATATGATACCAGGCCCATGATACGACGTTGCTAATCTCTGAACTACTGACCGTGGTAAGAGAAGAGCATGATTTGTTGCAAGAATGTATCGAGTTGCTTGGCCGGGTGTCTGCACTGCAGGTAGATTTGAAGTTAATCTGTTACTTGAAGTTAATAAGGCGATAGTTATACCTATCCACTTTTTCATTGATTATATAAATCCGCAGGTTGAAGAAGAGAGCATGCGTTGCCAAATGCTTCAGTCATCGTCACGGAATCTTGTGTCCGTAGTTTAGTATGACAGACGATTGAGTGGTGATTGGATATAGAAATTTCTTTCGTTCACTATATTCAATATATGCCTTATCTACCCTTTTTTTAAAAAAAAATAGTGGTGGTGGAAGTAAATATGTCACCCCACCTAATAAATGTGCAAATTACCCCTTGAGCTTCTTATATTAAACGATCTTAATAGCCGCATGTAAAATCAAATTAAGATGAACATTCTCTATACATAACATTTTGATTTATTTTAGGCAACATTGTAACATTTTTTCATCCGTAGAAAAGCACAGGCATTCAGCTACTGAATCTTAATTTTCTGACCACGAATTTATTCAAACGGTTCAGAAGTTGACTGAGGTATAAATACTGTTGGGTTTAAAGTTTAAGATGAAAAATAGACTTATTCTATATTAGAATCAAATTCACACTAATAACACTACTATTGTTAGAGTTTGTGTCGAATATGTGTACAAAGTCGGTTACAATTTAGGACTTGGAGTTGTAATAGGTGTAGGATTGAATCGGTGTCGGATTTGGTCCTGGCTCTCCTTTAAATAGGAAGGCATACCTAGGAGTAACCACACGGAACGACAGTAGCATAGGTAGGCGTAGGGAACAATAGTCGGTGGCATAGCCGACTGGCCGTGTGGTTGTTGAATACCCTGTAAGCTGAAGATATGCTGGATTGGGGAGGAGCGCCCGTAATCAGTGCCCCGTAGAGTTGGTTTGGCCGAACCACGTTAAAAACATCATGTCTCTATCTCATCGTCACGTTTGGATCTCCTATGGCGTTCTTCTTGTGTTTCCGTGGTTAGCTGCTGATGTCGAGATCAGGGCTAATTTTCTAACAAGTGGTATCAGAGCCGGAGGGAGATTCAAGGAAGAGACTCGATGGAGGTGCTTCACACCGCGACGACCGCACAGTAATGTCCGGGAGGGACATTGACGCAAGGTGGAGCACGACGGCAATCAACGGCTATTGATCGGTGGTTTCGGACACTTCAGGCATGGCGGCTCGAACCGTTCGATGAGCTTTCTTCAACGGGGAGTTCAAACATGAGACTCGGGGTTGATTGAAGTTGAAGGCGATCGGCATTCTCGGTCGGTGAATTCGAACACTGCGGGCGAGGTGGCCCGTGCCTTTCGATGAGCTGCGTTTGACAAGGAAGTGGCTAGATGTAGCACTTGGGTCGTTCCGCAGCTGTGAAGGCGGCATGGAGTTGTCGGCTTCGGCTCGTGGCGAAATTGATGGGATCAATTGTGTCGGGGCGTGTGGATCCTAGAGGTTGATGGAGGTGTCGACAAGGTGTTGCGCAATGAAGGACTACAATGGTGATGTACATGCGATGGGCATGCTGAGCTGCAAGCATTGGTAGATCGGCTGTGGTGTTCACTGTCGATGGAGTTCTTGGTGACAGTGCGGTGTGGAAGATCGTGGTAGTGTACAGAAAGCTGGAGACGTCGGTGTTGTGGAGGTGTGCGTGCTTTGCACGTCGAGGCCGTGCCACAAGAGACGACATGAGAAATACCATGGTGTAGATTCTGGATTGTGCAGGACTTGATTTGATGAAGTTGTGGTAGGGAGGGAGTCGGGCATGAGTCGGCTTCGATACACACATCACATACAGATCGAGAAAGAGGTCTAGTCGTACACAGAAGGGAAAGGAGACATACTCGATTTGGTTGAAATCAGACTCGTATTTTCCCTGATAATTTCAGCAAAGGTATCCACGGATTGCAGAAGTCAATTGCAATCAAAAGCAAAACACCAAAGCGGAAGGAATCGAGCCTTGGGCGGAGGTGGTTTGCGGAGGCGTCGAACTTCGGGCGGCAAGAGCAGCGACTTGGTGCGGTCGGCTTGCAGGTGCTAGCGAAGGTCGACGTGGGCCGTTCTCCGGCGAGGAGGCGGCGGAAACCGGCGTTGGGAGAAGCACTGGAGGTCGTCTCGGTGGGCGGAGGCGATGGCTCAAGCGTCGGGATGGCTTCCCCGTGGGTGTCGGCTTCCTCCAGCTGACGGAGTCCACGGCGGCAGCAGCGACACTCACCGGCGGAGACCCTGGAGGGGCGACACATTGGGAGGTGTCCCGAGGGTGACGGCGGCTTCAGGCGAGTGGCGGCGCAGAGGAGATGAATCGGCAACGGTGGCCGATGGCAATCTCTCGGGCGACGCGGAGGAGAGGTGGGGGCAGCGGCGTTTCTTCGGTCTCTGGGGTGCGTTTGGTTGGAGGGAGTTTTTAGAAGGGATTGGGAGTTTAGAGGGATGAGGCTATTAATTAACTTGTTTGGTTAAAGGACATGGGAGTTTTGGTGGGATAGGGATGGGGAATTGAGGGGGGCAACTCCCTCCTTTTCAATATCTGGGGTGGGGGTGGGAATTGAGAGGGAATTCCCTCTTGTGTTGTTGTGTTGTTAGAATAGATCTCAACCGTTCATTTTCACTTAAATCTATTCTCCATCTAAACTCCCACCTAAATTCCCATTATCTCTACCAAACTAAAGATTGGGACAAAAATCAAATTCCCTTCTTAATCTCATCATCAATTTCCTCATGAAAACTCCCATTCCTCTTTCCTCAAGTTGCCAAACACGCCGGTGGTGGCGGTGCTACCGCGTTGAGGGAGAGAAGGAGCGACGAGAAAAGGAGAAGGGGGTCGGCTTGGTGGCTGTGGGACCGAGTCGAATTCGGTTGGAGCAAATCAAGTCAATCTAACCGAGAAGTTGCCTCGTGATTGTGTGATTGGTTGGCCGGTTGGAAAAAGGAAAAGCCATTTTCTGTTTTGGGCCGGTGGTGGACCAGATACTGTACACGATGCTACTATTCTCGGGTTACTGTTCACGAGCATGGTACTGTTCATCTGGTAGAAGGTTTCGTTTGGAACAGAAGAAAATCAGTTTGTCCTGGGCTTCGGTGGCTGGATCAAGGTGACTGGTGGACACGTGAAGGTCGGGCAGTCCGGATGAAATTGTTGCATTGGGCTTGGTCATGTGGCCTCATCATTTGCAGAGGTGGATATGGGCATGCAAGTTGACGTGTTAAGTCAAGGTGATCCGATGGAATCAGCGAGTGGACTGGTGAGGTGAGGAGATCCGGGCAACAGCGGGTAAAATTCTGTTGATGGAGTCAACGGTAATGTCTAGCAGTACAGGGTATATCCGAATCCGCGGGTTGGCAAGATGGGGATGTATAAAAACTGCGTCACTGAAGACAAAGAGATGGCTATTGTGGTAATTCTTCGTGAGACTTGCTGCGACGGTGATTTTCTCGGTATCAGTTAATCAGTCACGGATGCGGAAAGCGTGGATGATTGGATTTGTTAGCTTGGCCAGCTAGAAAAGAATTCAATTTCGCTTGGCAAGACGACTGTGATGATAGAGGAGAAGATGGAGCACTATTACAGGTGGAGTCTGGAGGAAGAAATTACGGGAAGATAGCGGAATCTCTTGACGGTAAGTCTGTGAAGACTTGTCGGGCGGCTTGTCAAGGGCTGCAAAAGGAAACAACTCAAGTCCGGGTACACGGATTCGCACAAGGGACAAGATCCAGTTTGGCGTAGCATATTCCCCAAGGTGGAGTTTGTTAGAGTTTGTGTCGAATATGTGTACAAAGTCAGTTACAATTTAGGACTTGGAGTTGTAATAGGTGTAGGATTGAATCGGTGTCGGATTCGGTCCTGGCTCTCCTTTAAATAGGAAGGCATACCTAGGAGTAACCGCACGGCGACAGTAGCATAGGTAGGCGTAGAGAACGACCGTCGGCGGCATAGCCGACCGGCCGTGTGGTCGTTGAATACCCTGTAAGCTGAAGATATGCTGGATTGGGGAGGAGCGCCCGTAATCAGTGCCCCGTGGAATAGGTTTGGCCGAACCACGTTAAAAACATCGTGTCTCTATGTCGTCGTCACGTTTGGATCTCCTATGGCGTTCTTTTCGTGCTTCCGCGGTTAGTTGCTGATGTCGAGATCAGGGCTAATTTTCTAACCACTATAAGAAAAAACGTCATTTTTGAAAAGGAAATAAAGAAATAAGATAAAACAAAATGCCTAAATGAATTGTCCAAGCGTGTGCCATTTGCAGATAGCAGGTCGTTGCGGATTACATAGCGGATAGAGAGCGATGTTCGTTCTTCACTGGGCAGACGGACTGGCAAACAGGTTTAAAAACTAGGGATAGTGTATGGATCAAAGTTTGTTCTAAACATATTGCGGACGCTGTATTGCGGACCCTTTTATTATATGTTTATGAATCATGTCGTGGCAAACTTAGACGACGAATAACCCTAAATTTTTCTCTTATTTTTATATATTTTACTATAATTTTTTCACATATGCAACACATGGACACTATTTCCCCTGGTACAGTCGATCTGCCCCTTCATCTCCAGGAACCCGATTTCCTTCTAAAGTCTTCTTCCTTAACCCTAACTCCCCAAATCCTCTCCTCCTCATTCCAAATCAAGCCAAATTCACTAGAAAATCGAGAGTAATCAGGGAGTGAATTAAGATGATTTTTTCGGGAGTAGGACAGCAGTAGCAGTGCAGGGGCTGCTGCAGTGCCAGGCGGCTACGGCGTTGAGTGAGCGGTAGGGTGCAGCATTGCCGGACAAATGGCTGCGGTGGCTGGCAGAGGCTAGGAGTACCAAGGCACGTTACAAACCAAGCCAGGGCTCACAACATTTTTTTCCTATGATGCAGGA
>CM002481.1:16800106-16837536 GCA_000325765.3 Leersia perrieri
ATTTGCTCCTGGATGTTATCAGAGGAGCGACTAAGAGTCTAAGAGTGACAAAATAAATTAGTAAATATAAGACGCAGAGTGAAATGTCTTTTTGTAATTAAAGTATGTACATACCTTCATCACATACATCGAATCTTGGTGTTTGGCTTCCAGTTAGTAGGAAAATGGTTTTGCAATTTTGCCCTATACTCTGGTTGTAATCTATGTTAAAAGAAAGAGATGACAGAAGAGAGGAAAAAGGATCCTACTGAGTAGTACTCACCGAATCACCAATAGCAATTAAGGTCTTCCTAATGGAGTCAAATCGGACATTCCAAGAACCAAATTCAACAAGTAAAAATGTAGGTACCAGGATGAATCCGTATCAAAGAGCTGATGTAGCTGCTGCAACACTACAACGCGAGGAAATTCCAGGCTTCCAGCAGCACGGCACGGATGCGCCTCATGACCAGTAGCAGTTCGTGGTGAGGAAAAGGAATGGGAAGGGGTGTATGAAACGGATCAATAAGAAAGGGGAGGGTTCGCGGGGTTGCTCGTGGTGGTGAGCACAAGTGGCACGGGGTAGCAGCACTGTCGCGGCGTTCGTGCTTCTAGGCGGAGTGGCGGTCACCCTAGGTGGGCCACCACCTACGACATGGGATTGGGAGAGACGGGGACAGGGGAGACGATGCGCGCAGCAGTAGGGGCCCACGTGCGGCGTTGGTTGCTAGGGGAAGGGGAGCGACCTCGCGCAGTGCGGGAGGAGGACAGGGCGTCGCAGACTCGCAATCGTGGGTGCGCTGGCCATCAGGATCGTTGGATTGAAATCTAACGGCTGGAACAAAATAGAGTGACGCGGAAGCACCAGAACGCAGAGAATTACCATTAGTGGGAATCAATTGTATAGGTTTATAGGATTAGTTGCGCTTGTGATTGGTAGGGTTGGACATTACCTCGTTTGTCTCAATTAAAGCAAATGTGAGGAAGTGTTGTGATTGATTGAAAGAAGAAAGTAGATGGGAAAATTAAATAAGGGTTGTGTGTGATTGGTGAGGATGAGGTTGATGGATGTAGAATTAGCTTTTTTTTAACACAAATTTAAGGGTAGCCCCACTCCAGTGGTCTCTATTGCTAGTAGAAATTAATCTAAACCGTAGATCTATTTTAATCTAAAGGATTAGATTGATTTCTACTGCTACCCCAATTGACCCCAATTGACGTAGTAGAAATCTAGAAGAATATTCTCACATGGACAGTTTAAATTGAGACCACCGGAGCGGGGCTCATTTAAGGGCCGGTTTGGTTTCTGACCAATATTGACATTACCAAAATTTGGCATGCCAAAATTTAGTGGTAAGACGAACGTGTGTTTACTTAGAAGCCAAATTAGTCTAATTTTATTATTGCAATGGCCTATATTTTATAGGCTTGCCAAAATTTGGCCTCAGTACAAACATATATTACTGCTACTATTAAAATTACCAAATATTGGCAAGCCTAATTCAGGCATCAAACCAAACTGGCCATATATTACGGTGTTACTCAAGCGGTGACAAACATAGGAACTGCCAAAAAGGAAAAGTTCTTGCCCCTACTTTGATGTCCGATATTAATTTTGCCCTTATTTTTTAGGTTTTTGTTTTTCTCCTTGTTTTTCTTAAACGAGTATGAAGTTTACCCCCTACTTTGGATGATGAAACTAATGGTGTTAAGTAATTTGCCAAAGAATATTTATACCCTCATCACTTGTATGTGTGACTTCATCAGTTGTCACAGTTATAGTAGATTCAATAAAATTGAGAAACTTTGATAACATTTTACATCGTATGCTAAAAAAATTGACAAAATTTGTAGTAATTTTTTTACAACATTTTCATTTAATTTCAATTTTACCACTCATTACAAATGTGGTTCCACAATAAAAAAATCAGAAAATGAAAAGGAAAAATAAAAATAAACAATTCACTATCATCGTACTCTACTCCCCTACGCTCCAGACCCCTCAACCGCCGGTGGCACTCGTCGTTGCCTCTAGCTCTCGGCACGGCATCCCCGCCGGAGGCCCTGTTGAGGAGGTAGACATCACCGTCCCTCCTTGTCGCTAGCCTCCCGCTGTTGAGTTGGTCGCCTCACTCCCGCCTTGGCCTTCAACCCATACCGTCGCCGCCCAGTCAAGCAGCGCCGTTAGCTGCAGCACTCCGCCACCGCCCTTCTCCCCGTGCAAGCCACTGACACCGTCTAATCCTAGGTCACGGCCACTGCCAGAGGCCCCCGCGCCGCGTCGTCGCACCAGGCCTTCTCTCGCGCCGCTGGCATCGGCCTTTTCCCCGCTCACCCGTAATTGCCTGAGTTTCTTCCCTCATGCCGCCGCGCTAGGCATGAGGTATTAAGGGAGAGAACCGCCTCTCTCTGCACAATACTAATATGGATAAGTGGTACAAAATTAATTTCATGTGTAAAAAGATAATTTTATTATTTTGGAGGTCACGGGTAAACTGCCGATTTGAGAAATGCGTGCGTAAAAACAAAAATAAAGATAGGGGTAAAATCAACATTGACCTTTAAGGATAAAAACGAAATTGTCCCAAAGGAAAAGGGAGAAAACAATCGTGCCTCGAGTACTCTATATCCTCGGTGTCGGCTCCCGTGTCTCGTCTCCTCCCGACTTCGGCGGCCGCCGTCAGCGCCGATCTCCCGCGAGCACGGGCGCTGTCGTCCTGCTGTTTCTGCCGCATCCTCACCGGTGAGCACCCAACCATCCGTTAGACACATCCCCTTTCTCATTACTCTCTATCCACGCACTTCTTTTCTGGAATTTGCATTAACCCTAGGCCTCCTTCTAGATCCATTTTGTTCGCAAAAAGCTGGGGGGATCAACTGAACCCCATGTCCGACGTTAAATCCGCCCCTGTCCAGCAGGATGGCTCCCAGCAAGGGGATAGGGAAAAGGCTGTGAATGCCGAGATTGAGAGGGTTAACAAGCTGCCATCCAATAGTTCCTATGCGATACATCGCTTGAAGGTTCTAACCAAACTTCGCCATCTGATGTCTATCAAGGTGAGATTTCAGGGCATAATAATTTGAGTCATTCCGAAATATTATGCATTACCCAATCCTTTTACTCTCTGCTAGTAGTCTGGTACTATGCCATTGCCCTGTCAATTGGTCACCTGTAAACTGAATTTCAACTTTTTTCTTTTTACTTTAGTATGCTCAAAAGGTACTTTTTAATTTCTCGACAAGGGAAAAGAATTGGAATTATTATATATTTTGGTCTATCTTAATTTAAAGATAGTTGTTATTTTTCTCATATTTTAATACCCCAAATATCTTGCCTTGCTGTTATGCTGTTAGTTTGGAAGAACAATTTTCAAAACCAAATGCAAGTTTAATGGTTGAAACTTGAACGGTTGAACCATAGTGTAATTGTGGCATGTGTTTTCTCAAGGCATGAAAATAACACTATTGGGATGCATATTTGGCCACATGAGAAAACATAAACAAACCTAGGAAAATGACAGCTGATGTTATTGGGTTCCTTGTCAGGTCAGTTATGTAACAAAATTGTGATATTTGTTACTTGAGTTGACTACTATAGCCAGATTGTAGAACCTGATTCAACCCTTTTTGGCTTACTGACCAATAGGTAATGATCATGTGAGCCTTGAGGTACTACAGGATTGAAAGGTCCAGCTTACCAATATTTGGCAATGCTAAAAGATGGGCAAAATTTGGCATTACCGAGACATTGGTTGAGTAGGGGTTTTTGGTTTGATACCAAATAGTGCCAAAATTTGTTATTAGCAAGATTCATTGGATATTATCAAATTTTGGTAGCAAACCAAGTAAAAGTTAATGCAATACCAAAACCAGGAATGGTTAGAAATGGCTGCACCTGAAACAGGCCCAAAGTACATCCACAACTACAAGACTTGTATATTCCCTTGTGTGTACAGTTGTCTTTGTTTGAACTGGCAAATTGTATGCCATAGCTTTGGAATTTTCTTGTCTGCTTCTAGTTTGAGCATGTTTGTAAGTTGGTCATGTACTCGTGTGTCTTAAGTCTTATGACCAGTGTTTCACATGCTGGGGTCCTTTACATACATCTAGGCTTTATTGGTGGTAGGATGGACTTATTTCCTGCTTAAGCATTATAGTAGGCGGCATCATGTTCAATTGGACTGAATGTTTAGTGCCCATAAGAACAAAAAAACAATGTTTAAAAGTTTAATGCAAATTCACATTTTCATATTATATTAGTTTTTACTAATTAAAATTTTAACTCCCTCTTCCGTGCGTCTTCTTCCATAGCCTTAACCAGGCCCTGGTGGAACTTGTCTTCCTCATTCTTCATCGCATCGGTGATGAGGGGTGCATCACCATTCTTGGCCTCAGGTTCAATTGGTAGAGATGAAATCACATCTTCAAAATCATCAGCATTATTTCCTCCTTTACAGGCTCCAATAATTGGTCTTCCTCCTTCATCAGCCAGTGTGAGGTGGAAAATCACCATTGTTGGCGCAGGTTCCACAGGCACTCTAGCAGTTTAGAACTTGCTTCTACGAAATCGTCAACTTTCTCCTCAAGATGCACATTGACGATTTTGTGGATGCAATTTCTACACTTCCTTTGGAACTTTTGGCCAACAATGGTGATTTGCCACCTCTCACTGTGCCGATGAAGGACGAAGACCAATTGGAGCCTGTAAAAGGAGGAAAAAGCTGATGATTTTGCAGATGCAATTCCATCTCTACCGATTGACCTTGCCCCAAGAATAGTGATGCATCCCTCATCACTGATGCTATGAAGGAGGAACAAAAGTTGCACGAGGCCCACTTTAAGGCTGCGGAAGAAAGAGGCACTAATTAAACCAAAATTTGTTAGATTTTCTTGTGTTAAAATGGGAATTGTATGAAAAAACCACTCCAACCTGGTTGCAGGGAAAACAAATATATTATCTAAAGTAATTTTCACCAAACAAGATATCTGACTAGGTGCTGTCCTGATTACTGGGTTCCAGTACTATTTGACTAGGTACTGTGCTGATTACTGGGTTCCACTCCAACTTGTGTTAGCATCCAATTCAGTCTGTTTCACTAGAACATATGGCCAAACTTATTTGACAATACCTATCCAGAATGTACCCATGCTCTTGGGAGAATGTTGCACACTTGCACATTATCAATATCATCCAACTTACTTAGAGATTCATGCTGAGCAGTGAGCAACTAAGCACCATATTCCTGTGTGTAAGATTCAGCACATATAGATAAGCTAAGAGCGATGGCGCTAATGTTTTGGCAGAGGCTATGGATGTGAGATCTTTTCTTACTATTCAGGCCTCTACTGTTAATGCACAGTGACAAGTCAATGTGTCCAAATTTTGAACATATTTTTGTATCTGTCATAATATTACCTATGCGCATAGTCTCATATTCAAAAACTTTTACTTGAACTACACATTCTGCTTTTATATTATGTAGATATTCCATATATGATTGGTATGAACATGTTCAGTCTTCACATTTTCTGTACGCATTTCAAATTGTAAACTTAAAAAGAAACCTACTTGGATCATTTTCTGTATATGAATGTGAATCAATAAATGATCATCAATATTTGCACAAAAACCAAAATGCATCGACATGAGCTCTTGATGGAGAAGCCAAAGATAAAGTTAAGATATTAACTTGTCTTTTTAAAAAATGAGGCCCAAGAACTCAAAATAAGCTCAATTTTTTTAACACAAACCTAAAGTAATGAGCATGAACCCAAAAAAATTAGAGTAAATTGCATACAAGACCACCTATTTTTTTTACCAAAGCTGCAGCTTGGACTAGGGGCCAACCACTCTTTTGACTTTGGGATAGGAATGTTCGCAAAATTTTGCACGTTACACCTGTTCTTCCTCTAGCTTTACTGCTCCTCTCTCTCCCCTTTGATTTGAGCTCACTTTCAGGCCTAGTCGGAACCCCCGATTACATACTCAATCTCTGTCGGCGTTGGCCGGTGAAGGTGGAGATTGAGCTCCATAGGCGGCCCAATCAAAGCTAGTGTAACCATGAAAAAATAACTTAATTAAACGCTGTTTGCCGAGGAGGCATTGGTGTGGCAGCACTAACGATGAGAGCCTATGGAGTTGGAGCAAGCCACCATAATCCACTCGCTATGGAGTTTCAAAACGAAAAAAGATCTAGTTGCTGTCAACCTGAGCTTGAATGCTGCACCAGTGCTACATCATGCTCAAGCTAGAGCTCTACCGACTACCATGCAACGGTCAAGGTCAAGTGTACCTCCACTGACGCCGACAAAGTCAAGTGTACCTCAATCAATAGTGTCTTGAGCTCAAATCAAAATAGGAGAGAGATGGGGAAAGAAAGTTGGAGAAAGAAGAACCGGTGGAGTGGAACATTTTGTAAACATTCCTGGCCCAAAGTCAGAAGAGTGGTCTGATCCTAGTCCAAGTTGAAACAAAGGTAAAAAAAATGTGGCACTATATGAAATTTACTCAAAAGTTATGTACATGAACTAAAAGTAGATGTACATAAAATTTAGAAAAAAAATCTGCACACAAACTCGGATTTAACTCAAAAATCTGCACATGAACCAAACATGAGGACCTGCCGTCTCCAATCACCTCTGGATGTGGTGTGTGATGGCATCCAGTGAGGTGATGTCACTGTGCTCCAGGTTCCACCAAGATGTGCACTATGGGATTTGGTGAAATGCACTGTCAATGTGCCAATGTGCATTGTGGCACATTGCATGACATCAACAGGGAGGACGATGCAATGCAATTCAGGCCACTAGTGCATGCTTCTCTAGAGCTAGCCTCACATATGAGTGGCTATGCCAAATCTATCCTTCCCACAGCTGTGCCACTTCTGCATTGATTCTTTGCCGACCTCCACAATGCTCGATCTATGACCTCCATCCTAAGCACCAAGGAAGGTGTCGTATAATGTGCCCACTGCATGATCTTGCACCTCTGGCCTCCATGTTGTCTTACTGCCTTTGGCCTCGCCGCCACCTGCCCACCACCATTTTGGTTGGAATGCAGAGGGTGGGAGAGTGGGAGATGAACATCCTATTTGATTATTTTGTATTTTGCTACTGTTATTACTTTAGGGTGTTCTGGATCATGCTTCAGTTGTGCACTATCTCATGAGAGTGCTTGAGGTTCCAAATAACACATGAACCTACGTGTCCAAGCTGCAATTGTTCGCTCATTGTTTATCTCTATTATTTCATCCTAACTAGAACATAAATATCTTGATGAAATGAAATAAAAGCCATGAAGTTGTTGCTCAAGTACAATGTTTTCTCTTGCATTCATTTTTCTATGGAATTTATGCTCAATTTTTTATTCTTGTAAACCTGACTTCTATCTTCTTTTATTATGCTCCACAGAGAACAACATCTCAAGATGAGGAGCTTGAACTTCTTTTTGCAAGCCTTTCAATTTGAACTCCATCCTCCATATACCATATCTTACATATTCTAGGTAGGCTGTAAATTAATATGAACTTTTTTCATTTTCGCAGTTGTGTCTGTAATCACTAGTATATTACTATTCATCCAGTTTTTTTTTTTCGATAGATCCTATAATTTTGACATTTGATCTGTATACTTGAAAAAAACCATAATACCTGCAGAAGGATGCTTTATTTTGGCATTTATGCGGTCCATTTATTCATGTGTCTGTTCAACATGTTTCCAGCATCTCTAAAGTTATTGGAGACCACCTTCCCATCCTGCAGAATCATGAGCATTAGGAACATTGTCTAGACCTGGATGTAATGTGATGGTGAAATGGTATGATGTATATAATCTTCCATACGCAGATAGCACTCTTGATCACTATTTTAGATGCGCAAAACAAAACTGTATGACACATTATCAGTTGGTGTTGCATCCGCTGGATTTGCTGTGTTGATGTTTTTCGTTCCTTAGTTCTGGTCTTGTGGATGGATCTGGACAGTTGGTACTGAATGTAATGGAGTGAAAAGTTGGCCCGCATGGTGTCAAAACTGCATACAAATGATTCCACTTGGAAGTACATCTGAATCGTTGCATTGGGCATACCAACACGATGTCTCTCTGATTAGTAGTTTAAGCTGCAGCCAGCCACCTACAAAAGTAAAATGTACTAAAAGAAAAGTTGTATACGCATAGTAACGAAACCCTTTTATGCAACTATATTGGAAACGTTTCGTTCCAAGTAATTGCAACTATCTAGAAAGAAGAGGAGTATAAAACAGAAATTTACCACACGATTTGAAGTATAAATAGCTCCCATTGTTTCCCCTTTAGATTATAAGTTGAATCTGAAATTTAAATTTTCAAACGTAATTGATTTTAGAGATCTCCACCACATTATTTCCATAATATTGTTTTTTAACCATGAATAATAAATTTACACACAAATTATTATTTTAATTACATATATGCATTTTTTACATTCCGGCCATTTAGGCCAATCGATAAGGCCTTCAAGTCCCTTGGGAAAAATAGGTCCAGCAAGTCAACAGGGCCCAGCCTAACCAAACACAACAGCTGGCCCAGCCCGCATAAAATCCGGGACGACCCTAGAAAGAAGAGGAGTGAAGTGTCTAGACCGCACCCACCCAGCCACCTGCCTGCCTATTGTTTGGAGAAGAGGATTCCGAGCCGAGGGGAACCCAACCCTCACGAACGAATCGAAGAGGAAGCAAGCGATGGCATCTCGTCTCGTTGCGGCGGCGGCGGCCTCCTCCTCCTCCTCGTCTTCCCCCCTCGCCCGCCTCATCTCTCGCCGCGGCCTCGCAGCAGGTATGCGCGTATCCTCCTCCCCTCCTCTCTCCACCTTCCCAGATCCGAGAGTCGTACGGCGCGGGGCGGGGCGGCCGGCAGTCTGGATCGGGCTGTCGTTTCGGTCCGTTCCTCGATCCGCCCTTGGCAGATTCGGGGCCACGGATTTGTGTCAGGGGCATTGGTTCGATCTGGTTAGGGTTTGATGTTGTTTCCGCTTGAGGCCGGTGGTTTTTTTTCCCGACCTGATGGTCAAATCGTTGGCCTGCTGTCTTACATTCCTGATTGGGTTCGTCTTGTATCGTTTGCAGAGCATCATGGGCCTGCGAAGGTGAACATGTGGCAAGACCCGCTGAACCCGGCTAACTGGAAGGAAGAGCATGTGAGTTTCGCCCACCCCTCATGTTTTCCATGGAGCACTATGTCGCTCTTCATGCCATCCTATTCTAGTAGGGGGTCTCTACTTTGCCTGCAGCAAGTGGAGGGAGTGTATCTTTTTAGTGTTTACTAGTATTGTCTGGATCTGGTTGCCTTGACTATTAAATGTCAATGTTATTTTGTCGATGCCATGATTCCAGTTATATAGAGATATATTCAGTTTAATGTATGCTTTTTTATAAGATTATAGGCAACAGTTATGCAGTTCATGAATGAAATTCGGTATTGTTACTTTTGGAGGATATGGGGATTGCTGCATTATTTACATTTCTATGATTATATGTGCTGTTATAAATTTTATTTAGTAACTATTGCTATGTGTTTTCCGCAATGCCTTGAAATAATTACCATATTATATAATTTCTTAAATGCAGTGTGAAAATACACTATTTTATTGCTCGAGTATGCTATTCAAGATGGAGTAATGTGTATGAACTATTGAATAATATTCAGGATAGTTATCTCCCTCAAAAGAAGTATTCAGCAAATTTACTCCACCTAATTCAGTTGGTTATTTGTTGAACTGGAATTGTAGGTTCTGTCATAATTGTAAATTTGTTTTATTTTGAGCCTTGTGCTTGTGGTTCATGTTTGGATCATACACATCACAAACAGCATTCAAAAATAAATTTATTTACATTAAAAGTGATGTGCTTATTGCAAAGTGAATCCATAGTGGGCTCAAGGCTAGACCGAGGGCAGCAGAGCGACAGTGTAGATCAGATTTGGTTCTTGGGGAGATGGTGGATATGGTTGTTAGTGAAAACTGGGGAGGTTGCACCAACAAAATTGGGAACAGAGATGTACCTCTGTGGGTTCGTCACTTCCTGGCCACCAGTGTGCATGAAGCCAGGAGCTTGTTGCTCTCCTCTGTGCTGCTCTGCCACAACTCTTAGTGCTTTTGTGTACAGTAGACTAATCTTAATATAGGGTTGTATGCATGAGATGCAACAGCTGGTTCTATTCCCCTCTCTTCTCCGTCCTAAAACTTTTCCGTTGAGCACTAAGTAGCTAATAATATTGACTTCTAGTTACCAAGCCTTGATGTCATTAAACACACCTTATTAGAAACAATAATTCTACAGGAATTATCTTGTACACAGTACACCTGCATTTCAATTTGGGATATTATTTATGGGTGTGTTTTCAATCTCTGCAGTGTTCTTTTCCTTATGTCATCAACCTAAATTGTACATGCAGTTCCTTTTAAACGACTGTAATATATAATGTACTTTAGAGCTACTTACCTAACACCGCTGGGGTCTTTTGGCTTAATTTGGACCCTGTTTTTAGTTACCATGCTTTATTTTGTGCAGTTTGTTCTAGCCAGCTTGGCTATGTGGGGTGGTATTTTTTATGGTGTCAGCAGGCTTTTTTCTGGCATGAAGAAAGACAAAACTACTGAGGTATTCTTTACTTCTATTTCTTATCTTTAATACTCTTGTGCTCAGAGTTCTGAAGTCCATGAAATATTTAACTAACACCAATTAACCATGGTAATTATAAGCACAAGGCACAAGTACATTATAAGCACAAAACTACTGAGGTATTCTTTACTTCTATTTCAATGTCACCATCGCTTTTTTAAATCTTGATCGAAACCCTCTAGTTTCTATATCTGCGCTCAAATTCCCCAGTCCCCACAAATACAACTCATTGTTTTTCCATATATCGGTTCTTTTTGCCAGGTTGAATTTATTTTTTTTTCATGTTTGATAAGATACATCTGTAGTTTTATGTCCTTAATACTTCTGCTACCATCACTAGTCAGTGTACAAGTGAGAGTAGATGGAAAATTGTGAAAGCTGAAAATTCTGAAAACTTACTCGAAATTTTGTAGAAAAATGTGTTTGCTCCATGGAGGATAGTTTTTCCCATTGGCTTGTGATCATGCACAGCTGCCTAACTTTGCATAAAATACTGTATTTTCAAGGCCATGCATGCATTGTAATCTCCTTGCACACGTTCAGAAGGCCACTAAATGGGTAGAATAGTGGATGTTCTGCACATACATGTGGAGATGCATTTCTCTTGTTACATTTAGTCCTTAACTTTGTATATTTACATAGTAAAAATTGACCTTATATTCTCCGTTTAGATTGAATGTTAGGATTTACTCCTGACCCACATTATTTCACAGACCTTAGGTATTCCCACATATCATCTTTATAGGGAGGAGGGTATAAGATAAAATTTGGCAAAATTCAATTTTTAATGCACAGAGAGGGTTATGATCAAATCTCCCAGTCAGAAACATGGAGGCAGGCTGTCCTTGTGTGTTTGACAATATGTGAAACATGAGTGTTATATGTTGAAAATACACGACCCCATGCTTGCTATTATGTTTTTGTCAGCACAAAACTTATCTCCATTTTATTGTAACAATGTTTTACAGGCGGCACCAGCACCAGCACAGTAGGATTTACCAGAGCCTTATTTCATGCTGCAGACTGCAACTGTATGAAATAAAACAAAATTTCATGGTCTATTTCAAGTTTGTATTGCTAATGGTAAATTGTGGCGACTAGAAGGGTGATTTTGTAAGAGAGTCTGTGGACCTACACTTGTCAGCCAGCATGAATAATCTTTGCCGCAGTGGCACTTTTGTTGAGAAACTGCAACAGCGGTTTGCTATTTTGTTGTCCTTTACATCATGTCATGTTTTGTCTCGATCAGTGCGATTGATAATGAGCATGTATGTGGTGCTCAAAACTTAATTCAATTGCCATACCCAGTTCCTTACGTTACGGTCTCTGGAGTTGAATTTTCTTCCATGTTCGAACTAAATTGATGGTATGTTCTACTATCTGGAAATCATCTTTCAAGGTGTGAGGTAGGGTTCGAATTTTACCGCTCAGAAATATACACGCGGCTGCCTTTTCAATAAGAACTGGAATTGGTTTGTCATTAGGGCCAGGCATCAGTAAACTTTCGGTTGTGTGTATGTGCTATGCGTATCCCGTTTAATGCAAAATGAAGAGAAGGCCGTAAAGTTGGCCCATTTGCATCGAAGATATGTGATTCACAATTTCTTTTGTTTTTTTTCAGAGGCTCGTATCAGTTAATCCTACCTTTTATTTATGGAGAATAAATTTAGTGCAGAAAGCTGTTGGCCGTTCCGTTTTCCAGGCCGGATCCAGGAGTACAGTTATCTCCATGTCAGTATGCACGGGACCAGGACTACAGGAGACGAAACTCCACCGTCGCCGGCGGGAGCTGCCAAGTGATTTCCTGGCGGAGATCATCGCCCTCCTCAAGGCCGTTTGCAAGGTTTGGTGCACCATCATCTTCAACCCAGCCAGTCCTAAATTTATAGAGCTAGAAATATTAATATTTACGGACGAGGAAGTATATCACTGACCAACCTCTCCCGAGTCCCGACCCAGTCTCCTGTCTTTACCCCATTGCTGTCAAATATTTCTCCTTCAGCTTCAGCCAAGCTCACTACGTTATTGCTGCATTCTCAACTGGCCAACTCCTTGAACCAGTGGAGGTGTGCACCAGCGGCCTTAAAAATGGGTTCTGATTCATTGGTTTACTCTTCGGGAACCCCAATTTATTCTTATAGGACCGGTGTGTTTCCTGCGTGTTAATTAATTAATTAGGGAGATATGACTCTATGTTCCTAAAAGAACAACACAAATTTACTTATAGTGTGAAATATAGAATTTTGTAGGGTTCTAAAACTTGGGCTACACAAGATTTTCAGTCTATGCATGCATACTAGTTCTCCCGAGGCGGATCTGTTCGGGAACACAGCGGGAGGACGACAGCGCAGCCAGGAAAGGCATGGACAGCGACGGCGCATTCGGGGACGGGCGTCGATGGTGACTGCGCGATCGGTGTCAGGCATGGACAGCGATGGCAGGGCAACATTTGGCCTCCCTAGCTACACGCCCCTCGCGAAGGCCACGTCCTTTTGATTCCAGCATTCCATGGCGACAGATGTGGGCGACGGCCTTTGGGCGTGGTGACTTGAGCAACGACATCATATAAGGTGATGCCTGTCAAACGCCACTTCCTGAAGGCAATTTCTCATGTTCTTGCCATTGCTCTGTCACGATGCAATTTCTCATGTTCAACGACGACATCATATAAGAATGACATAGGTGATGCCTATCAGGCGCCACGTCCTAGAAGCAATTTCTCATGTTCTTGCCATTGCTCTGTCATGATACTATTCCGTCACTCATGCCATAAGATGGACTCTCCTGTTGAAAATCTGTTGAAAATATAGTAATGACGACATTTTAAATGTTGCTACCTTCTTAAAGATATCATATTGGAGGTTCATCCTTGATGTAGTGCTCTGGTCGGATCCGGTTAGCTTATAGGTGGTAACTACTGGACTAATGTTGTTTTTTACATGACGTGTTTTTTTTTGTTTGGTTCGACATTGCTCGCCAACAGTAATGAGAGCAGGATTTGATTGATTAAGGGCATGTTTGGTACAGCTCCTACTCTGAGGATAGAGTAGAGCCGAGGATCTAATGAAATATAACTCCACCTTCGTAGTGTGGTTTTTA
This sequence comes from Leersia perrieri, assembly GCA_000325765.3. NCBI lineage: Eukaryota > Viridiplantae > Streptophyta > Magnoliopsida > Poales > Poaceae > Leersia > Leersia perrieri. Next base: position 16,813,840 of record CM002481.1, read on the forward strand.
AGAGCACAACTATAGCTTCACTATATACTAGTATACCGTATCGCGTATTCGTGCGACTATAACCTCCCTCTTTACATGTTATATGCAATAGTTAGCTCAAATTACAATTTGTATTTATGTCAAGTACTTTCCAAGATAGGCAACACGAGCGGCACATAACTCAATATATGTGTTTTAGAAGTAAAATAAAAAAAAGTACTTTCCAAGATAGTGTGCAACTATAACAATAACAAATTTATCATAATTTGAAATAAAAAATTTATAATAACAAAAAATAATTGTCTATTGTTACTATTATTATCACCTTTTCTAAAAGAAATTATGAATATGTTGTCTGCAGTAATATTACAAATAGGTTTGTAAAATAAAATATCTAGTTCATCTTTCGATCAAACAAAAAAAAAAGTGAGTTCAGTATGGTTATGTTCTCTACTCATCTTGCCTACCGATATTCGCTCCCGCTATATTATTCAACTATCACCGTTCATCTTAAATTGTTGCTGGAGCCACCACCTTGTTAGTACCTTTATTGACGCATGAACCCCCCCCCCCAACCCCCATTCTTATTTTTTATTCCGTCCACTTGTAATACATGTAATTTTAATGTATTTAATTTCATTTTACATTCTTGAATATATATCCCTACATATTTAACATGAAATCTAGTACAATTTTTTATAATTTATTTAAATAGTTCTTGCTAAAGATGTTAGTTAAAATTTTCTATCTTGTAGCGAGTTTACTGTTTTGCTGGAACTAAATTTTATTGCACGGCTGTAGTTTTAAACTGGTACACTATTTTTTTAGCTCTTTACAGTGTAATTTAAAACAATTCAAATTATTGGTTATAGTTACAAATAAATAGGAACTTAAACTTACACATTATATTTTAATATTATTTGCAGACATAGGCAGAGCTTGGTGGAGGCCAAGGTGGGTAATGGTCTCTCCCAGCCCAAGTACTAGTACGTTTAGGCTGAGCTTAACAATTATATTTTCCATAGTCCATTGGCTTTAATCAAACCGAATGTCATAAATTCTCAACCCCTACTAGTACTATTTTCCTTCAATTTTTTTACGTTTTCATTTTCTTTGTCATTTGACATGTAAAATCAACTAGCATTTGTGCTATGGGTTAAAATAATTTTCCTCAACACACCATATATGATCTTTAGTATTAAAAAAAATATAAACTGACTCTTTCATTTTTATGTCTCTAATATTAGTACTGTGAGTTGAGTTTTTTTTTATTTCTAAAGTACAAGTGGCGTGAAAGAGGTTGTAACCTTGCGGTTACAATGCTACCTATACCGTGGAAGCATCCCCCGCTGTGTTTGGTCAAAAAAAAAAAAAGTACAAGTAGCCTCCCCCAGATTTTTTATCAAGCTGCGCCACTGTTTGCGGACCTTCATTTGAGTGAAATGACATAAAGCGAAATTATGAATACAATATATACACTTGTGATGTAATATTTATTTAAACAGTGCAACCTTCCTAAAAAAATAGTGCAACCCGATTTAAAGTTTTTATTTCTATTATCACTTTTTTCTATTCTCTTGACACGAGGGCATGCATGTGGATCTGGCATGCTGTATCTGTATCTGTAATGCATCGAAGTTGCTGTTGTATTTGCAACACCATCAAAAGGTGTCATTGGGATCGATGTCAATCTGGTCCATCCAATCACTGGATCGATTTGAACCCTCACATTTAGTAGCATTTCTTTACTTATAGCAGCATTTCCAATTCATCCCACACTTCATGCTTCATTATTCATTGTAAGGCTAAGATTTATTCAACTTTTTAATTGGACGGCCAGTAATGATTAAATGACGTGGCTTATCATGGTCAAGTTCTGAGATTCTCTTTTCACTTAAAAACGGGACATAAATATCAGAGTTGCAGCTATACCAAACAAGCCCTACGGATCGATGGTTGGTTTCACAGGATTATACTCTTTCGGTTTGAGAAAAACAAGTTCTATATTCAACTTAAGCCTTTGAAAGGATAAAAACATATTTCAATCTAACCAACCATAAATGTTGATATCTATTTTAGTATTTTAGGATGATCTTTTTACTACTCTTCTTATTTTTAATAAAACCGAATATCATTGTAATTCACATATAAGTCCTTAAATCTTGTAATAATTGGTCGTGACTTCTCTAGAGAGTAAAGGCCCGGAATAATTCCATTATTATAACATGCATGCGTAACAGTGGAATGATGTGAGTGAATCTATATTTTCTATAACTTATATGTAGTGAGATAAAATGGTTGGGAGATCTATTAATACGAGTTTAGTAAAATTTTCTTAGTGCCTGCAGCAGCGCTGCATACTAGTTTACTTTAAATGTTTTAATCCGGTTATGTTCCTAGGATTTCTATTCACCCTTCCGTAGGACATCTTTGATCCTACAATAGGGTGAGGCATCCTTGGTGGCGGATTGGTGGTGTCCCGCCGGATTGGTTTAGATGGTTTTTGATGATATATCTTCCGGTTCCGTGACATCAGCTGCTGCAATGATGTGTGCAAAATTCGATCTACATAACGATCGACCACTAATTCCAAAATGTTTTACTCTCTCCTGTTTTCTTCTTTAGATGAACTAGAACTAACCAACGTCAAACATAAAAAATTTGAGGGAGTATTTGTTAGTGCGAGGAAGAGAGTGATTGCATAGGACATTCTCGTCACTAAAGAAATAACGGTTATGTATATTCTGTCTTTAGGATGGAGTCCTAGGTAGGTTTCCTTTTTTAATCAAAAGTTGTGATGTTGTAATTCAACCTCCTAATAATTGGTCACAATGAATTATGTTGACGAGTAACAATCCGACTACCATAATTGAGGACCAAAGGGTTGATATGGTTGAGATTCGCAATTATCCAAACAAAACATAAACGATCACATCTGGATGTGGTGTTTAAACGAAAATTTAAATGAACTATGCCGACGAGTAACAATCTGACTACTATAATTGAGAACATAAGGGTTGATATATATGGTTGAGATTCGCAATTATACAAACAAAATTTAAACGATCACCTCTAAATGTGGTGTTTACGTAAATTTAAACGATCACCTCTGGATGTGGTATTTTATGTGAAATATCCTCTGGTTGAGCAATTTTTAGATTTCTCCTTGTTGCTCATTTGATTTGATACTGAAGTTTTTTTTTCCTTAAAATTCACTGAAGTTTAATTTTGTACCAACAATATCTATTTATTCACATTGTCACATTAAGATAATTCTTTAGTTTCTCATCAATGGCAACCCGAAAAGTTTCTTTTAGGTTCCTATTAAGAGGTTGTTTGGATCTAGACACTTTTTTTTAAAGTTCGTGTCCTATCGGATGTTTACACGTCAATTATGAGTATTAAATATAGACTGATAATAAAACTAATTGCATAAATAAAGGCTAATTCACGAGACGATTTTTTAGCCTAATAAATCCACGATTAACAAATGTTTACTGTAGCATCACATTTGCTAATCATGTACTAATTAGCCTCAATAGATTCGTCTCGCGAAATAGTCCAAAATATGAGGTAGGTTTTATTAATAGTCTATATTTATATAATTCTAATTAGTGTCAAACATCTGATGTGACAGGAACTAAAAAAAATCTCTGTATTTAAACAGGTCTAAGTAACCAACCAACAAGTCAGCAGTAAATTACCCAGATAATGATTGATAACAGCTAGAGTAGCCCTGATGTGAAACAAAAGCACTAAAGCAGTTCTCATTTCTCAACGTCTCAGGTCGCTTGGTAAGGTCAAAAGCAAGTTCATGTGAGGTGACTCGTTAATCTAAGGGAACACACAAACCACCCCTCGTCGCATTATAGATTATAGAATACTCCAGTTGAGGGTAACGTAAACCCATACCCATTAACCCAGCAATCCGTGTCTAGGCTCTGATTAATCACAAGCTCCAATCAGTGTACCTCCAACGTGGAAAACGACTGCTCCTTTCGTGTCAGATCCCAATGCTTTTATAATGCAACGCACGTGATCCCCACGTACGCTCACAGCCACTTGCTGAAATGTCAATCCTATCCAGAAGCAGCTTGTATGTACGAGTATGTATGTACCGCCCTTGTCACTGCACCGCCCAATACAGATCAGATTTTCAATCAGAGCCTCATATGCGTGGTTGCTTTCGTTAACCAGAACTTCCACCTCATAGACTCATCTAGTCATCAACCTTCACGCTTGTCATGCACCCAGCCAGTGTAGGCTAAATTAACATACTTGTTCAGATACTCTTCTTAAGAGTTAAGGCTCTTTGTAACTACTTTAGATCAGAGCAAGCAACATGCAACCATAGCCTGAAAGAGGAGGAAATATTCAACTATTAGTAACATCGGTAAGCAAAAAATAGGGGGTGTGGAGTGTTCTGAGTCATCATCCTTCTAATCTGGGAAAAATGCAGGATGGTCATGGATGCACACACAGATCCAACTAGCTTTACTTGCATATGTCACTATATGGGTATATGGGAACTGGTTGCTAGTGTACAAGAAGCACAGCAGAAACGACATAAACGTCGCAAGCTAATTGCACAGGATATTTCATATGCAGCAAAATTGAAACGATCGGAGATGCATGGAGCAGTGTCATCCTTGCACTTCTAGAAATTGCTTCTGGTTTTCACCAAAACTGTGTGCTGCAAATCAACAGAGGGTATCAGACAAGATTCATGGATAATAAAAAGAAAAAAATGAGGATTATGCCAGACAACAAAGGACAAGGTTAATGGATGATGAACTTAACGGATGACGTGGTTTAAGAGGCAAATAAGATATTACCATGCGCTTCAAAATAATGCTTTTCCGTGGTGGGGATGCTGCAGGAACTGACCTTAACTCTTTTAAGTTGCCGCCCGGGACAAGATGTAGGGGACTGATGAGTCATAAAGCTGACGAGCACAAGCTGTACTGTTTCATGGTTTGGATTCTTATTTATTTAAGAGGAAAACAAAAAATAAAAGGACAAAGGGTTTCTTTCAAGTAACTGTCATGATGCATACTACTATAAGAAGGCATAGCTCCACCGCTTCAGAGAGGCACAGCTGGGTCAGCTGCATACATAGAAGATAGAACCAGTGAGAGAGAGAGAGAGAGAAAAAGAAGGCATATAGCTCCACCATTCCACACTTCCACAGAGGTAGACATAGAAGGGGGGAGGGTTGAGCTGAAGAAGGCATGGCGGAGCTGAAGAACACAGACAAGGTATGTTTCCGGTACCTAATCTCTGCAGTCCGAACTTCTGAAGATAAAGCTTTGTTCTTCGACCCTGTTTGTTTGCAGGGATTTTTTTTTAAATCAGTGTCATATCAGATGTTTGGACACTAATTAGAAGTATTAAATATAGACTATTAATAAAATCCACCTCATACTTTGGTCTATTTCGCGAGACGAATCTATTAAACCTAATTAGTCCATGATTAGCGAATGTGATGCTACAGTAAACATTTGTTAATCATGGATTAATTAGGCTAAAAAAATCATCTCGTGAATTAGCCTTTATTTATGCAATTAGTTTTATTATCAGTCTATATTTAATACTCCTAATTAACATCCAAACATCCGATGTGAGATTAACTTAAAAAAAAGTCTCATGATCCAAACAAGCCCTTCGATAAGATTCAGAACAATCGATTGGGAAAATCCCATATCAACTTTGTGGTTCCATTCAAAACGAAAATCCGCTGAGGTACTCGAGACGTTTTCTTCTTTGATGTCTTGTCTGGGTAACATTGATAACACAAAAATCACATCCAACCCAATCCTCAAAAACCATCCAGTGCAGGGACTAAATACAAACATCTTTCCAATACCTGTTGATCCAACAAAGGTTATACCTTTCAAACACATTCTAGTTTTTAAAGGAGAGAAAATCCATGACTTACTGTTTTCCCTGGCTCTGAAAGATATCAGGTAAAACCGGCCTGTTTCTGGTCAGTCTCTTGTGTCAATTCTGCAAGTAGGCATTGTTGGATGCCTAAATGCCTACATTCCACTTTGATTTAACCTGTAAAGTAACTACAAACAAAACTTTTCCTATTACAATTTTATCCTCACCTTCTGTCCACCTCTTCCAAAGGCAAAGGCAAAGCTCGGCATATTGAAACAAAAGATTATCTGCTGCAAGCTCTACATTTCTGAAAGCCAGAACACCAAAGTTGTTGACGCAATCAGTCGCGTAGGCCAGAAAGACCCTGAGGTTGTTTTGCTCAGCAAGTTCGAAGATGACCACTACAACCGTGTTCGTTACACGCTTGCCTCTTATATCATCAATGACAGCACAACTGGTGAAGTATTTAGCCCAATGAGGCGAGTACTGTTGGAGATGATTAAGATGGCTTTTTCAACCATAAACCTTGAAATGCACACTGGAACTCACCCAAGGATCGGTGTAATTGATGACATGGCCTTCCACCCCTTGAATCAAGCCACAATGGAAGATGCTGCTCGACTGGCTAAGATGGTAGCCACTGACATTGGCAATGGCCTACAAGGTTTGTCAAATTTTATCATATTTTCCTCAGAAAACAGATTTATTGTACGAAACTTTTTGATCATTTTTCCTGTATGCAGTCCCAGTATTCCTATATGGAGCAGCACACCCCACCAGCAAGTCTGTGACTGCAGTAAGGCGTGAGCTCGGCTACTACAGGCCAAATTACATGGGTATCCAATGGACGGGTCAGGTACTGCCTGATACTTTGCCAATGAAACCAGATGAGGGCCCAAATCATGTTTCTCGTGAAAGAGGTGCCATAATGATTGGTGCTGCACCTTTACCTTTGAGCTATAATGTGCCGGTACTATCAAAGGATATCCCAACTGTAAGAAGGATCACTCGAAGAGTGACTGGTCGGGGTGGAGGATTCCCGACTGTGCAAGCACTTGCCCTTTCCCATGGTGATGATTGCACAGAGATTGCATGCTTCATGGATCCAGATTATGTTAGTGCCGATCAGGTTCAGCGGCAGGTGGAAGAGATAGCAGCAGAGCAAGGAATAGAGGTTGACAAAGGATACTTGACTGACTTCACAAAGGATATGATGCTTGAAAAATACTTCAAGATTGTGTTGGTTATTGATTGAGGCTTGCATAATCTTCTCTAGTTGAATGCCATGCCTGCATTGCATATTTTTCACATATGATTCACACCTCTGTAATGATGGGTGCAAACCAATAACCAGTTCTACCTAACATTGTGTATATATCAAAATTTTCTTCTCCCAATTCCACCTTTCCCCAAAACCACGTGTGGAAGATGGTTTCTGGAAACTTTTAATCATTAGAAGCTTGTTTTGTTTTTTTAGTGACTAGGCCATGGAAAACATTATCTTCCATGTCAACTTACTAAATATGAAAATACATCATGCACATATGGTGAGGAATAAATGAGATTGAGTTGTATTCTTCATCATCTGCTTATAAAAGTTTTTACGACATAAATAGTTGTTGAATAAGGGACAAAGAAACCGAAGATATGCATAGACAATGTGCAGATAAACAATATGTGAGCCCAACACCAATAACTAAATAAATGTAAAACATTATAAACCATGGACAATAAGCTAAGATACTGAGTAGAACATCAATTACCTATCTTTTGGGAATCACGTTTGAAAACTTGATCACAGGATCATACGATAAGGTATAGAAAAAATTAACATATCGCTTCTATTTGTCCACTCAATATTGGTTACTTGCACACCAATGGCATATCTAGGTGTTTCTTTTGTTACTATAAATTAAATAGTTAAACATTGTATCAGAAGGTTATTTTCCGTCTTAGCAGGAGAAGACAAAGTTGTTTTAGGTCACCTCACAAATGTTTCTGAGGACTGCTTCATAGGCATATGGTTGATGAATAAATAAAATTATAAGTGATTAGCATCTTTCCATTAGAAAGTCTTAAAAAGAGTGTAAGAAGACCAAATAGACGAGGTACTGAACTACTGACTATGTACTATTGGTAGAGAAAATATATGCATATATAAGCAAGCAAAAAATATTTAATCCAAATATTATTTCCTAAAATAAGCACTCTACAGCAGTTACATTTAGTAGAAGTCGCACATTCATTTCTTTGATAAATCATAAATAACATGAACACATGACCCAAAAAATATGCTACTAAATGTTGTAACCTACATGTTGAATGAAAATAGCAATACAACATGGATATCATTTACAGCTTGTGTTATTAGTATTGTTTTTGGCATACGTTGAACATGGTAAAAAATTCTATCATGTGTTCCTATGCAATGAACATGGGCAAGATTATTTTTCGTGAAGGCTCAGCACATACCTAAACATATATGGTGTCATTGCTCTTAAATCATTGCTAGGACGCACAATTGCAGAATAGATTATTGATCCATTACCAGTAGTCACCACAGGAACAAGAACCCCTTTTAAAATGGTGAAACCTTTTATTGTCTCTCAATATTATTTCTCTTCTTGTGACAAGGGAGAAGTATTTGTATGCACAATGACAATCACCACAAACACGAAGGTTCTTCATGATGCGGAGAGTGCCTCCAGAAGGAGCAACCAAGTCCCCAAAAGCAAAGGCCAGTTTTTCACAGTGATAGTACAATGATTCTTCCTTTCTATCCCTTTGTATGTTGTGTGCAGCAAAACTGATATCTGGCACATAGCCTGCAACCTTGATAGCACTTATTAACCTATCTAAATTCCCATATATCTCTCTGGAGATGGGGTGTGAGCGATCATCAACACCAAACCTATGTGTTCTCTGACCCATCTCAATCCAGCTAAATGCATCATCCTTATCTACGCCTCTCCCATCCATCAAATTTCTAACCTTTTCTGCTTCTGTCCACCTTCCTAACCTTGCATAAATATTACCAAGCAGTATATAATTTGTGGCTTCATATGGTTCTATCTCAAAAAGCATCTCTGCAATGTGTTCTCCAGTTTCAATGTCACGGTGTTTGCTGCATGCACCAAGAACAATCCTCCATAATGGTGCTTCAGCTTCAAAGGGCATTACATTGATTACTTTCATGGCTTCTCCAATTTGTCCTGATCGTGCCAGCATGTCAACAATACAGGCATAATGTTGATACATTGGTTTTATGCCTTCAGTATCTACCATGGAATTGAATATTTGCAGGCCTTCATGAACAAGACCAGCATGGTTGAAAGCAGAGAGCAGATTTAACAAGGTTACATCATCAGGCATAAGACCGGCCAGCTTCATCTGCCTGTAATGCTCAACTGCTTCTTTTAGATATCCGTGCTGTCCAAGAGCTGAAATCATTGAATTGTACGAAACTACGTTCAAGTTATCATTTGAAGAGAATACTTTCTTTGCATCATCAATGCATCCACAATCCGAGTACATGGTCAGAAGCGCGTTTCTCATTGCAGCATCCTTTTCAGTATCACTCTTCAGGCTGTGAGCATGAACTTGCTTACCCATCTCCAGTATTGACATTCTCCCGCAAACAGAAAACACGCTTGAGTAGACAAATTCTGTTGGCTTAATGCCTTGGCACAACATACTCAAGAAAAGCAAGAGAGCACCCTCTTCCTCCTCGCAGTTCACATACGCAGAGATCATGGACGACAAGACGATTGGGTCCAAAGAATCCACTTGATCAAAGGCGAACTTTGCATCCTCCAATGTCCCTCTAGCGGCATACATAGAAACGAGGGAAGCCCCCACAAACGGGTCTTTCTCCAGCCCTGCTTTGATGACATGCGCATGCAGGGCACCTCCGAGCACCTGCGTGCAGCCGGCGCCACCCTCCCTGCCGATGCAGGAAAGCAACGCCGGGAAAGTGTACTTGTCCGGAGCAGCATCGCCACCCACCTGCCTCTTCATGTCCCGGAACAGCAGTATGGCCTCCTCCCCGCGCCCCGCCTGCGCGTACCCCTTGATGAGCGCGTTCCAGGTGACGGCGTTCCTGCGCGGCATTCCGTCGAACACCCTCCGCGCGAGGCCGGGCTCCCGGCGCGACGCGTAGAAGCTGAGCACGGCGGTGGCCAGGATGATGCTGTCCTCCTCCCCGCCGAGGAACCCGCGCACGACGGCCTGCGCGTGGAGCTGCTCGCCGAGGAGGGAGGGGCGATGCCGCGGGGAGGCGGCGGCTGCCTTGAGGAGCGCGGAGAAGGCGCGGGGCGTGGGGTCGTCGGCGAGGAGGTCCCGGACGGCGGCGGCGGACAGGGCGGACCGCGTCCGCGAGGCGGTGGTCGTGGCGCCGCCGCGCCGGCGCCGGCTCCGGCGAGGAATGGCGTCGAGCGGGTCGCGGCGAGAAGAGGCGGAGGTAGCAGCGCATGGTGGTGTGGGAGGAGGAGGGAGAAGGAGCGGCATTGGTGTGGAACGGAAGGACGCCCAAGCTCGAATTGCTGAGCGTTAGGGGAGGGAGGGAGGGAAAAATATCTGTGCTCTTTTGGGAAGAATGCTGACAGCTGACGGACTAGTTGAGCACATCAACATATTTCTGATTTTTCGCACGGGAGATTTGATCAATGTGTGTTCAGTTTGGATCGAAGATTACATACAAGCGGGCCAGAATAAATCCTTGACTTTATATAACAAAATGATGCCGTATGGTCAAATTTTACTTTGAGAAAAGTCTGGATTATCCTGCACTAATAAGCGAGTTTGAATTACCGCAGGAAGTATTGAACTCCAAAAGCCTATATTCTTCGCCTAGAGAAAACCCTCGAACATTGTTGTGAGCAAGGATTTGACTTGGTTTGACTGATGTGGCAATCCGGTCATCCCAGAAAATAAAAGAAAAAATCATGGGCCTATCCGTTAGGCTCTTCTTTTCTCTCCTTTGTCCATCTCTCTTAGTCAGAGAAGTTGGCGAGGTAGCGGCAATCATTGCAGCGAGTGAATGTGGCGTGGGGGCGGCAGAGGTGTTGAGTCGAGGTACTAGAGAGGTGTAATGGTTAAGGCTACTAACGATGGTGGTGACAAGGTAGCTATCATTGCGACGATGTTGAAGGAGGCTGCAATTCTCGCCGTCACTGGTCACTACAATCCTGACATGAGGGGGCGAGCGGCAGCGATGAGGTTTTTTCATCACAGTTAGGTTTCCCCGCTATGGTCACCCTCTTCCCTTCATTCCCAAGCTCGATCTCGGTAGGTGACATTGACGTTGGTGAGGCAAGCCTTAGCGTTCATCCCCACCCTCCTAAGACTCATCTTCAGCCCCATTTGTCCTCCCTAAAATCCATCACCACCATCTACGTCATATAAACAAATGATGCCCCTCTTCCTAGGAAGAGGTGGCTGGCCCCATTCCTCTTCCTTGAGGTCCATATAAGAGTGAGTATGTGTATATAATAATATAAATACATGCGTTTGTATTTTTTTATAGGCCAATTTCTTCTTTAGGAAGTACTCTTGTTATCATATTCTTCAATCTTTATGTAAAAGTAAAGGCCTGATCGTTTGACCTAAACAACACAAATGAGGATTTTGCGTATTCACAGTTTAAAAATATTTTATTATATAACTTTTGTAGATGGATTATTTACGGTTTAAAAGACAAAGTTAGAAAAAAGGACAAAGAAAAACCTCTAAAATCAATCTTAAAATTAAGTTTAAAAAATTAAATTTATGCTTCGATTGTAATTCGTAGGCGAAACGACGAGAGCCTAAGAAGTGTTTTTTTTTTAAAAAAAAGTATAGGTCAACGGCCACATGAAGAAAATATTTTGTTAATCTCTTTGAATCTTTAGTTGGTGTAATTTTATTGCTCTAACATGTTTGCTCGTACAATGTACATTAGAGACCGAAAATTATTGCTCTAACTTTATTGCTCTAAAGTAGACCGAAAATTAGAGACCGGCTGATTTGCTCGGTCTTGACTATTTTACAATGTATTTTAGTATTTAGTCTGAGATGATCAAATTTTCTCTGAACACTGAAGATAGAGATCGAATTATTGATCAAACTGAATCCCGCTTATATTTCTTCAGTAGTTCAGCGCATACAGTGTAGATGCCTTAATGCCATATTTTCTCTCACAAATATATATTAATATCACTAAAGGGCCAAACACATAACTGTAGAAAAAGGGTGGAAGAGAAATGAATAGTGGATGAAATCTCAAATAAAATCCTACATATATCATAAGAAGAACAACTCTACCACCAGAATCTCACCAGTCACAAAATTTACAAGCACTGTAATTTTTTTAAAACAATGAATATGTGTGTGCATGTCACATATGTACATAACATCGTCAAAATGCTGCCCTCGCTGCGCTGCGTGCTGCCTCGCGCTTCATCTCGGCCTCTTTCCCGCTGCCCCGGAAGTATAGGTACACACGCTGCAGTGAAGGGAGAACAGTGCAGACAAGGTTAGATTTTTTTTCTTTCTAAAAAAAGCTACATATTCAGAAATTTAGGCAACGTAAAAGCAGCAGCAGCAGTAAACAAGTACTTCACCTGAATGACCCACATGCTTAGCAACGACTCCATGCAGAACATTGCGAAGCCAAGAAAATAGAACACCTGCATGCCAAATAATATCATGCGATAATTTTTTGGGGCTCATGGGTTGAGAGATTTTTTTTTAAGATAATGGATATAAATACTCCTCTGTAGTTACATATGGATATACATAGCAAATGTCACGGGTTGAAGGAATATTTATTTTCAGTTTGTATGAAGAAATGTGGTCCACAATTTTTTTTTTTGAGATTAGTGTGGTCCACTATATATGTGTATGAGTTGTACAGGGAATCAATTTTCACTCACCCCAACGATAACAGTCTTGCCTATTAAGCTGATTGCTGGAAAAATTCCTCTGCACAATGAATGAACAGAATAAAGAAACTTAGACATGATCGTGAAATAATCTCTCAAAATGGTACTGAAGGGAGTTAAAGAAACATAACCAAATAACATGTATTGATTTAAATGAATTGTTTTCATACATAAAAATAAAGTTTATTTCGATAAGAGAAAAAGCTCAGTGAATGATCAGAATTTGTGCTCAATGTACAATATTTATTCAAGGAATCTTTTGGAACGAATATTAGATTTTAAGATCAGCAAAACCTTAGATTTTTGGGAATAGAAATGGATCCTGTTGCAAACTAGCAATAGAGCAAGAATATTTTTAGAAACTTACGTCAATGATTTCCCTACAAATAAAATTGATGGAGAAACAGCTGCATACACGCAGAAAGCGATGTGGACCTGTTTGAGTCAACACAAACATGTGAGGTTCTTACCCCAAATCCCAATAGTAACAAACATACAACATACAAAACTATCAGTAGTATTTTAGTGATACCCCTCAAAAAAGTATTTTAGTAAAAGATATGACATAGAACTCACCAAGTAGAACAGGAAAAACCAGCCAAATTTCAGAGCACTCTCATTCCTGTGATATGTTATGCAGACAGAAATTATGAAGCAATGGGATATTTATAGTTCCCAAATAAAAGGAAAGCAAAATATAATTTCTGAAACAAGTAATATTTCATTTACCTCATTGCACGGTAAAGTGGTCGGTACCACAGATAGTAGGCACCTGGGCATCCAAGAATGAAGTAGATGACAGCAAGAAACCAGATCTTAGGACCTGCATGAAGTAACAGGAAGCAAACATAAATCAGCACTACAAAAATGATCACATTTTCATACACCACCTAAAATTGTATAGTGTAGTTACTAAAAATAATATTTCAGAAAAATGTCTTTTTCTGCACACCTTCCCCTTTAATCCAAGCTGCTGTAACACAGATGATATTCCAAAACAAGCAGAGAACCAATCCTGCCAAACAAAGAACAGGAAATGAGCTCTTCTCAATTGTGTGCACAATCTCTTTTCATTGAAATAAAATACAATTCACAATTACATTACAAATAAATAGTATTGGTACGATATGGTTTGTACTGCTGTTGTAATCAATAGAAAATTGGAGATTGCAAGTCAAATAACACATACCTAAGAGTGACGCAAATGCAACATACTGGGTTCTTTGCAAGTGGACAGGTATCTCATTGCCGATATCATTATGAATAATAGGGAAAAATGGAGGCCAATTTTTCTCTTCCAAGACAATACCAGCTGAAAAAGTAATAAGATCAGCAACGATAATTTACAGGGAACAAGACGAAGGACAAGAAGAAAGAACAAATGATGACTACAGAACGAAAACTGAAACTCTACCTCGTGCTGCAGCCTCCTCTCTCCTTTTGATTTCCTATACGGAGGTAAGCGATAATCAGCATGTTACACATAATCTATATATAAGCTATCTTGGCACAAGAACTTTGCCAACATAGCCGGAAAGAACATTTCCAAGAAGCATATGCAGCTAAACACTTGTTCTGCATTATGTCCAGTTAGTTACCTTCTCTCGCTTGTTTAGTTCGGCTTCCTTTGCATGAAGTTCCCTCTCCCTTGTCTTCATATCCTATGCACATTTTACACACAGGTAATTAAGGTCTTAGTACCTTTCGGAATCATGTCAATAACATTTATTTACATCATTCAAAGTAGTGTAGCAACCTTGCTACTGTCCATTGGAATATCCACTGGGGTCGAAAAGTCATTGTAGAAGTCAGCTGGCTCAGGAGGAAGAGGCGAAAGGTGGGAGCTCGGAGGAGCACTAGGGCGTGATTGCTGCAACATGATGATTGCATGAACATATTATCAACCAACAAAGAAAGCATTTTATTTTGTCATTAATATTCTAACAACTGCAAACTCACTGTTGTATAAAATGCGCCTCCGGAATAGCTGGATTGACCAGCTGATCCTCCTTTGGAAGCTTTGTCCTGGTAGACGAGCATCGAGCAAGATATCAGATTAACAGAAAAGTAAGTAAAATTAACTGCAATTGACTACCGTCCCATCCTGTCTAAAGAAAAAGAAAAGGACTAGCTTTATTTATGGCTTCAAATCATTTTACACGATAAATTACCTACACTTCCAATGTATGCAAATTTTCTAATGCACACTATAGAAGAGAATTAAGATTAAAAGTAATTAATTAACTACTAAGAAGAAAAGAGAGGCATGATCGAAACATACTTTTATATGAAAGAGATAGCAATCATTGCTGAAATCAAATAAAAAATTTGGCACCATATTTTTAGCAAAACAGAGAACTGCAATTCGTGAGCAAATGTATGGAACATCAATAAAATTTAATTTGTTATTTGCACAATTATAATGCTCCGTGTTCGTCCTTTGACTCCAACATACAATTTCTTATTAAGAAAACTCACTTCAATAAATAAATTCCGACAACATAAGAAATGTTCACAAATCAGGAAGAACCAGTAAGCCGTAGTCGAATTGGGTACCACTTGCAAAATTGTATCGTAATGCATGAATATCACACGAAAGTCTTTCAAATCATCCATAATTCCTCTAAAATCTTTCTCTCCAAACAGGGCCAATCAAGGGAACTCTTGACATATCTGTCAAGGCGCGAACAATCTCATCCTGTCTTGACATAAAACAATCTGTTCTCTTTTTTTTTTCATCTGTTTTTTTGGGTGCAACTAAACTTGAAACAATCATGATGGCAAAATCAAAAATTTCAAGCAGTATTCAGCAACTTAAGCATCTGTACACATGAAAGCTAACTCGAGGAGACAACCGAATAAAGGAGGAACCCTACAGGGGACTGAAAATTTCTGATCGAAATAAGAGCACGATGAGACGGCGAGCTCGCCGGCGACCTTACCGCGAAAGGGTTGACCTCATCGCCGCCGCCCTCCTCGAAGGGATTGTCGTACCTCGACCTGCCAGCCATGGATCACCCCTCTCCTCTGCTCTATTTCTTCTTTTCCCTTTTCTTGGCTTCTCTCTGCCTGTGTCAAAGGTCAGCAAAAGACGAAGAGCAGAAGCAGCAGCAGCAGCAGCAGCCCAGTTGGACCTGAATTCTGAATTTATTCAGCTATTCTGAAGAGGAAGCAGTTGGTCCTTGCAAGAGGTTGCATCATCGGTGGCGGTCATCTAGAACCAGAGGAAAATTTTAGCTGACTCCGCGTGGATTTGTCTGGCTCAGGCCGTGGTGTTTACTTTTTGTTTTGCCGTCAAAGACATCAGCATTGCAACGACTGGGCATTTGATTTTTTTTTCTCCCTCACTTTGCCGCCCCCTCTACGCCACCCTGACAGCGACCGCGTATACATTTTTACATTACTCAGAGATGCTATACACCTCTAAATTTTGGGCGTTCATGTCTGAATTTTTCATGAACTCAACTTTCCCGTATCTGTTCTTTCCGTTGGATCGCGACACGATCACAAGAAAATATATATGCAAGGTACAGAAACATATGTGCTTGCCGAAAGGATTCACTAGCTAGTATCTTTTTCTTGCCGAAAAGATACAGAAAGTATATATGATATAGAAACGCAAAATGGGCTTCTGCTTTCTTTTTCTTCTTCTCTTTTTTTTTGGGTCAACGAACTGCAGTTTCAGGCTTTCAGACAGAAAAGGATCTTCAGTATACAAAATGTCTATGTGACAAGCAGCACAATTCTGATCTCTAAGTACATCAGTTCTTGCAATTAAATAAACCACAACAAATTCACTCACACTTCCACAACAATTTCAACTTTTGATCATCTTGTCCCTAGTGTCAAATTCAGGTTCTACGGTGTCAGAACCGCAAGCCGCCGGCTGCAGCATCAGGCCTCATCTCTGCCTCCCTCCCTTTGCCGCGGAAATACCAGTATACTCTCTGCAAAGTAAAGGCCAGAGTTTTGGAAAGATTAATATGGTTTCGAGAAAAAGTTTAATATCACTGGGTTAATGTAGTTATATCAACCTGAATGACCCATATGCTCAGCAACGCTTCAAGGACGAACATTGCGAAACCCAGGAAGAACAATATCTGAAAGACAGAAATATATAGTGCGTGTAATTATGAAAGCGTTGAGATCGACAAGTGGTTCCAGACTGAACGAACTAGTTCCCTTGTCAATATCCTGCTCTAGATCTTGTCTGAAGAATATGGACTCACATATAAAAAATGTTGCCTCCTCAGTTAATTTTTTTTCTTTTATAAATTTGTAGCTATTGCTATTTTTATGAGGGCTATTGTTGTTGTACAAAACAATACTATGCAGGTATAGCCAATAAAGAACAAGTGAAATTGTATAGGGGAAAACCCAAATACCCCTTACAAGTTAATCCTCTTTCTACTTTCCTCCCTACAATTCAATGTTGTTCAAATACCCCCTATAAGTCAATATATCTTTTAATTCTCCACCCCTGTTCAGTTATAAGCAATTTCTCTTGTACCCTTGTTTCCTCGCACTCGTGAGCCTCCAATGCGCTGCACGTGGGTGCGGCTACCCCTCGCGACGCAAGAGCACGTGTAACTTTGACGAAAAGCTCAGATGTGAAGTTTTGCTATTGTACAAATCTATTTTCTAGCTTGTAATCAAAACAGTAACTCCGATGACAAGAATTGGCTAGCAATGCATTACTGCCGTACTCGTGCAAACGTAAATTCTAATCTGAACTTTCTCACATCATTATGAATCAGACAGTGGCAGTCGCGAGATATACTCGCGCCGGAGGCCCATGAGCACGAGAAATCGATAGTATATGGAGAAATTGCCTATAAGAGTGAGGAATTGAAAGAGAGATTGACTTATTGGGGGTTATTTGAACAAAATTGAGTTATAGGGGAAAGTAAAAGAATGAGTGACTTGTAGGGGAGTATTTGGATTTTCCCCAATTGTATATTGAAGTGTGAAGTCTGATCACCGCCCCCCCACACACAAATCAATAAATAAAACCCAGCTGAAGAACATCAACCCATATATCAAATATTACCTCCTCTAGTAATATAATCGGGGAGTTCTGTTGTTATAAAATAATTGCATTATGTACTTTCCACTAAAAAGGGCATAATTAATTAAACTCACCCCGACTGGGCCATTGTAGCCTATCACATTGATTGCTTGAAAAATTCCCCTGGACATGATAAATATAAGGAAGAGACACTCTTATTAGAGTTATAAACACATAGATAAAGTAAAATAGACTGATAAGAAATAATAACAATTTTATGCGACATAGCTTGAACATGAGAATACTGAAGTAAGGTTTCTATGTGACACCCATACATATCGGTTAAATAAACTGAAAGTATTTATTAATGGGAAATTAAGCACTTTTATACATGCCAATCTGTAAAACAACTTATTACGAAACTGAGAGAAAACTATAAAAAAAAGACGTTACAATGGCTAAAAGGAGCTTACGTCAATGATCTTCCAACGAAATAAATTGACGGAGAAATGGCTGCATAAATACAGAAAGATATATGGAACTGCAGAGGCAACAAAAAAACATGAGGTATTCATTTATTGCAACAAATGAGTAATGCTAATTACTCCGTATGAAGGCATACAAATTTCGATGTCTCCAGAGATACTTACAAAGTAGAACAGGAAGAACCAACCATATCTGAAAGCACTCTCTTTCCTAGAGAATATGGAACCGTTTCAAGTGATGATCAGATCAGCAGGTTTTGACAATGTGAATGTATTCTCGTACAAATACTATAAAATATTTGCTAAAATTAATTCAGAGAATCTGTAAGAGCAACATATATAGTACCTCATTGCACGATAAAGAGGTCGGTACCATGAATAGTAGGCACCTGGGCATCCAGTAATGAAGTAAATGGCAGCCAGAAACCAGGCCTTTGGGTCTGCATGGATGAAATTAACATATTTTCTTAAGTCAAACACAACCAAATTAGGGTCATAAGCTTATCATGCCAAGTTATGTATGCAAATAACTAACAAACCTCCCCACATAATTGAAATAGCAGTGACACATATTATGTTCCAGAAGAGGCATATGACCAACCCTGCAAGAGAGGTACGCAAGATTAGCAGTAGTTACAGTTTTCATAACTTGGAATCCTTGAAAAAATAGTTCTAATAAAATCACGACATACTGCATACTTTTACCTAGGAGTGACGCAAAAGCGATATACTGCACTCGCTGCAAGTGCACAGGTATGTCGTTTGAAATATCAACATGAATGATGGGTAAGAATGGAGGCCAGTTTTTCGGCTCTATAAAAACTCCAGCTGTGTATTCAAGAGAAACGAACGACACAAAATTAAAGAAACCAGAGAAAACATATATATGGTAAATACAAGGCATTACAATTTTTACCTCTTGCAAGTGCTTCTTCCCTTCTTTTTAGGTCCTACAGAGAAAAATAATTTATAGGAAATAATACAACTTACGATAATCAGCGTGCATGAGAAACGCTAATAAACAACTTCACAGAAAGTATAGTGCGCTGTATACCTGTTCTCTCTTGTTTAGCTCAGCCTCTTTAGCCAATAGTTCTCTCTCTTTTTTCTTCAGGTCCTGAGGATTTCTAGACATGGTCAAGGGAGATGGAGTGGGGTTTACAACAAAAGGAAGAAGGGAACTACATGGTCCACTTACATTGGCTTAATTAAGCTTGAAGAATCGTTGTGTAGTTAAAAAATGATTCACTGTGTATGGCAGTAAAACGTTAAAGGTTTTTGTTGCGATTGATCTTAAAGAATGGAATTGAAGCTAGAACATATTTGGAAAAAACAAAATATTATTGCACAACTAAACTTCTGTTGAACTCTAAAATCACCATATATTGTTCAACTAAATTATCAAAAGTCTTGGCTTTTCAACCTTGAACAGGATTTGAAGGTTTTTTTTTTCAGTGATATGGCACTCAACTGGAAATTCGCATTATTTCAAGAAAATTTTATTCTGCACTCCATCTCTTTCATGCCCTTAGGTTTTGCGTTGTCCATAACACATATCCTTGAATTTTCATTTTGCCTTCTATACCCCTAATCTTGTTAGTCGATCATAAGTTAGATTTTTGTCCAAAAGTATTGTATTGCTTCTTGCTTGTACATACGTGCTAACTTCTTATAAAAACATAATTATTAAGGTGAAAAACTTCATTTATAAAATATTGAAGGCAAATTTGTTTGACAAATCAAAATTTTAATTTGTTTAAATGAATTGCACTACCTCCATTACAAATTCTAAGGCATCCTACCCCTCCGGTAGGGCGCCTAACAATCTGAAACAGAGGGTAATAAAATTTAATTAATGAAATTCCAAAGGGGAAATTACAAAGGGAGAAAGTTTTCCTCCTATGCCCTCCAGTTCTCAATCCATCCTTTTTCATGCCCTTAATGTTTGCCTTACTCTTATTAACCCTTATTTTATATTTTGATGGCTTTAATACCAATTCAATTTACATGTGGAGAGAAAGGAGAGATTACCCTTTAAATTTCATCAAATTTAATTACAATGTATTTAAAACTTATTTTTTTTTGTTTTCAAACTTGTGGTAAGAAAATTTATCCCTTTGATTTTCTAGAGCTGAAGTAGTTTTTCTTTCAGAATATGGACATGGAAAGGATATGGTGAACACTCAGGGAACACAATGTAGTTTCTCTATAAATTGTGTGAAAGAAGAATAAGAAAGTGGACTTCACATAATAATATTTCAAACTACATTGACCATACTTTTACTTTATATTCTTTAGATATAAAATTTATCACTCAGCCTTTCTCAGTCCAGATTTTTTTAGTTCATTTAATAATCACTAAGTTCTTCAACCTAGTGATTATCAACTTAAGTCTTAAAATTATCAACTTTAAAATTGTTTAAAATATCTCAAATATTTCTATGAAGATTTAGTTAATAAAACTTATATGCCCAATAAAAATGGTTTTATTTAGTATCAAACAGAATGTTATATATGGTCCAAATATATTTTACTTCTCTGGAACGAAATTTGTACAAGATAAATATTTATCAGTAAAAAGGAGATTTCTTCTAAATTGGTTGGATTTTATATTGTTTTAGACTTCGAGCTGTATTTCTGCATCAAAGCCACGCTATGAAAACTACTAGGACTGAATGATGCCCTATTTCAGTTTAGAATTGATTTTTAGGATTTGTTTAAAGTTAAGGTTGTAAAATGGACCTTTTCAAGACATTTCAGCATGACCTGATGTACAATGCACATAAATGCTTTGTCAAGTACAAAAGACAAAACCGCTCTATGAAGACACACAGTCGTATTAGCAAATATATATATTTTTTGAAAGGAGTCGTATTAGATTTTTTTTTTTGAACGGAGTCGTATTAGCAAATATAGTAGTGTGTAACTGTGGATACCTTTTTTCTGTCAAGAGGGAGATCCACGGATGCACCAGGGTCATTATAGAATGTTACAGGTTCATGGGGGAGTGGAGGTGGACGTGGGTGCTATACATGAATCAAATATATTTATTGGTCAGCTCATGACTTGAAAAGATATATGAAGATCAAACAATTTGATTGCTAAGAAACTATTCTAGAATAATCATAATAAATTAATTACTTTTACAACAAGAATTTGTTGCTGCAGGTCTAGATCGACGTCTTCTTGCAAAATATTAAAACAGAACAAGTCTTACAAACATAAAAACAACAATATAAGAACTGATGGAAGCAGAAAAAAGAAACAAAAGTCTATTCGATGTAAACACATTTATAGTTTTTACAAAAGAAAGAAACAAGAAGTCTATAAGATACACAAACATGCACGTCTTTTTTATACTGCCTCCAATTATATAATTCTTAACGTATTGAACAAACTTTTAGAATTTTGATTATTAATAGTTATTAAAGTATTTGTTTAAATGTACATGCACAGATTTTGTCTTAAGAAATATTTTTGTGAAAAATATAAATTTCATAGGATATTCATTTATATTCTAATATAAATTATGATAGTCAAAATATATTTTGAAGACTGCTTAGTTGTGTAAAATGTTAAGAATCATAGACTTGGGAAAATTCGGGAACGAAGGACAAATTGAGAGCTCAGGCCAAACCTTGTAAAAAAATTAAAACGAAAATCTGAATGTATAGCGGTTGGCCTGTATCCATGGAGGCGAAGAATAAAGCATACCGAGAAGGGGTTAACTTGATCTATCTCGACCTCCTCGAAAGGGTTGTCGCCGTGCCCCCATCTGCCTCCGGCCGCCATCGATCGATCGCCGCCTGCAACTCGATCTCGAGTCTACTAAGAACGCCAACTCCTGCTTCCTGCTTAGCTACCAGCTGCTACTCCCAAATGCTGCGCTACATATAATACCATCCGCGTACTCAGCTATATCAGCCGGAGTTGTCATCGCGGCAGAGGATGTGAACCGGCGCACGCCTTGTACGGCACGACTATATATGTACGCTATATATTTATTGTGTTGCTCTATCGAGCTAGGCGTGGTTGGTCGATGGATACGACGTTTCCTGGACGTTGCCGGTGATTGGCCGGTAATTAGAATAGCTGTCGACGGCCGGGTGCATATGGAAACTGCGATCGATCGAGCTGGTTGGCCAAGCCGGCCGGGGCCGGCTTAATTAACGGCATTTCGTACGTGCATTTGGCGCACAAGTAGCTCCGGCAGCGTACGCACAAGCAAAAGCGGCCGGTTCTCATCCTTCTTATTGTCTGCGAGATGCTGGATATATCTATGCCGTGCGTGGAGAACAATGTGGGCAGAGTTATTCAATTCCACACAATGGTACATTAATTATGGGTTCTTCATGTATCTATCCTTTCGTCTCTATTATTTGTATGTATAAATTTTTAAAAAATTAAGGTGCTTCTAATCGTCCTTCATCTGGTTTAATCTCTGTCTTCTTGGGTGTTGTGATGTGACTAAACGTTGTATGTGGGTTCAATAAAAAAACACTATTGCTATCAATTCTACATGAGTCCACGTCCTGTATTAGAAGCAATATTGGCTCGCATGGCATGATATCCACTATTATAGACCGGACTTTATAAACAGAGATTTAATCTCGGGTTAAATTAGGTCTGAAACTAAAACTATCTTTAGCTCTGAGACTAAAATCACTGACACAACGGCTCGTTCAGCCGGGGGGGGTCCCGTTGGTAACTCCAACCGGGACTAAGACTAAAAGCCCGGCCCTTTAGTCCTGGTTTTAGCTCAAACCAAAACTAAATGTGCATTTTTAGGCCCAATTTGAGCAACAATCCGGGACTAATGGTGACAACCTTTCACTAGTAAAGAAAAGGGCATTAGTACCGGTTGGGGAACTCCTTTAGTCCCGGTTGTGGCCCATCCGAAACTATAGGGTATACCCTTTAGTCCCGGTTAAAATAACCGGGACTTAAAGGGAACCTTTAGTCCTGGATGTTTATACAACCGGGATTGGACTAAAAGTATTTTTTTTCTTTCTTTTATTCGCCGTATTAGCTCCCTAATATATATCGTTGTTGTTGGAGATAACTATTTGTGTTCGTGAGCAAGCATAACATGCATATATATAATTATAATATGAGACTATATATATAATATACAACCAATATATGATTAGTCCATATAAAACACCAAAATTCTAGCATTCATGGAATTAGTCCCGGACGTCGAATACGAAATTAGTCATCATCGTCCGAATTAAAAAACTGGACGTCTAATCTTCTTCCATCACAGTAGTGCGCACCGTTACGATTGAGGACTTGATCATTAATGAACCCCGCTAACGCCTCTTGAATGGCTTTAATTTGGTCTTCTCTAATGAGCCTATTCCGCCTCCATTTAACCTTGGATAATTATAAAAAAAGAATTTATAATTAGTGGTTGCATCAA
>CM002481.1:16837636-16873286 GCA_000325765.3 Leersia perrieri
GGGGTGGTGGCGGTGCACGCGGCGGCGTGGATCCAACGGAGAAGCTGGCTCCGGGACACGGGCGGCAGCGTCGGAGGGAGCTAGTCGGAGGAGGCGACGGCAGCGCCAGATCCGGGCGGCATGAGAGGTGGCGGCCGAGGCGATGGCATCAGGGTGGTGGCGATGGCGTGGATCCGACGGCGGCAAAGGCAACGGCGGCGGAGCCCGGCGTTGGTGCGGCGGCGGCGATTGAAAGAGCAGAGCGGAGGTGGCGGCGATTTGGGGAAGAAGTGTGGAGGGGAAGGGTTGAGGCATATATATTTTTTAACCCTTTAGTCCCGGGTCTTCTCCACAACCGGGACTTAGTAGGAAACGGGCCTAAAGGTCAAATTTGGCGCGGCAAAAAACCTTCCCGCCCACACTGTCATACTTCTTGCAATAAATAATAATATTGTATACAATATTTTAAACTGAATATATAAATAGAAAATTTAAACAATAGTTTGAAAAATGATAATACATACATAATATAGTATTGCAAAAAATATTTTAAACTGAATACATAAATAGAAATTTGAAACAATAGTTTAAAAAAATACTGAAGGCATGTACAATAATGTACAATATTAAAAATTTTAAACAATATTTTAAAAAATTTGAGACTACAGAACTAAAGAAATCATACAAATAGAAATTTTTAACAATATGTTAACAAATTTGAGAGTACATAAAAAAAGAAATATTATACAATATTAAAAAACTGACAATACATCCATAGAAATTATATACAATATTAAAAATACTGAAATAATATACAATTTCTTAAAGACAATATGAATCACACAATTATGTAGTTAGAATTTGTCCATTACATTAAAAAAATAAAAAAACATGATTCAATTTAAGTGCGAACGACAATAAACTTCTTCTTCACATATGTCCCTTGGTTATGATCGCGTCGTATCCAGGGATTGTCCTCATGGTTTAGCCGTATGCTCGGATTAATGGTAACAGAGAAGGGAGATATCTCTTCGTTCTTCTCGTAATCTTCGGACATGTCTGACTTGTCATTGATTCCGACAATGATCCTTTTTCTTGAAAGAATTATGTGGCGTTTTGGATCACCGACCGACCTGTCGTTTCTCCCTCGTTTTGTTTTCAAATAGAAAACCTGAAGCACATCCTTGGCTAAGACGAATGGTTTGTATTTGTATCCAAGGTTCTTGAGGTTAGCAGTGGTCATTCCGTAAAGCGGGTCCACAGTTACCCCACCACCAGTAAACTTCAACCATTGGCACCAAAACAAAGAGACCTTAAAAGATGGTCCATAGTCAAGTTCGCATATCTCCTCTATGCGCCCATAATATGTTTCCTTATTCCCCTCTGGGTCTGTGGCATCTATGCGGACGCCACTGTTTTGGTTGGTGCTCTTGTTATCTTGGTCAATTGTGTAAAAAATATTTCCATTTGTCTCGTACCCTTGAAATGTCAGAACATGCCAAGAAGGTTCCCTTGATAACAAGTATAGTTGCTCATCAACTGTATCGTTCCCCCTTAGATGTTTTTGCAACCAACCACGAAAAGTTTCCATGTGTTGACGCGTAATCCATGACTCAACCTTTCCCGGGTAATCCGATCTTAAAATGTTACTGTGTTCCTTGATATATGGAGCCACCAGTGATGACTTCTGCAGAACTGTGTAGTGTGTTTTACGGAAAGAATCACTACTCATATCAACAATTGCTCTCTTTCCTAGTGTTCCTCTTCCACTTAACCTCCCTTCATGGTGCGATTGCGGAACACCAATCGGGCTAAGTTTAGGAATAAAATCAACACAAAACTCAATCACCTCAACAATGCTTCCTTCTGGACGAGCGCGGTTGCGGACATATTTCTTGAGGACTCCCATAAATCTCTCGAAGGGATACATGTTGTGAAGGAAAACAGGACCAAGGATGCTTATCTTTTTGACGAGGTGAACAAGAAGATGCGTCATGATATTAAAGAAGGATGGTGGGAACACTAACTCAAAGCTAACAAGACATTGCACAACATCATTTTGCAGCTGGGCTAAATTGAATGGATCAATTGACTTCTGAGAAATTGCGTTTAGAAATGCACATAGCTTCACGATGGCCAGCCGTACGTTTTCTGGTAGAATTCCTCTTAGTGCAACTGGAAGTAGTTGCGTCAGTAGCACGTGACAATCATGAGACTTTAGGTTTTGGAACTTATTCTCGAAAACATTTATTATCCCCTTTATATTCGAGGAGTAACCAGACAGAACCTTCATACTACTTAGGCAGTCAAACATACTTTCCTTCTCTTCTTTGCTAAGAGTGTAGCTAGCAGGACTTAAATGATGGCGTCCTTTATCTGCCTTCTCTGGATGGAGATTGTCTCGTTCTTTCATACGTTGTAGGTCCTGACGTGCCTCTAGTGTATCCTTGGGCTTTCCATACACACCCATAAAGCCTAGCAAATTGACACAAAGATTCTTCGTTAGATGCATCACGTCAATTGCGTTGCGGACGTCTAGGACTTTCCAATATGGTAGCTCCCAAAATATAGATTTCTTCTTCCACATGGTTGCGTGTCCGTTATCGTCGTTCTGAACATGGCGGCTTCCAGTGCCCTTTCCAAAGACTACCTCCACATCCTTAACCATATTATATACGTCACAACTACTTCAGTTCTCAGGCTTCGTTCGGCAATCCGATTTACCTTTAAAATGCTTGCCTTTCTTTCTAAGGGGGTGATTCATAGGAAGAAATCGTCGATGACCAATGTACACAACTTTCCGACACTTCTTCAGATACAAGCTTTCCGTATCATCCAAACAATGTGTGCATGCTTTACATCCTTTATTTGTCTGTCCTAAAATATTACTTAGAGCAGGCGAATCATTAATTGTTACAAACAACAACGCTCTTAGGTCAAAATGCTCCTGCTTATACTCATCCCACACACGTACACCTCTTTGTTCCCATAAAATTAGTGAACTTACGTTTCATGCACAACCAAGGTGGAAGGTTGTAGATACATAGCATTACAGGCCAAGTACTACTGCTGCTCTGCTCCCCAAAAGGATTCATGCCACCCGTACTCAGTCCAAACCTTAAGTTCCGTGCGTCATCTGCAAATTACGGGAATTCCCTATCAATTGTTCTCCATTGGGACCCATCAGCGGGGTGTCGCAACATACCATCCACTTTACGGTCCTCTTTGTGCCATCGCATCAACTTTGCATGCTCTTTGTTCCTGAACAAACGCTTCAAACGTGGTATTATAGGAGCGTACCACATCACCTTGGCAGGAATTCTCTTCCTACGATGTTCACCCTCAACATCGCTACAGTCATCTGGCCTAATCTTATAACGCGACGCACGGCAAACCAGACAAACATCCAAATTCTCATATTCCTCGCCGCGGTAAAGAATGCAGTCATTTGTACATGCATGTATCTTCTACACCTCCAATCCCAAAGGGCACACTAGCTGTTTTGCTTCGTAGGTTGTGGCGGGCAGTTCGTCGCCTGTTCGTAGCTTCTTTATTACAACCTCGAATGCCTTGTCGGCAACACCATTCTTTGCCTTCCATTACAACAATTCAAGTGTTGTACCTAGCTTTTTCTGTCCCCCCCTCACAAGTTGGATATACTAATTTTTTATGATCCTCTAACATCCGTTCAAACTTAACCCTTTCCTTTTCACTCTCACAGTCTCTCTGTGCATTGAGAATTGCCTGTCTACGATCATCTGTGGCCTCATCGGACGAAGATACATGTTCGTCATCGTCCGTACAATCAAAAGGTTCATACTCATGGAAAGGATGACTGTTTGCATCATCTTCTTCTAATTCATCTTCTTCCATCATTACACCCTTCTATCCGTGATAGGTCCACCATTATAGCCGGCCATAAAACCCGACCTAAGCAGGTGTGCATGAAGGACCGTTGAGGAGGGATAATCCTTCAAGTTTTTGCAGCTAACACATAGGCAGCGCATAAAACCATTCTGTTTGTTTGCCTCGGCCGCACGTATGAATTCATGCACGCCATCGATGAATTGTTGCGAGCGTCGGTCGGCGGTGTACATCCATTGCCGGTTCATCTGCAATACACGAAGTTTAAGTTAATAAGCAACATTAATATACACTTAAAGAAATAAACATACTCACATAATTAAAGTTTTTTAATTAGCAAAAAAGACAGAGTACGATAATCTAGGAATACTATGTCATAGAAATACTATACATCAAAATTCACCACGACGAATTTTTTGTAGCACAAAGTCTAGTGAAAATTAATTGAAAAGATAGAGTACGAGGTGCTAGGGGTGTCGAAGGCGTGTCTTTAACAGTGCCAAACAAACCACCATCGGACCCATAACACATCACACTCTGTGAAACGACGATAACCAATGTACATAGCTCTATCCTAAAAAATTTCAAGCGCTTCATACTCTGTGATGACTTGATAACATAGGAAATTTTGATAACTAAGAAAATTTTACCGTCATCGAGCATATACCATATATGAAAAAAAAATTAAAACTTCTCAAGCAACATGAGATTAACTAGCTTAAAGTCATGCACAATACAATGACAACGAACTACGCTTGAAAAAACACATTTCAAATGAATAAGCTAGTTCTTTCTCAACAACAAATACTCCATAAACAACCTCGTATTTCTCTAACTAGAAAGCCTTAAATGAGCTTTAGTAAAAAGGTATAAGAAGAGGAAGAACTTGCGCACCTCTCATCCAAAAATGGATGGATGAATTGATCGAAATCTCGCGAAAATAGTGGCGTCGTGGAGAAGGAGCTTGACCAAGAGCAAGAACTTGAGAGCTTCACAAAGAAATAATGGGCTCGCGGGGGTCTGGCTGGGGAAGAAGAAAGGCTTTGTAAGGTGGTGAGACCCTTTAGTCCCGGTTCATGGCTATAACCGGGACTAAAGGTCCATAATTAGTCCCGGTTGTAATCACGAACTAACTGGGACTAAAGATGTGGGGGACCTTAAGTCCCGGTTTTTAATCATAACCGGGACTAAAAGGTAAACTTTTATTACCGGTTCATTACAAAAACCGGGACTAAAAGTCCCCCGCCGGCCACCTGACAATCTAGCCATTTGGGCACGGATCTTTAGTCCCGGGCCCTATATCTAACGGGACTAAATCTCTAGATATATACCCTATTCTCTACTAGTGTTTATATCCATCTTCCCTTTCCCCACACATGAGCATGTTCTTACTTATTTGAAGCTCGAGCTATTCTTGCTATGCTAGCTAACTCGGTTGGCTCTTGCTCGTGGATACGACTTAATTCGATTTCCTCTGCCTATTTTTTAGGTAAAAAGGTTAGCAAATTATTCCTCTTATTGTGCGGTTCTATTATGGCTCATTTCACGGTTTAGAAATAGAGAAATTCAAGGTAATCTAGGGATTATTAGTTTTCCCCCATGCGTCAGCATGTTCTTGCTCATTTGAAGTTTTGTTTTTGCTCTAGTTTGGCCGGCTCTCTTATTGCTCATAGAGACTATACTTCATTCGATTTCTCCATCCATTTTTGGGTAAAAAGGTTAGCAAATTCTTTTCCTCCTTGTTTATTTCTATTATGGCTCCTATGTTTGGTTTAGAAATAGACAAAATTAAAGTTATTTTAGTGGCTATTAGTTTTGGAGAATTTACTTTTGCTTATTTAATGTTATTCACCATAGGAATTTTTATCACTGTAATAATGTAAGATTTTGTTGGATGTTGAAAAAAAAGGAATAATTCCCTTTACATTAAATATTGTAAGAGAAAAAATTGGACTTTTCTTTAACTGTGGCTTTAAAATACTCAAAACAAAACAATCCTTCGATTGTGAATCGAAAGTAGTATGCACATTGTACTTAATTATTCATGTAAGGATATTAATTTTTTTAAATTATATGCAAAATGAGCTTAAATTAATGCATTTGATGTTTGAGGTTGTAAAATAATTAATCATGTGCCGACTAATATATGGATATTGGAATATTAAAATTATTGATATACTTGTGTAATGCAGATGAAGTAACAATGGATGTCCAACGCTGACCGTCGCTCACAAGAGTTCAATGATCGTGTGCATGACTTCATTCGTGTGGCCAAGGCAAACAAGCAGAATGGTTTCATGTGTTATCCATTTGTTAACTGTAATAATATGAATGATTATGCTTCCTCGAAGGTCCTTCATGCATAACTGTTTAGGTCAGGTTTAATGTTCAGCTATATATGTTGGACCAATCATGTAGAAAGGGGTGTTATGATGGAAGAATATGAAGAAGAAGATGATGTCGCAAACAAGCACCCGTTCTCTGAGTACGGTCCTTTTGATGATATGGATGCTGAGGAAGATGTGTCGTCGTCGAATGAGGCCACACCTTATCCTAATTGACCTCCTGGAAAAACACTCTGGGTCCTTGCTGGAGTTCACATGACGGCAAGGGCAAGCTGCTGGCCTGCTACAGGAAAGGAAGAGCTAGGCTACGCACACGACAACCATGTTTGCCAACTCAGCTTGGGCATAATGATGTTCACATTCATCGTAAGCTTGTCCAAGAGCTTTGGTGTTGCAAAAACATGGTGCACGTCTCAATCTGCATGGTGGAGATATGCCTCCATGCCATAAGCAGCTTTGGCGTCATCTTCTTCTGCCATGATGTGACCTGTCGACATGTCCTCGGGCTTGCCAACTGGTTCACATGGGCCTCCGTGTGATTTCTTCCTCAAGTTTATTTTGCCAATGAAACAAGGCCGGTCGCAATCCCACCAGAGTTCAGACACATCAACTGAGTCATCCGCGGCATCAACCTCGTCTATCACATTCAACTATGATGAAAAGCAGGCCAAGAAGGAAAAATCATGATGGATCCCTGACTTCAAGTAGACCAGATACATATAATGTTGCCACAACACAAGGAAGATCTTCACTAAGGCAGCAACATGCATGCTATATCAAGCTACCAGCAACGCCATCAGCTTCGCACCTGACATCGCCGCAAGTACTTGGACCAAAGATTGTCATCTCCATCTATCTCACGTTTGTTGTTTCAACTGCGCGATATTCGACCTCAATACCACCATGATCAAGCACACCATTGACATGAGTTTATTGGCTCCAAGCACACTACAGTCAGTTAAGGCAGCTCAACATCGACATTTCCGCCGAAGTTCATCTTCAAAGACTTCAGCACCGAGTCTCGATCTCTTCTGGACTTCTAGTTTAGTTAGTCACACAACTAACCAGAAAGACAGGGGGCTACACTAAGTACTACACTCGGCAACAAAAAGATCTCCATCGACAAGCTCCATTGACCAGCTTGGTGTCATCACATTCAACTTCATCTTCTTTATCGATATTTTCAAGGGCGAGGGTTATGCTCTCGTCACCAACTTCATGGAACATTGTCGCACGACTCGGGGCAGGACTCTGCACTCGAGACATGCAACTCGGCATCGATATCTTCACCGGCCTAGGCGTGATGATCATACATGTCCGAGTACTCGCGGTAGTCGAGACTCAGATACCACTTCTATTCCCATGAACCACATGCAGGCTAACCGTCGATCACCAACGCCAGTCCAGGCTTGACTACTACGTCGCTAGAGCGGGCTTTGGGGCTTTAAGCCTTAGCCCTTCTCTGATATCGTGCAACTACTTCGTTGGGTGAGGTATGCCCCATAAGGGGGCTACCTTACTCGGCTACCTCCCGCTGGAGTGAGCTTGGAGGATTCACGTCTTAGCTCTTGCTCCGAACGTGACGACTACATCATCGAGTGAGGTACATCTCATAGGGCTGCTTAACCCAGCTACCTCCTACCGGAGTGGGCTTGGGGTCCTCGTGCATGAGCTCTTGCTCCGAACGCAACAACTACTTCACCAAGAGGTACGCCCCTAAGGGTTGCCTTACTCGACCACCTTGTGTCGCTAGAGTGAGCTTGGGGGCTTCATGCCTTAACTCTTTCTCCGACACCACGATGACTACTTCACCTGGTGATGTACACCCTTGAAGGCAACCTTACTCGGGCATTGCACACTGGAGTGAGCTTGGGGGCTTCGGGCCTTAGCTATTGTACTGGATCTAAGCAGATTTTCCAAGCCTTCGTGTGTCTGCGCGCAGCGTATTTCATCGGGCAATACATATTTTCAGCACGCTCAATGGCCGGTGACGATTTTCTGCGTCAACATAGATGTTTTGACTTTTTTCTTGTAATTTTTCACCATTTTTCTTATTTAAAAATTATGAAAGTAACAAATTTTTTTGGCCCTGTTCGGCTAGCTGGGCTGGGCTGAAAATGGCTAGGTTGAATGATTTTTTTGTATGTGAGTGGGCTGGGCTGGATGGGGTTTTCTTAAGAGCTGGTTGGGCTGGCTAGAGCCAGCCAGCCAGCCGAACATGGCGTTTATTTGTGACTTACTTAATTATCAAAAACTTGAAGTATGACTTATCCTTTTTTATATTTGTACTAAATTTTTGAATAAGACAAATGGTCAAATGTTGTAAAGAAAAAGTCAAAACATATTACATTATGAAA
Organism: Leersia perrieri; assembly: GCA_000325765.3. Lineage (NCBI taxonomy): Eukaryota > Viridiplantae > Streptophyta > Magnoliopsida > Poales > Poaceae > Leersia > Leersia perrieri. Next base: position 16,846,182 of record CM002481.1, read on the forward strand.
CAAAGGTAGTAGATCCTTTCAAGATTATCATTTATAGTGTATGCCTCCATCCGAGGTCATTTGTGCAATTAAAATAAATCCATTTTTGAAATAGATCCAAGTGTTTGTAAATGATATTTGGACACCTAAAGGAACTGTTGAACTCGAATGAAAAAAAGTTCAATATAATCACTACAATATTTACTATTATATGATCACGTCTACATTTTTATATGATATTAATTTTAATATGATTCTTCACTTGTGTCATGTTAATGCTATATGAATTGGTATTGTTATGCACGATTTTTATACAAACTTTAACAGCCAACGTACTAAAAAAGCAACAGCAAGTGTTAAAAAGGATGAAGATAAAATTTTATGGCTCAAAAGTGGTCATATAAAGATCGAGGGTATAAATGGACCCGCTCATTTCTCAGGGGCACATACAAAATTTGTTTTTTTTAATTGAAGTAACTTAGTTTCTACTTTTTAATTAGAAGAAAATAGTTTACCTTTCTTATGAAGAAAACTGGGCCAAAAATCTATACAACTATGCGACTTTAAAAAGAGAAACCGGCCAAAAACCCACACCCAACCCACCTAACAGCTAAACCACAATAGAGTGGCTAAACTTGTCAAAAACTCGAACATTTCAAGGCGTCTCTCCATCAAGCAAGACCTAACTTGTTTCAACCAGGTCATCAGCCAACTCATCAAATTGTTCAATTGACAGATCACTGACCTAGCTCTGAATAAAATGAAAATGTTCCCATGCATATGGATGATATGCAAACCTATTGTGGGGAGGAGCTACAGTAGTGTACAGGAGAACCACAAGCCCACAAGGGCTGGAGAGCTATAAATAGGGACAACTGCATTGGTAGCGAGTTAAAAGCATTGAGTTACTGCTCCAACTCCCCATGGAATCATGGTGCACACAGTGGCAGCAGGGAGTCAGATACACTCTCCCAAGACGTACACGTACTGTACCAGCTGCATCTACCTACAAATCATTGCCTCTGGGATCTGCACTACGTACTGACAACAATTTCTAGCTGTATTGGCTGTTAATTAACCACCCTTTGATGGGAAAGTAGGGTACTAATAAAGCATGCTACTAGCATTAAGTATATGTCCTCGGTCAGATTTGCCAATTTTTTTCTATATTTCGTAAAATAATGCAGTTGACTCCCATCCCGAATTCTTACATAAACAGAAGTCGGTGAAAATGGAAACTGCACTCCAAAATGGTCCTAACAATCCGATTTTTCATCTGGTATTGACAACCCATCGTTGTCGTATAGTAAATCTCGAGGTGATGCGCGATATATACAAAACTGACATTTATTAAAAACATGCATAACGGACAATCTCATCTGATTTATTTATTCAACAGCATATTCTGTCCTAACAACAATCAATCCGTTTCAATTTCATATATATAGCCATTGGCACATAGTTACTCACTTCTCATATCACACTCCCTCTTTCAGGTACGTACAGATGCCTGTAGCACTTAGTACTTCTTCCTTTCTCAAATATAAAGAATTTTTTCCTATATATTTACATATATAAATATTTAGGAGGAAGACAATATACGACCGTGGAGCAAATTAACAACGCACTACCAACAGCACCCCCTCTGTCCTTAATAACAGGACGAATTTCATTTCCTTATAATAAGAGTGACAAATAATATCTCTCTATTAGAAAAATATTTTTATGATATAAAATTGATGATGTCAGATTTATATTGAAAAGTTGTCTCTTATAATTTTGTTTTCCATCACAATAATAATTTAATAATAATTTATTAATAGAGAAATTATGCTCAAACTAGACCGGGTACAATTTAGGGCGTAGGAGTAGATGGCATGCAGTAATGGCAGCTCCATCTACTCGGAGTTAGAGCAGTGATGGCGCCAGCCCAGCTCGATCAGTCGTGGGGCAAATTGACCCGAGTAATGAGCTCGCCACCACCACTTGGTTGTAGTAGTAGTAGCCCTAGTACTATATTCAAGGCAAGGCAGAGACAACAGTTGACCCAAGGATTTATTGGCATCGATCCATCATCCATCCTTCTCATGATCCGATCCCTCCACCTCCTCTCCGATCGACGCGCGCCATCTCGCTGACCTCCTCTCCATCTCCTACCCGCGGCAATGGGGAGCTGCGTGAGCAAGAAGTCCTCCCGCGCCGGCGCTGCCGTGGCCAAGGAGGCAGCGCCGCTACGGCAGCCGGAGAAGGAGGTCCCTCCGCCGCCGCCGCCGGTGGTGGTGGAGGAGGAAGTCAAGGAGGTTCTTTCCGAGACGGCCGTGCCGGCGTCGCGGACCAGACCAGCGCCGGAGCCGGACGACAAGGAGATGGTGAAGAGGACGCCGATTGATCGGCGGAAAGAGGAGGAGGAGGAGGAAGAGGAAGCTTCCGAGAGCTCGTCGGTGGCGGCGGAGAAGACGAAGGCGAAGGCGAAAGGCGGAGGAGATCAGGAGGTGGAGCAGCAGACGAAGGTAGTGAGGGCGGCGAGGAGGAGGACGCCGGAGAAGAGGAAGCCGACCAATAAGGAGGGGAACGGGAGGACGAGGTCGCCGTCCCCAAGGAGGCAGCTTGGGCAGGCCGGCGGCGAGCACCCGGCGCCGCCGCGGCCGCCACGGCGGGAGCAGCAGGCTCCGGCGGTGTCCGGCATCGGGTGCCGCAGCGGCAGGTTCTCCCCGTCGGCGGCAAGGAGGGCCGCCGAGAGCGCCGCCGTCCGGCGAACCAACTCCGCCAGGATGGACGGCTCCGACATGACGTCAGCCAAGCGGTCGCTCAACGGAGGCGGCGCGGCCAAACGTGGGGACGCCGGCGAGCGATCCGGGCGGCGGGCGGAATCGCCAACGTCGAAGCGCAGCAGCATCCCGCCGACCTCGCCGGCGGCGAATGGCTCGGTTATCCATCGGCAAGCAAGTTTCAACGGCGGATCAGCCACGCGGAAGGCAGCCGCCGTCGAGCAAACCAAGCCGCGATGCAAGGCAAGAGACGGCTCCGACGAGTCGGGATTGGAGGACAAGCAAGCGGCGGCGGCGGCGGAGGGCGGCGCGCTGGGGCAGAACCCGTCGGTGGCCATGGAGTGCTTCATCTTCCTCTGAGTCTGACTAGCCTCGCCAACATTAATTGCATTTCCTTGTCGTCCTCTGCTTCTTTTCTTGCTCTCTGTGCTGCGGCTGCTGCTGCCGGTTAGCTTCTGGCTAGCTTTGCTCTGTAATTGTTGGGTCGCCATTGTACCATAGATTGGATCATTGGAGGGTAGTCATTGTTTGTCACTATTTCTCTACCATTCATCCCTGATCCCCTCTTCTCTGAAATTACAGTGTGTTCTATTCTTGGTCCTTGTTTTGCCTTTGACATGTGAGATGGAGATGAACGGCTGTTGGCCGGCCGGCAGGCGTCGGGCCAGCTGGTCTGGCGGAGTGGAGCCTGATGTTGTTGTTTCACGGTGGTCGGTCGGCATCGCGGTGAGGCATCGTACTGGCAGTCTGGCATACTGTACTGTACGTCGATATCTCGATGACCTATCCGGCGTACTCGTCACATTGGTTGATGTAGGTTTGCTGGAACATAGAGGAACACGCAAAACAGAGATGGCCACTGATCAGTACGTTGGTTCAGTGTACGTTTTTTTTTTTTGTGTGTCTATGAAAAATGGATCATTTTTACCGACCAAAAAGTTAAGGGCCTATTATCGCAGAATAGAAAAAAACGTAAGAATATAAAAGGATTGTATAGGTAAAATAGAGGATTGAAAAAAAGAGGAATATAGATGATTTGAACATTCAGATTACAAGAAAAAAAAATGAACAGTAATAATCCATTTTACCAGGGTTATTAGTTTTTTTTTGAGTGGGGAGTTATTAATATTTTTTTTGAGTGGGGGTTATTAGTATTAATAGCCACAAAATCCCATTTTAATTAAAAAAACACGCAACTCCCCATCCTTATCCGGACATGCACAGTCCTCCACACCACCCACCAGTGTCGGTTGCCTCTCTATCAGTCGTCAGCCTCCCCTTCGCCCCCGGCCGCCAGCCGCCTCTCCGCCCATCTCCGACCTCCTTTCCACGCACTAGCCACGGGCCTCCTCTCTCCACACGCCGGCCGGTGGTCTCGAGCCTGTCGGCGTTTCCCCTTTGCGCGTCAGCCGCTGGTCTTGATCGTGTCACTGTCGCCCTCCGCGCTCCACACGCCGGCCTCGACCCCGTTGCCCTTGATCCCATCGCCGTCCTCCTTCCCACTCAATCCCGGCCATCGGCCCTATCATCGACCTCTGCGTCAGGCTCCTCTCCATGCTGGCCCCTGTTGTCGACCTCCGCAATAGGATCCTCTCCACGCTGGCCACCGCCATCAACCTCCGCAACAGGATCCTCAACCACCATCGTCGACCTCCATGCCGAGCACCTCCCCACGCTAGCCGCCGAAGTCGGCCTCCATGTTAGGCGCTATCGTCGACCTCCACACCGGCCACTGTCATCGACCTCCGTGCCAGACTCCTCTCCACACCGACCGCTGGCCTCGACCCTTGTTGTCGTCGACCTCCTCCAGCGTGGCACCGTCGACCTCCGTGCACTAGCCGCCGGCCACCCCTCCTTTAAGTTGTTGCTGATTTCTCCCTTCTTCACTAATGATTTCTTTAGTTCTTGATTGCTTCAATTCAACGTAAAGGAAACAAAAAAAATGAGCTGGGAGTGGATGTTTTTTCCTATGGTTTTCCTGTGAAATCAATACCCACGGAAATTTTCCTTCGATTCTCCCGTGGCAGTTTATTCCAAGCCGAATGATAGGAATAGGAAAAAAAAATCCTATGTACCGGATTCCTCCAAAATTCATGTAAAAAACCTACAATCCGAATAAGCCCTAAGTTGGGAGTCGATCGAGTACCAGTATCTAAGAGCAAGTTTAATAATAATAGCTATAGCTTAACTATAGCTAGCATGTATAATAGATTAGATATAAAGTGGCTCTAATTTTTTTCTTCTATCTTTTTCTCTTACATGTTTTATTTGGAGTTTGTATAAAGCGAGCTCTTGCATAAGGCCTAACTCACTTTTTTATTGTCTCTCTCCTCAATATCGTCTTTTAGCTAGCTTAAAGTCGAGCATCTCCAAGATAAGTGCCAAAATCTGGTTAGCCAAATGTCTATTTGACTACCTCCGCTTCAATTTGGCATTTTATTTTTATATGAACTCCAAAGGACTTTTAATTTGTATGAGACTAGCCATTTTTAAAGAGGATGAGTGTTATTGTTGCGTGGGGCCCATGAATGGCAATGTTGGAAGGAAACTATCTAGATTTGACTATTGAAGGGAAAGGTTTAGCTTATGAAATATCATGTTAACATGTATGGCTAGTCTTTGGAGGTGTTTTTTTTTCACTTACTAGCTAATATTTGGTATAGATGGTCATATAGCCTTACTTTTGGAGATTCGAACTCTATGCCACCATTCTCAATTTATGATGTATTGATGTTAGAAAGAGAAAACGCAATCTTTGTTCGGTTCCTCTTCCTCTGGTTACATTTTGGTTCAATCATGTGTACTAGCCACCAAAGCTCACAACTCGCAAGCACTGTGGTTTTAGGACCAGCTGTGTTTATGACCCTAAATTTGAAAAAAAAAAAAGTTAAACTGTTACACAGCATATCACATAAATTTTATTACAATCACCTCGTAAAATATTGTCTCCCGCCTTGCCATTTACTTAATTTGTTTACTACATCCGCTTCAATGTACTTGTTATTTTGGGTTTGTCTTAACACAAACACGTGTATCTTTGACCATTAATTTTTAGAATTCCATATAGTTTAACAACATGTGAATTATATATATTGTAAAAGTATTTCTCGCGACAAATCTAAAAATATCAATCTTATGATATCAATCTATACAAGCTTATACAAAGTATGGACAAAGTTAAATGTTTGTCTTAGAACAAACCTTGAAAAGAAGGGAATACTATTTTGATTATTCCGCACATCATCAAAGCATGGTTAATAATAGAACCAACATATTAACTATAAGTCAAATTATAGCTAACATGTATAAGATGGGCGCTAGATGGGTTGTAGAAATGCAACGTAGAAATTCTTTACGAGCTGGAAGAGAGAGGGGAAGGAGCGAACGACTAATTTGTCACCCGGCTCTTCGCCTGTATCGAGGGTAGGTGGGGCTCACCGCGCTCCGCATCCAACGCCCTGCATATAGGCCCAAGCCATCTGCCGATGCTGATTGTGTCCGTCGCCGCCACATAAGCCTACGTCCGCCAACGCTACCTCTGGCCGGGGCTACCGCCTCTGACTGTTTTCGTCCGGTGCATCCATCGTCGCTGCCTCAGCCAGCCCCCATCCCGTGCGTCCGCCGTCGCCTCCTTTTCCCATCGTGGCCGCCTCCAATCAGCACCATCGTCTGCTTCCACTGTCGCCGCCACCGCCCGCCGAGGTCGTTGACACCGCCGCCCTCGTCCGCCTGGCCTCCACCGAAAAACACCTGTGTTCCGTGCGGTTGTGTATTCAAAATTTTACCAAATTATGAAATTTTCAAAAACTTTTTATATATATAAAATATGCATCATGCTGGATCTTAATTGATTAGGCAATTGCAACTTTGAGCCAATAAAACAAATATGAACCAAGAAAATAACAAAAAGAATTATTGGTAATTATTCATTTAATAAAGAGAAGGGAAAATTAAAAAAAGAATTATTAGGAATGTCCAAAATAAATCAAAGGTGGAGAAAATAAATTCAAAGGGGATCAAAATGATAAAAAGTGGGCTAAAAACTTAGAGGAATTTTTCTCCAATTTTTCCTTTCCTTTTTCTCCTCTTTTTCTTTTTCTTTTCTCGGCACCCGCCAACAGCTCGGCGAAATGCCAAGCTGGCCGAGCCCAGGGCGCCTTGCTGGCCACCGAGTGGGCTGTTCTAAACATAAATTTATCTTGTGTATTTGTTTGTTTGGCCTTGCATAATCTTGACCATGGACAAGATTATGTCATGAATTCTTTTTTCATGTCAAATTGCTAGAACTTATAGTCTCCCTTGCAATATATGAACTCTTATTTCATAATACCTTTCTTCTAGTTCTTTTTTTTAGCGTCCTTTCTTCTAGTTCTACAATCACCAGAAATACAAGAAAATATTTGGCACCAGGTCACAAGTTAAACAATTTGTGAAAGCAACCCTAATCAATGGGACAGATATGTTCAATGGACGCAAACTACAAAAGAAGGTAGATGACCATTAATTTTATGCAAATACTTACATGTGTGGGTGTGTGTGCGCGCGCGTGCGTGTGTGTGTTACGATTATCTCTGGAAACAAGGAGGCATGAGCTAAAAGGGACGATGGAAGCTTCTGTGCTCGAGGACTGGGCACAACCCTAAGACATGTCGTAAAAGGATGCTAAGATGGGCATGGCCCTTGTTTTGTGCTTATTTTGCTCCCAACGGGTAAATGATCATGGTGGGTTATAGTTAGGATTTTGTTTTCCATTCTGACAGAGGTTGTCACCAATATACGGTAATTTTTTTCTTGGAAATTCCAAATTAAAATGTTACACCGACAAAGCGTTAAAATGATGAACATGTACAGCATGCTAAACATAATTTTATCAAGTGTATTTGTTTGTTTGGCCTTGCTTAATATTGAACATGGACAAGATTATATCATGAATTATTTTTCATATCAAATTGCTAGACCTTATAGTCTCCCATGCAATTTATGAACTCTTTTTTCATAATACCTTTCTTTGTAGTTCTACAATCACCAGAAATATAAGAAAATGTTCCGCACTCGGTCGCAAGTTAAACTATTTCTGAAAACAACCCTAATCAATAGGACATATATGTTCAAAGGACGAAAACTACAGAAGAAGAAAACCAAAACTTTATGCAAATACTACGCGCGTGCGTGTGTGTGTTGTGTTGTGTTGTGTTTATTTTAGTACATTATTTGATAGTTGGGCTTTTTAAGAATAAATGTTCTTAAAACTAGAAGTATGTTCTAATGTAGAACTGCTACTTTATAGTTTGTTCGTTAAACGTAAAATGAACCAGGTCAGCTTTAATATGCTTATATACATATCGCGCTAAATTTGTTTGCAAAAACGCAATCTTGATATATCTTTTTTTTTCATTACAGTGAAAAGATGATTCCCTTGGTGAAAGCAGTGGCACGAACTTGAAATATACAATTTTGAAAGCTTTCTCAACAAATTAATTAAATAATCTATGCTGCTGTTTTGTTTTGCAATACAATTTAGATTATTTTACCTCTCTCTCTATTACTTGAATAGTTGCATTTGAAGTGTCCTTTTCTTCTACTGGAAAATGTGTTGTGTTTTCACCCTATGATTCAAGCTATACTGTTGTCTTTTCACCAGATATTTTGAGATCAGGTGAAAGTAAATCAATTGAGGCAAAGAAGAACAATACAAGTACTAAAAGAAGGAAGAAGGCCTTGAGTATTGTACACCGAATCTGCCTCCTGGTTTCCTGTAGTTTCTATTCGAACTGCATGTGCCAACTATTGGGAGGAGCAACAGCAAATATGCCTAACTTGGCTATACAAGCTATCTCTATGTTACCGTTATAAATTAGTGCACTCTGCATGAAACATTTGAAATGTCTTCTCAGTTATGAATTATTTTTTCTATGATGTTATGCTTAGATTAATCTGTTTCGCCGTTTAATCGGTTTGTGGAACCCCAACTATAGCTTCATCTATATTACTTCATGTGTGTGTGTTTGTGTGTGTGATACAATTATCTCTGGAGACAAGAAGGCATGAGCTATTAGGAATGAGACAATGGAAGTTGTCAATGATATGGATATGGGGCTCCCCTCTTCGCGTCGCTAGAGGAGTCGAGGCAGCCCGACGCTCTGCCCAACATGCGGGCAAGACACTCGCGGCAGCTCGACCTCCCCCCTTCACATCGCTAGAAGGGTCAAGACAACCCAACACCCTGCCTGCCACGTAAGCAAGGCGGTCACAGCAGCCCGATTCCCTCCCTCGCGCGGTCATCACGGAAGAGAGAAAAAGAGTCCACGGATGGACTTGCCCTAACTACTCGGAATTAATCCCCGTTGTATGGTGGGTAGAAGCCACTATGCGCCATGTGCGCTTTCATCATCTGAAAGGGACAGGGACAGGGGGTTGTCCCTTCACTTGGACCGAGCAGCGCAAGGGCATGCCTCTGCCAAAAGACATGCGTCTTACACCCCAATTCTATCAACAGTCCGTTGTATATGGTCGGTGGTGGGAGCCATTTGTTTGAGCCTTCTGCCCCCGAATGATCCCCACCGACAAGTGGGGCCATTCGATGGAGTGCTACGGTAGTTGCACAAATATCCTACATGCAAATGACACAACTCCCAAAACTGGCCAATGAAAATTTACCCAAACTATAAAAACGAAACGCTAGTGAGGAAATGATTTCGTTTTTGAAATTCCCGGCAACAAACAACACAACACAAACTGGACTAAAACTAGCGTACTCACAAGAACAAATTACTCTCTATACCCATGATGTACAGATGCACATACCCAAAACCAGAACGAGAATAGATCTAAACCAGCACTCAACACGACAACGCAATCTAGAATTCAACAATTCACACTACACCATGGTACACGTATAGAGGCTTGCAATATCAGCCTCCAAATCAGCAAAATCAGCCTCAATAGAGCTTTTGAGGCTAATAGCACTTGCCTCAAGTACCCCTGTCGCAAAAAACCTTTTCGAGGCTACAAGCTGCCTCAAAATCCTTTTTGAGGCTGACAGGCTGCCTCAAAAGCCTTTTGAGGCAGAATTCCTAGATGCAAAGGTCCCAACTCCTCTTGAGGCTAACATTAGCCTCAAAAATGGTATTTTGAGGCAACAACAATTGCCTCAGAACTCAATAAGGCAGGTCAACAATCGCTTTAATTAATCAATGAAAAAAATAATATAATGAAAAGCACATGTACTAAATTAAAGACATGACACAAGTTTTTATTTCAAATATATATACACAACCATAATCATGGAGCATTCCACAAATATACATCCAGTTGCACTGTGGGTTTTTTAGCAAAAAGATAGCCAACAAGTCAACTAGAGAAATACATTAATGTTCCTTCTTGTCTAACAGTCTAAGTATGACTAATCTGGGCAATACAAAACATCATTCCATCCAGAATATAACCATATTGGCTGCCAACAGTGTAGTCCTTGGCAACTTGATCATGCCACTCCTAGAGCCAAAGGAACTCAACCACCTGCAAGGCAAAACATACATGATAGAGCATACAAGTTAGTCCTCTGATTACAGAATGTAACACATATTGCTGCCGCTATTTGTATATGATACTCCAGAATTACATAATGTTTTTAAATATAGAGCATGCGAGTTAGTCCTCTGATTACAGAGTGTAACACATATTGCTGCCACTGTTTGTTTATGACACTCCAGAATTATAGAATGTTTATAAAAAAATATAGAGCATTCGAGTTAGTCCTTTGATAACTCCTACATAGCTCAATCTTGGTCCACTGCCACTTAACTCCTACATTTGCATGAGACATAAAGTCACAATCCAATTTCATATTACACTAATTTATATATAGTTGGTTTGTGAGATCTGTAAACTCAGTTTGCCCAAACATCAGTTTGTGATTAGGGTTTAGAATTATCCAATGACCTATCATGCTTGTAATATACTCCATTTTTTATTTGACGTTGGTTAGTTCAACACATCAAATTAAAAAATAGAGTATATTTATACTGTGCTATAAACCCAATAAGATAGCTAGTAAGGTAAACCTAAACTACCACAGAATGTTCTCAAGTTCACAAATAATTCACTCGTAGTCAGTCAACTACAAAAAGGTACAAGTGCATGCCAATTAAAAAAAGGTAAATATTTGCTGCAGCTAAGTCAATACCTGGACTTGGTCTGCACATCTGTTGATCAGTGTATATCCTCCTCATTATTGTCACAATCTTTAATAACCATGTCATAAAAACTTAGGAGTAATTGTTTTGAATCACAGAATGACAATCATGGTTGATCTAACTTAGGAGTTTCTCTGCCACTGTAATTTAACTGTGTTATATTGATTCTACAGTCGTATGCAGTTTTCCCCAAACATAAATTGAGACACATCCAGTGATCTGTTCATAAAAGGTGTATATATTGTACTAAGCCCAAAAGACTAGCTAGTTCGGATGAACCTAAACGACTGCAAAACGTTCTCAATTTCATAGCGAATATGCTAAGTTTCATTCTACAAGGCATACACAATAACAGCTTTCATATCCATCGGTTCAGATCTATAAATTAAGGGAAAAAAAAAGGAAAACAGCAGTTCCAGATCAATTACAAAATTAAATAGATGCTGATGCTAAGAAAGTACCTAATTTGTAATAGGACCTCTGCCTCTTCTTTCGTTCTCCTTGCATCGTTTTCCCTGCAATACAAATATTTGCAAATACACCCCAAGATTCACAGTGAAAGAAAGCAATGGAGTAAGATACAGGTGGTCTGAAGTGAGATTAGCTGTAAAAACGTCGACGGCGAAGCTCACCAACCCAAGGCACAAGATGGTAGATCTAGGCCGCTCAGTGCGCTGGCCTGTTAGATATGAGGATTCAGGAGGCGATGACCGACTAGGGGACTCCACTGTGGAGTGGAGGGGGAGGCGTGTGGCGGCACTGCGAGAGGGGAGCACTAAGAGGGGGATCCAGGAGGACAGTGACCAGTCTGGCATGGCCTGCTGGAGATGAGAGGGCGAGGGCACTGGGTTGTTGCGGTGGAGGCGGCTGGCGCCATGGCGGCGCTAGGAGTAGGAGGAAGCCGAAGAAGATGGGGATACGGATAGTTTTCGAGTTCCGGAGCTGTTTTCGAATTCGGATAGGGCCGGATCGAATTTTTTTCGGATTTTTTGGGATACGGATTCGAATTCTGATAGTATTTTCCGGATATGAATTCAAATACAGTAAATGTGTTATCCGCCGGATTGCGGAATCGGTCGGAAACTATCCGGCCTTTTTCTTGGATATCCGCAGCTTCATAGCCCAGCCCAAATTTGTTGATTGAGCCCAATAGCCCATGACCAAGTTAACCCTAACTCCCTAAGTGGGTGCATGTGTGTGTGAGAGGGATCCGCGTGAGAGCCGTGAGGTGCGAGCGTGAGCGTGTGGCCTGTGCGGCCTCAGCTCCCTCGATGCTGGTGGCGCATCCAGATCCCGCACGCGGCGCCCACGCGACCGCGCCGCTGGCCCGCCCCTGCAGCCGTCGCCTATCACCAGACGTCTCTCCACCTCCCCTCGTCATCCTCCTCGCCGTCTCTGCCGGCGGCGCCGCCGTCCCAAACGCACCACCTCCACGCGCCGACGGGGCACCACCAAGGCACCAACGCCTCGCCGAGTCGCCACTTCTACCGCACCACCATCTGGCCTCATCGATTCATCATCTCAACAGCCAACGGGTGTTTGTTTACTTTCTATTAAGTGCATTTTACTACTAGAGCCTACAGTGGCTAATAAAATTATTTTTCCCCTTGTGTGTAGTAGGTTCATCACTTCATATTGAGTTCTTGATTGATTTCTTTTCTGTTATGCTGTAGATCTGTGATGGATTCCTCACGTGCAAGTAGCAGCAGTGCAAGTTTATGATGAACTTATGCTATTATGCACTTCTCTCTAAATTAGAATCTATATGACTAAGATGCGAATCATGTGATTTACTTGTGTTTCAAATTTCAACATGTGAATGTGGTGATGAACATATGATGGGGACCATGGGGTCATGTCGATGGTTTTTTATGATCTGTTTCATTGAAAATTAATTATACAACTATTGTTTTAGAAAAGGTAATGAGCTATATATCTTCCTTGATTTGAGAAGGGCAGTTTGAGGAGTTTTTATATTTCGAAAATTATTCGTTACCATATTCGTTCCGTTTCATATTCGGTCCGTATTTGTATTCGACAATATTCGATTCCATTTCCATATCCGAGGTTTCTGATTCCGATTCCAAATCCGAAAAAATATGAAAAAGGATATGATATAGCTGGTTTCCGTCCGTATTCGATCCTAGATCGATCTGATGGTGGCCTGGTAGGGGTGGATCTGTATGACTGTATAGAGTGTTGCTCTTTTTCCCTCTAATTTTTTTTCAGTCGCGCGCCTAAGTCTAAACTCTAAAGAAGTTTTGCCCATTCTATTTTCACTACCCGTCTAAACTCCCTCGCTTCCTGTTTTCAGCGGCGCACCCAAACTTTCTTAGCTTTATATTTTTTATATATTGCTTATATTTTGCTATTATATACCTTCATACACCCAAAATTGTCCCTAAATTTACATGACTTGGATTCCGAATTTTTTTTATAAAACTTCTTTTTTTTTACAATGAAAAAACTTTTCTATCATCCCTATTTTTTCTAAAAAAAATTGGACTCCTGTAGATTTGCTATAACCTTGATGATCTATCCTTAATAATAATAAGATTTTACAATATATGTTGAGGTTTAGCATTATAGTTTATTACTACTTCCATCCCAAAATACTTATCGTTTCGAGGTTTTATTTGTAACATTTGATCATTCGTCTTATTAAAAAATTATGACATTATTATTTATTTTGTTTATGACTTGCTTTATTACAACATATGATTTATCTTTTTATTGTTTGCAATAATTTTTTAATAAGAAGAGTGATCAAACTTTTTAAGAAAAAGTTAAAACGTCATCTAATTTGGGACATAGGAAGCATTATTTGAACTTTATGTATTTTGAAATTTTCACCAGATAAAAACATTTCGAGGCAATCTCCTTGTTAGACTCAGTAACTCTTATGAGGCAAGCAAGATTAGCCTCAAAATCGTACAACATATTGAGGCATGCTATGTATTAGCCTCGAAAGCTTTTTGAGGCAAGCCTTCTTGTCTCAAAATTAATTTGTCTGCCTCAGAAGTCTAGACCATACTGAGGCAACCAGATCTTGCCTCGGAATATTATTCAGAGGCTAATGCTTAGCCTCGAAATACTATTTTGGGACCACCTCTATTAATCTGCCTCAAATAGGTTGCCTCCAAATGGTACCGTGGTGTAGTGTCAAAAACTAACATTAACAAAGCATAAGGCTCAAAGATGGCTAGGTAAAATCACTCTCTTTTTTTGGCTATTTTCTTGTTTATAGGTAGATAAAAACTCACCGAGCAACGAAAACTCTAATGTGTACAGGGGTGGCCTGATCTTTCGGTGAGCTGTGATAACTATAATTTGTGGAAAAGACGTTGACGATCGGACTACAACCATACGAGACATTGTTGCGTTGCGCCTTAGTGATCGATACACCTCCCCGATGGTTGTTGATCTTGCCGGTGCAGATCAACCTTACTCCTGCAAGTAATCAAGAATAAGCAAGAATAAGATAAAAGCAATCGTAATTGCAAATAGGAATTAAAGATTAGGATGAATAATACACTTGATAAGGTGGGGTTTCGAACAAGTAAACAGACGGTTGATCCAATACGCACGCTATAAGGAAGTAGCTATGGCTAAACATACAATCAATCTAAACTCAACTAACTTTGAAGGGATAACTAGCTATTTAAGGAGTGGAGGACGACGTAGGGGCGTCCTCCCCTGTTTGGGGAGCAGTCTCCCTCAGGTCCCCACTTGGGTTGGGATCCCAAACGAAATTACAAGTCCATAGACAGATTATATGTGGCACAACACCTTCTTTCAATAATTCCCGATGACTCAGATGGAATTTGGTATTGAGGTTGAATCTATTGGAAATAAGACTTTAAAATATTTCCATCAAGTACTCACGTGCTTCAAACAGTGTATGTGAATTGATGGTCATTTGAACTCAGCGCTATATCAGATGGCCGAATTGGATTTCAGAACGTAAAGAAATTCATCTTCTTCTCTTGATGCACAATGACCAGCGTATTCCACATCCATATGTGGCTCCAAATATGTTTTGCACTTCTAAATAAATAGATCTATATATTTTTATATATTTTTAGAGCGCGACTAGCCAACGGACGTCCGGTACCCTAGGTACCAGAATTTTTGGTACCCGGGACCTCCCGGGGTACAAGATATTTTTGGTACTCCGGGGTACCATATTTTTGGTAACCAGGGTACCAGATTTTTTGGTACCCCAGGGTACCAAATTTTTTTGGTATCCCTAGGTACCAGTCTGGTACCCCAAGGTACCAGGTTTTTGGCATCCCGGGTTCCAAACTGGACCCAGGGATACCAATACCAGATTTGATACCCACTTCTCCTATCTCTCTGGCCGTTCTTGAGGCCGCCGCTAGTGACCCGCCGCAGTCTAACCGTCGTCATCCCGTCGCCATGGACAGGCAGATCTGCCCCCCCAAGCCGCGTTGATGGATCTGGCCGCCCCTGTCATCCACCGTCGAGGCGGCGGCTATGACGGCGACGGCCTAATCCGGCGACGACGGCCCAGATCTAGCCGCCCCCAGGCCCGCGCCGCCGGATATTGCCGTCGTCGTCGCCGTCGAGCCGTCGTCGTTGCCATCGCCGCCACCGTCGAAGAACCCGGGGAGGGCAGCGGCGCGGGGCGCAGGGTGCGGTGGCGCGGGCACGGGCGCAGGTGGAGAGGCGTGGAGTCGGGTTCCATTCCGATAGACCCTGTCCGTTAGTCCTTCTCATATTTTTATCATTAGATAGCGTCATGTAATTAATGAATTCAAATTGGAGCTTATTATAAAACGATTTCACTCTTAGTGTCAGCAATAGTTGTATACTTGTATTTGTATTTGTGCTAGTCGTGGTCACATCATCATCCACCTCTAGTGCTCAATTAGCATCTCCCTCCTCTGTCTCATCTCTATTCTCCTTATTATCGTGCATTACTGAAGATGACCCGCCATTGCCGCAGCTCTCGGCCTTAACCACCGCCAGCAGCCCAGTTGTGCCAAGCTTGCCATCTGATGTGGCTTCGGCTCCACGCTTAAGCTCGAGCTTGGTCTATCCACGGCGCCATGCTCCACCTCAACGAAAGAAAAGAGGGATTGGAGGAATTCACACTTGCAAATTATATTGCAAGGCCTAGCTCGGCAAAGTACGGAGCGCAGGAAAGATCTTCCCGCCAATCGATGATTGCATCCTAAACTTAGCACTATTAACAAAGATTATCTCCTATACAGAAGCTAACCTCCTCCCTCCTAGACCCGCGTGATATCGAGCCGCATATACATCAACTAGCAAATATGTCTGTGCGTTACAATTAAAAAAATAAATATATAATAAATAATTTTAAATATTTATGACCCTATTTTCACCTATGTTTATTATTTTCTCTCCCAAAGAGTTCTTGCAAAATAATTTTTTAATGAAAGAAATACCAGTTCTACTTGCTTTCTAAAAATAGGTACCAGGATATGATCTCCTGTTCATGTAAATAGGAGCTCAGCTGTGATCGGGCATGAATCCATCACCTTGCGTACATAAAGCATGATCTCAGGCCGACAATGCAGGCGTATGCCTCGTTTGTTGGCCCATCTGACCAAGGTGGGACACTGCCCATGTGAAGGAGCAAGCCCATGTGGGCGATTGGCAGAAGGCCTAGCCAGCCCAAGAAAAGCTACACGATGCGCATCTTCTTGCGAGGGCTGAAGACACAGTAAACCAACTCGGATGGACGGAGCCCGGAGGGACGAAAATTACTCATGGACTATGGAATCAACTTCTGCTTTTATAATAGTACAGATATAGATAAATCACAGCATAGTGTGTGCTGTAGACGCAGCAGGTACAACTAATCTTTCGCTACGGTTTTTATATGATAGTGTTCTACTACAAGTATTATCATCGATACATAGATCTCAAATGTAGATTATTAACTAGCAAAGTATCCATGTGTTGCAACGGGTAATCAGTTAAACACAATAATGTCTCAAAAAATTACAATATGCAAAGTCGTGGCTAGAAAAAATAAAAAAGAAAATTAGGAATCACAAAACCGTAGCTATGTCCGATCATTGCCATCAGAACAATCTCTATACTACCAGTAGAAAAAAAATTATTCTGGTACGGTAGTTAAGGAACTAGCAGAATCAATCTAAACCGTTTATGTTCTTAGATCCAGTGGTTTGTATTTATTATACAACTGCATCAACTAGAACATTTCTTCTACTAACAGTACAACTTAAAAATATCAACGGCCGAGCGAGATCATTTTCTAATCGCATTTTACTACCGATACCGATAGAGAGCACTGAAGCGATGCTCACAGCTGATGGCATCTCGCATGCGCTCCTGCACCGCCAGTGCTCACTTGTGTTAGGGCTGCTCGATGCATCTGTTTCTTGGGGTTCCTTCTGCTTGACATGCTGGCAGCCAACGTGGAAGAGAGAGTAGAGACAAGGGAGATGGAGAGAGGAAGCCGAAGGTAGAATAAAAGTCCAAACTAAAACAATTGGTAAATAACTTGGTCCAAGGTAAAAACATGGGCATACCCTGATACCCTAGTCCAAGTTGCAATATAGTGGAATAATAAAATGTGGCTCAATATGTAATTTACTTTCAAATATATTTGTGAAAAATTTTATCTACAGCCCATAATGCATATCTTGAGTTCACAAAATTTCAGAGACAAGATTCACTCAATTTGTCCTACACAACCTATGACTTTTCAAAGTTTTTCACTCTAGTTGGACATAACAATACCTTTTTTCTCAATAATTGAACGGGACTTCTGTCTGGCTTAACATCAAACTTACTTGTGCTGGACCTACCATTCTATTGATATATTTCTCGAACGTTGGGTACACATGTATGCTTACGTCTTCGTCTACGTGGAACGGTCACAGGGGCGAATGAAACCAAAGCCCAACACAAATGCCAGTACGGTGCAGTGTGCAGCATTGAACACGCGCATTGGATGAGCGTACAGGGGGTCAAATCCAGGGGTAGGAATCCGTTTA
Source organism: Leersia perrieri (assembly GCA_000325765.3). Classification (NCBI taxonomy): domain Eukaryota; kingdom Viridiplantae; phylum Streptophyta; class Magnoliopsida; order Poales; family Poaceae; genus Leersia; species Leersia perrieri. The sequence continues at coordinate 16,864,140 of CM002481.1, forward strand.
CCTGGCTGGGGCACGGCGTGCAACCTCGTCCACGTACGTACACGACCAGTGAATCGCCGGGACAAATATGTGGATCGGAGAGGAGCCAAGTGTGAAGTAAGTATATACTCATGAGTTGATCGCTTCTGCTTGCCGCTGTTGCGGCTGCACAATAGCAGCAATCTCATCTGATTAGCCCATCAAGTGTTGTACGCATATGTTACTAGTACGATCTGCTAGACCGCAACTCCCTACAATCGGAGTAAGATCAGCCGGACAGCTTGTATGCATGATATCCGTTCGTGGTCGGTTACGATCGAGTGGGGAGATGCGTATGCCTTATTAAAAAAAAAGACAATGTCAGAAACTATAGGGCAATTTTTGTAATATAACTGTCTAATGCAAACTGAAATGCTAAAACTCAATGGTATTTGACACAAAACGTCAATGCAAAATGTTATGAATTTATAACCTTAAATATGCTTCACATTTATTGCTTCATGGCCTTCCTCTGTTGCAAACTCCAAAAAAAAATTGACAAATTAACGCTCTACTATACTGGGTACGAAAGTAAGAGAAAATATGCGCTATCTCCGTGACTTGGAATAAGGTCGGAGTAGTACCGACCTAAACACAAATGGTGAAGGTGGGGATGACAAGACGGAAGTGAGGACGGTTGTTAGTGGTGATACTTCTCAAGCAAAGGTGCTATCGATTTGGTAGTCAGATAAAAAGGATGACGACAGTTCATAAGAGGATATGCTAGGAAATGATGGATGAGGCGTTTGATCTACTTATCTTTAATCCTCTAAAATTTTGAACTACTATGTAGTTGTTTTGAATTTTTTTTTGTTTTTAGTATCTTTATTCTAGGCATTAAAAAGTCTTTTTACAAATTTTGTCTTGGACAAACGGGAAGAGTTGCTCATTTTTATCCAACGTGGACTTTTTATGAAATACTACTAACTGGAATATAAATAGGCATGGATATACATACAATATAATGATTGCAAACAATTAATCTGGTGGCTCATGTGTTTATGTGATCTGAACAAGAGGATTGAGCACTGGTGAACAGCGACTGGTTTCCTACCGTGGGAAGAACGAAAATCAATTTATGAGACCGAGAAGAAATATCCCGGACACGACACCTGGCCACCACCGGAATCTCCGTCTCCGCTCCGAGGCGCTTCTGCAAGTGTCCGTGGAAATCCCGTCGTCCCCACCCCACTGCCGTGCCGCACTGGCCCAGCCGCCTGCGAAATGTGGCTCTGAGCCGTCGCCCCAAGTTCCACACGCCCACACCACATCCACAATAATTATCCACTCCATCCGCCCCGATCAAAATACCCACCCCAAAACCCAAATTCGGGCAGAGCCCGACGCGAGATTCTCACGCGAGCACACGATCCCCGCGGCGCTCTCGCGTCCACGACTTCGCCGCGGCCGCGCCACATCCACACACAAATCCCACAACCACCGCGGTTAAAACCACGCCACTCTACCGAGAATTTTGTTGCTGCGGTGGTAGGCGAGGCTGTTTGGTGGAGAGAGTGGCGATGACGGCGATGGCGGCAGCGGCGGCCGTGGCCTCGTCCCCCTCCCCCACCTCCAGCCGCCTCCTCCTCCGCGGCGGCGGCCACCACCCGCTCCCGTCTCTGCTCCGCCTCACGAGGTCGTCGCGGCGAGCCCTCCTGCTGCGGGTTGCGGCGGAGGAGGCCGATGTGCTTCCGGGGCCAGGGGTTGAGGGGGAGATGGTGGCGGCGGGGAGGCTGGAGGAGCAGCCCGAGGGGCCACCGATCGGGGGGAGCCAGCTCGACATCGGCGGGCTCGCCTTCCAGGGCGACATGGGCAGCGGTGGGTTCGCGGGCGGCAGCGGGGGCGCCGGGGCCGGAGGCGAGGATGGCAGGAAGATGCTGGATCGCGGCATCAACACGGCCATCGTGCTCGGCGCGAGCACCTACGCGCTCACCAAGCTGCTCACCGTCGACCACGACTACTGGCATGTACGGGCCCTCCTCGTCGATTCGATTCCCCCCAAATCCTTACTTTTGTTACAGATTTGTGTGGCTCGTATTGATTGGAGTCGAAATTGACCTCGTTCTGGGCGGGCTTGTTCATGAATTATGATTGGATTGGGTGCAGGGATGGACGATATTTGAGATCCTGCGGTACATGCCGGAGCACAACTGGTCGGCGTACGAGGAGGCCCTCAAGACCAACCCAGTGCTCGCCAAGATGATGATTAGTGGCGTCGTCTACTCCCTCGGCGACTGGATTGCACAGGTGTGCACGAACTTCCCATTTCCATGGCAGTTTTCCCCTCTTTTTACTATTATAGCTTTTGTGCAGCTGCACTTGCGATAGCTAGTTTCTTATTTCTGTTGCTGATTATGCTTGCAGTGTTACGAAGGCAAGCCGATCTTCGAGTTCGACCGTGCTCGGATGTTCCGGTCCGGCCTCGTTGGGTTCACGCTTCACGGGTCCCTTTCACATTACTACTACCATTTCTGTGAGGTAAGACTACATTACTAGTACGGCCTAAAGCTTTGTGTTGTGTTTATATATGGTGAATGATATATTGATATGGAGCCATCTATTTTGTTGATTTAGGCACTGTTCCCATTCAAGGATTGGTGGGTTGTTCCGGCGAAAGTTGCGTTCGATCAGACAGCCTGGTCAGCGATGTGGAACAGCATATACTTTGTGGTATTGGGGTTCCTTCGTTTGGATTCACCGATCACTACTTTCAGTGAGCTCAGATCCACGTTTTGGCCCATGCTTACTGTAAGTACTAATCTATGCTTTCTATAATAATCACTTAATTGAGTTACATGTTTCCCCCATAATTGAGAGTTTATGGTTTTCACTTTCTACCAAAACAAAAGGACGTAGTTATGCAGTTGATTTTCTGTCTTCAGTATTCTTGGCAGCATGAGTCCCCAAAAATATATATACATTCTTGGCAGCAAAACCACGGCCCGCAGTCATGGGTTTTGGGAACTCTGATGTTAAATTTGTCGAGGGGATTTCTATGAATTCGTTACTGTGTAAAGCAAATAGTTTTTATTATTTGTTAAACTTTTTGGCCTCCAGTTCTCAAGATTTTGGTCTAGAAGCCACTGTAACTAAATTAAACTAGTATACAATTACAGCAAGTCATTTAAAACTTCATATTGCTCCATGTTCAAATTTCCCTCAATTTTAATGGATTGGGCATAACCATCTTTCATCATATAATCATTCAGTTATTTCCTAATTTAATAAATGATTTACAGTGTTTGCCGCTATCTGTGACCTTGTGTTTGTTTCAATTATTATTTGTAGGCCGGGTGGAAGTTGTGGCCTTTTGCGCACTTAGTTACATATGGTCTAATTCCTGTTGAACAAAGACTTCTGTGGGTTGACTGCGTGGAGTTAATCTGGGTTACAATACTGTCAACGTAAGCACAATCATGCCAATTTCACTTTATTAATACGGCAGGCTGATTAAATTGGAAAAGATAACAAGAGTTCGTCATTTCTTGTTTGGCAGTTACTCTAACGAGAAATCTGAAGCAAGGAACTCCGAGGACGCTTCCACAACAAACACTTCCAATGTATGGAACAATCCAATTGAAAGTGAACACTAAATTAACCTCTGTCAGGCGTGCTATATGTTTCTAACACCCAAAATTCACTCCCTCTTCTACAGGACAATTCAAGATAGCGATCAGTATAGCCGGCCAAGCTGCTCTTCACCTTTGTCATCTTGGGCTTGTATATAGTGTACAATTCGTAGCTGCAGCTCTGCAGGTGTAACCTTTTTGCAAATTAAACATATAAGATGTGCAGCAACTGCCAAAAGAAATCAAAACGAAACTACCTTGGGTGGGATCAACTTTTGGTGAGATCATGATCTATGCAATTTTTGGTAGCCATTGTTTCGGGACCACTTTTCAGTTAAATCAAGTGTCTTACATAGTATTACAGTATGCAAGTGTCAAACAACGTATGCTAAAAATGCATAGCGCAAAGACCAACATGCCTAAACATCTTAGCTGTTACGGCATTTTACGTAGTGACGCCTGTACATGCTTGCTCGGCATCACAGCTGCAGACAAAATATATTGAAACAAGTTTTCCTTGTACAGAATAAAATGATTTATGTACAACTTTTTGCTTTCTTTTGTGCGGGAGTTTTCTGCACAATCTGATGCTACCAGTACTGTACAACTAATTCTACTACTTCGGGAAAAAAAAAGTGACGCTACTGCTATAGTATGGTCAAGTATACAATGCCCGTACTTGTAATTTACAAAAGTGAAATTAAACATGTGTAGGTTTCCAATCATGAAAACTACAAGATTTCATGAGACATTTACACGCATTGTTTGCAAGCACCATAAAGGAAATCCAAAATACCAGTATGAATCAAACCAGAACTTTTCTATTTTGTTTCAGTAATTGTATTGATCGTTTTGCTACTGCTGCACGCTTATCATTATACTGCAGCAGCCTTCTGATCGTTGAGAACAGTCTTTAGATGTTTAAGAACCTCCTTAATTTGCTGCCAACATTTGCTCAACAGATTTGTTGACCTGATTTTGTAGTTTACACTGTAAGGTCCGATCACAAAATTCAGCTGTGCAATAACCGAAGACACTCCATCAACAATGGCTTTTTCGTACTTTATATTGTAAGGTCCGCGATCACAAAATTCCTTCAGCGCTTTCACTGGGTCAGGCTCGATAGTTTCGGGGGATAGAAATTAAGAGGCACTATGCCCAAACTGATTTCTTGAGATGGCCGATATCAGGCTGTCTTTTGGCCTGTTTGGGCGCGGGGGGAGGGGGGGGGGCTTCTTCCAGCTGCAGTTTCCCGCAAAAGCTGTCCCAAACGGTTCGGCTTCTGAGAATCTACTGTTACGGATTCTGTAAAATGAACTAAGAAGTCAGAAGCTGGAGAAGCTGAATTTCAGAGCTTTTCCAGATTCTTAAAAGATGACTACCAAACAGTTGCTTCTTAGAATCTAAAATTCCCCCAAACATGCTTTTAATTTCTTCCGGGCAGCGTGCCGCATCTAGGACCGCCTCGGAAAAATGGTTTTTATCAAAAAAAAATTGAAAATAATCCAAAATAAACCCCAAAAAAATGATGCCACTCCCGGTCACTACTGTCGCCGCGCACGATCGCCATTGCCGACATCACCGCTCTCAGCCTGCTGACATCATTGTCTCGCCCGCGGCTGCCCTCGCTGGCGTCTACTGTGGCCGATTCGGTCGTCATCGTTGCCAACCCCATGGAGTAATCGTGATTGGATCTGGCGGGCCGCGCGTCGTCATCGCCTCACCCGTGGACACCCATGCCACCGATCCACCGTCATCGAAATCGAGGTAGGGAGGCCGGCCACCGTGTCGCGCCACTAAAGTCATCGCCGTGCCACTCCATGCCGCCGCTAGAGCCCTGGCCACTCGCCACGGCAGGATCCGGACTCCGACACCGGATCCGGCCTCCCCAGGGTTGTCACGGCCATGGGCTCGACAAATACTGCCTCTGAATCCTTAGGATCCTAACTAATTCAGGAAAAAAACCTAAATTCCCGGCTAGTACGCTGCAGACTATCCTTTTACGGTGTTATTTAATACTAATTTTAGCCATTAGCAACAAGGTCGTTGTAGTATAGTGGTGAGTATTCCCGCCTGTCACGCGGGTGACCCGGGTTCGATCCCCGGCAACGGCGTTTCTGTTTTCCATTAAAAATGGTTGCCCTATTCCAATTCGGATTTTTGATCGGCTATATTATACATTTTTTTTTGGCACCAATCGAGCCAGGCCAACGTACGATCGATCGTCCATCGACAAATCCCCCATATTGCATTGCTCCGGCCGTCCGGCGAATCATTATTCAATCACTGGCAGCTGCTGGCGATCGTCAACGACAGAGAGGACATTATGCTTCAACATGTGGCCGCCACATACAATGGGAGAGGTGGGGAAATAATGACATCTTAGTTACCTTCATATGAAAAATATCTCAAAAAGAACTTAAAATTTATTGAAGAAGGATGCTAGTATGTCTTCGCGTGTAACATGGGTGAATTAACCTTGATTTCTTTCAGTGCAGCATTCAAACATGTCGTAGGCTTCTCATCGTCAACATTTAAACCAATACTTGAAAAGGATAGAAATAAATGCAATTTTACTGTGACAACTTTGGTGGAATATATTAGTATAGTATCATCAGCATTAGAAATAATACGCACCGGTGCAAATATTGTATACTTTTGGTTGATACGACGAAGTACAAAGAGTGCCACCAATTTTTAGCCTGTTCTGATAGAGGTCGTTGGGCCACTTTATCTTAACATCAAGTTCTGGCAGCCCCTGATTTTAATCACAAAGATACTGAAACTCAGAAAGTATTAACGATTCGGTCAGAAAAGTAAATTAGTGAAAATCCATCATGTGACCAATGGGCTGTTGGGTTATGGGGAGGCTACGCTAGCACAATTCAAAAATTTCTATCCCATAAACCAGGAACTACTGCCGTTAAAGATCACAGGATTACCACTAGACGCGTAGAAGATGCGGAACCGTCTCGATGTAGACGAACGCGTCGTGGTTGTAGTGCTGTGCAGTTGATCAACGTCTCCTCCTCGATTAGCGCACGTGCGGTTCGCCCTAGTGCTCCAGATGCAGCACCTCCGAGGTATCCACACGTACAGGGAGGAGAGCAGTCGCGCCCCGGACTGCTAGGTTCGCGGGAACGACGAAGACGTGCGTGGGCGTGGGTGAATAGCGGCTGCCAAAGGGGTAACCCTAATCCAACCCGCCCACCCTTCATTAAATAGGCGTTCCAATGGGCTTCCGAATCCGAGGCCTATTAGCAACCCTAAGCCTTCTCTAATTCGGATTCTATCCGAATTAGGCCTCCAGCCCCTTAAGCGTACAACCCTATGGGTTCACGCACACATAGGCATGGCCCAAGTACTCCTACTCGGCCCAATAGTTGATAGTGGCCTCTAGGAAGACGTGTCAACTTCTATGCGCACGTGAAGATCATATCAGACGAACTGTCACAACGTTATGTACAAACTATTCCCTTTGCCTCACGATATTTGGTCTAGCTCCAAGCTAACCTCTCTTTCTCGATACTGTGAGTCGGATCCTTAAATAGGTTAACACTTAATCTAGCACGGCCATACATTTCTTGATCCGATCACTCGAGGGGCCCGGAGATATCTCTCTCATATAGAAAGGTGCAAATCACATCTTAATTGACCATGCCTCACAACATGCTTCACGACAAACCTGAAAGTCACCTTTATGACTACCCAGTTACGGAGTAGTGTTTCATAACCCCTGAGTAGGTCGATTCATATCTTGAGAACATATGGCAATCTCAAGTCTAAGGACAAAGCATACACGTTGTGTAAAAAGATTACAATATCTCATGTTGAATTGGTCCAGCATCATGTCATACATACGCCCATATTATTAGTTTGATACCTCCATGTTCATAACTTGTAAAATATAGTCATCAACTAATACATATGTTAGTCTTCAACTTCGATTAGGGACAACTTTAGAATAACCATACAAGTAAAGAATTTCACAAACAATTCACATAATTGATAATCAATACAAGTTGTCTTTTATGTATATTCCATATAAAGATAAATGCCATGTATACAACGAAATATGATCATTTCTATGATTACCTCTAGGGCATATTTCTAACATGGGCTACATAATGCGTAAGAAACAGTGAGTTAATGGTATTTGCACTAATATTCACCTTAGCACACAGTTCTACTCTCTCTGGTTTTGAATATATGACGTTAGTTAGCTCTTTTTTAACTAGCAAACATCATTTAAAAAAGGGAGAATTGCAAATACACCACTGCTTTTACCCACTAATTCAGAATAACCATTATAAAAACATGAATTGCAAAATTGCCCCTAGAATTAGTTGGATCACCTTCCGTTTGCCACTGCAGTCTCGGCTAGGACGATTAAGAGAAAAAATAATTCATGAAACTAAAGTAAGAAACCAATCCAAGACAATAAGACTATTTTGCCCTTGCCAGATCAATCTCTATACCAGTCTCTCTCTACTTGAACGCTGAACAGTCTAGAGGGGGGTGTATAGACGAAACCTGAAACCTGCAAACACTTAGCAGCGGAAGTCAGTTTCTCCGGACAGTCCGGACCGATGGACCGGACAGTCCGGTGTCCAGACACTCCGGCAGAAGTAGTCGGATACTCCGGACCTGGAAACACGAAATTCCTCGAAGGGAATTTCCAGAGTAAGGAAGTGATAGCAGGAAACAAAGCACACAGAGAGAGACAAAGACCCAGGGAATTTTTACCGTGGTTCGGACCCAAAGATCCTACTCCACGTTAAGACGCTCCGTAGAGTGAGATCAAACGATCTCAAACCTCGCCCCAGCTATCTCCCACAAGTTGGCCTCGATCTCCTAGGAGCTCTCGGACTAGCTACTCCCTAGACGATCCCATGATCAAGTCCCAAGCCGGGAGTCCTAGCCCCTAGTAGCCTCCTAGCTCTATCGATCCCTACTACTAGGAGATAGCAAGGATATTACTAACTTACCTCGTTAGGGTGAGGAAAACCCGTAAAAACTTCTCCCGGGCAAACCACAAGTTGAACGGCGCTCCGGGCGACACATAGCCGTCTAGGAGATAGAATCTCCAAGAGTAACAAATCAACCTAGCTAGATCTCGTCGTCCAAGCCATAGATGCTCATCAAGGATCAATCCTAATTCACTCTCTCAACTCACTAACCCTCTCACTTAATCCCTAGATGAAACTGAGGCTAAGTGAAGTAAAATAAGTGCTCAAGAGTCCTGAGAGTGGTAGGAAGTGAATGTGGCAGCCAACCTAGTTCAGTGGGAGAGGATGGGCTTAAATAGCCCACGCACCTACCCACTAGCCGTTGGAAACAGTGGGTCCGGACACTCCGAACCTCGTAGCCTTTACACGTGACGTGTAACGGTGACGTCCACTAGCCGTTTGAACGGTGGTCCGTAAGTCCGGACACTCCGGTAAAAACTGCCAGAGGCTCCGAACAATCCATGTCCGGACACTCCGGGCCAATGGTCCGGACACTCCGGACTTACTGTCCCGAACCAAACGTGCAAGTGTTGTGAAGTACAAGTGTTTCT
>CM002481.1:16873386-16910173 GCA_000325765.3 Leersia perrieri
GTGCGCGAGCTCTAGTGATTGGACCTTGAACATCCAACGGAGATGTATTGTGTGCATCAGAAAGAGTGATGTCCTCATCATCTAGTCTATAACTGATCCTTTTAGAGCATCTAAGGGTTGATCCAAGTTCTAACTAGCCGATCTCCCTTAATAGTACGGCTTTCCCTATGACAAAAAATTAAATACAACCTAATTCTATCCTTTGAGCCGCTACGCCGTCCCAATTAGCTTCATTTCTTTGTTTGTGTTGTTGGGGGGGTCACTTGTCTTCTTGCTTAGCTTCACAACTCATTAACAAAGGTTAGTCCCTTAATAATGTTGTCAATTATCACCAAAGCCCACAGGGGTCGATTAGTGCACTTTCAAACACAAGAAAAGCAGAAAACCCAAAACCTAATTCCTCTAGATCCCAAATCCCTTCATCCTTTTTCTCAAATTGATATAAATCAACTAAAAATCAAATGAGATGGCGATAGAAGAATTTGTAGAGATGGATTTTGGCCAGTAGCGGCTGCTTGGAGCCTTCCTCCTTACCCACCATCGCCGCAGGCTGAACATCCACGCCGCTCAGCTCCGCCCCATCGTCACTGGCTACAGCCTCATTGCCTCATGTGACAGCCGCCTCCTCCTCTTCTTCCCAGGCTGCTACAACATCCACAACCTAGCAACCAATCAGTGGTCAGCCATCCCGCAGCTTGTCCATGTCGATTTCTTGGGGCTTTACAAGCACAATCCATCCGGGGAGGACCTGCTAATCTATGGTGAATTCTTTGAAGAAAAGTGTGTATATGTGATGCTTGGGTGTGCAGTAGCAGCAAACAGTACTGGACAGGGGCATCCTTGACCTCATTTTCATGATAACGCTTCTGCTAACGGTGTTAATCCAAGCCGCTGGTTCAATGGCATATGCAACAATGCAAATTTAGTTGTAATAAGTATGTGTCATTGCCACCATTTTGTGAAATAGTTGCAATATATAGAGAATATTGCCACGAATATGTTGCGTTGTGATAATTTTAATTTTCGTTATAATAGATAGTTGCTATTGCCACCATCACGCGAAATGGTTGCAATAGGTGAACAATATTTCGACTAATATCTTGTATTCCAATAATCTTGATTTTCGTTACAATAGTTAGGCTTTTATTGCCACCATTGTACAAAAATGTTGCATTATATGGACAATATTGCCTTAAATATATTCTGTTGTGATAATCCTTATTTTCGTTGTAATATGTAGGTGTTATTGCCACCATTTTAAGAAATGGTCGCAATATGTCGATAATATTGCCACAAATTTTTTTGGTTGCAATAATCTTAGATTTTCCTTGCAATAGCTACTTGCGCGGATGGTGGACGAGCTCGTACTCATGTATTAAAAGAAAAGTATGAGAAGATTTGTCTATATGAGCTCAGAGACCAATGATGAGGTTGTTGCTTGGAGAGAGGAAGGTCCTTGGTCCGAATCTCATAGTCTACAATATGCTAAAATTAGCAAAAAAAAATCGTGGAAGCATGGCTAGTGACATGTAAACATTGCTAAAAGCTTGAAAATTTTCAAAATATTATTTTGCCTTTTATTTGAATTTTGACTCATCACAAATGAGTCTTATTTGGTGGTAAGTTTGTTGCAAGTGATGTCTAATGCAATGTCTTATGGTGTGGCAATAGGTCTTATTGCCACGATGTTAGGCATGGCAACATATGCAATTGCAACAGTGGTAGCTTGTAGCAACTAAGTGGTTTAGCAATATCGTGTTGTGTGGCATACGTACACTAATTCCACGATATTGGTTGATGCCACTAAAATCTAAAGCAATGCATTATTCCATGGGAACTAAATATTATTGCCACCGAACAAAAAAATCATTGCAATGAACCTATTGCAACATATATACTTGCCACTGCTCCCGACAACAGTGTCATAGTTGCTATTGCTACGTATTGCAATTATTTTGGTCCTCTTGCCATGTTTTTGCGTTGTTGCAACAGACCAAATATCTAAATCTAGTAGTGCATGTATATTGGGTTCAAATAGATTGTGATGGCAAATGTGCAATTATGCTTTTTATAATGGCAAATTCACCATACGGGTTCAAAACAGTGGCAAATATGCAATTGGCCCTATAAAAAGTATGGAGGGAGTATGATGGCTTCGGCCATAGCAAGGCAGACAATATACTGCATAAGAGGCAGTTCCCGTGCATCCAACATTTGCGATGTGAAAGAGAACATGAGAAAGCTTGGTGGTGATTCCCACACATTCTTTGAACGTCCTGCAATATTCATTAGAACGATCGGAGTTTGACCTCGATGGATTGTGTATTGTTGCTATGGTTAAAGACGGACAAAACACCCAAATGCTTAACAGGCACCTAGGGCATCTGGCTAAGGAGGAAAAGTGCCATGGGATGATGGCTCCGCCGGAGGTGGCGATCATCTTGTCTTATCCCAACTAGTCGGCATCAGGGATGCAAACCTTCGGGTAGAGGTAAGGCTCTGACTGTCATTTATGATGGTTTTCCCTCGGCACCATCTTCGAATTTTCCCTGCAACAACGGCCAGCGCCATACGGCGGGCGCTGCTATAGAGGTCGATGATATATCAAGTGGCGCTTCATTTGCACCTGACACCAAGGAGGTGCTCATTCTTCTCCCTCTTTTCTTTATTCTTTTGTATTATCTATGTTTATTCCTTTTATTCTTTTCTATTATTTATGTTTATCCGCTCACATCAATTAGTACATGGCTTGATTCTTTGTCCCTTGCGGACATTCATATAACCCAGGAAATGACAGAGTACGAAACCATGCTGCATGGCTTCAAAGTTGCCACTACCTCTTCCTTCTTCACCTTGGCTTCCAACGACATCGCAGCTCCAATTATGCCGTTTGCTGCAATCATTTCAACAATATCACTGCAATCATTGCCACAACAAAAAATAATAATGGGTACTCATCAAGGAACATAAAGAAGGTAGGGTGATTGTGTTTTACATCATATATGTTGCTTTTCACTTGCTCTAGCTGTCTCTCTTATATGTTTTTTGTATCTGCTGAGAAAGCAGCCAACATCTTCGGCATTAATTGCTTGGTGGATGAACTGCAGAAAAACATGTCCGACAAGATCATCAAATTTGTGGCAGCTAGCGCAAGGCTTCGCCTCAACTTTGTGCACTCGGTGGATGTTGAGCCAATGACATTAATGCTCCCAAAGTCAATTGTCACCGAATGCTGTAACACCATGGTGGTAAAAGAGTATTTGGTCCACATTCAAGATTGTTTGAGGGAGTCCACTTTGTAAGGAGGCCACCCATGAGTTGATTGAAACTGCAGCAGCTGCCTGGGCAAAGATCAACAAGCTTCCCTGTCATGCTGACTGGGAGAAGTTGATGTTCTATCTAGAGGTGCTTGTACAATGCCTCGAAGGATTGTCTCCCACAACCTTTGAAGAGAAAACTTTGGCCACTCACGAGGGAGAGGTTCACTCGCCTCTAGCTGGATTGGAGAGTGCATACATGGATTTTGACCACTCACGCAAGACCAAATAGGTTGGGGCTCTTTGGAAGAAAATAGCCCAAGAATATGAACGGAAGGGAAAGGAGGCAAGAGAGAGAAAAAAACAAAAGTGCATCTAATAAGAAGAGATATCTACCAAGAACTTGTTGGCCTTTGATGGAGCCATTGGCAGTCTCATTCGGTTGATGAAACATAGGGACAACACCATAGCATACTTAGGGCATCTAGCTCAGGAGAAAAGGTGCCATGGGATGATGGCTCTGCCGGCGTCCGTAATATATAAGTTGGGATTTGATTTGCCAAATAATGTAGAGGTACGTTAGAGAGGTGCCCTTAAATTAGACATTTAGCTTTGTGATTTGAATAAATTCGTGGCATTAATTATGCGCCCATTACGTAATGGATATTTGGTTAATGATTGAGTTGTCGATCAATTGATATGTCCATGGGAAGGTGCTGATCTTGTTCATTGCACCTTTTCTCATGTTCAGATGCCCTAAGTGCGTTTTTGATGTCGTCCCGATGTCAACCGAGTGAAACCATCAATGGCTCTGTCATAGGCCAACAAGTCCTTAGCAGCTATCTCTTCTTACAGGATGCACTTTGGCTTTTTCCTCTCTTGCCTCCTTTCCCTTCCATTCTTGTTTCTTGGGCTAATTTCTTTCGAAGAGCCCCAGCCTGTTTGGTATTGCGGAGGCATGCGGCTCCTTCATCACGGCAGCACGTCCATGCAGGAACTCTCCAATCCAGCTAGACAAGTGAACCTCGGTCTCCCTCATGAGTGGCCAAAGTTTTCTCTTCAAACGTTGCAGCAAACTATCATTTGAGGCATTGTACAAGCACCTCTAGGTGGAACATCACGGGGAAGCTTGTAGGTCTTTGCTCAGGCAGTTGCAATCAACTCGCTAGTGGCCTCTTTATGAAGTGGACTCATCCTTCAAATAATCTTGAATGTGGGCCAAATCCTCTTTAACCACCATGGTGTTGCAGCGTAACTTTGGAGGCATCAACATCGTTGGCTCGACATCCACAGAGTGCACAAAGCTAAGGTGAAGCCTTGGGCTAGCTGCCATAAATTTGATGATCTAGGTGGTCGCCTTTTTCTTTAGTTAATCCACCCGACGATGAATGTCGAATATGTTGGGTACTACCTCAACAAAATTAAGACACAAAACATATAAGAGAGACAGCCACAGCAATTGAAAAGCGGCACATATTCTATAAACATAATAACCTTACCTTCTTTTTTTCCTTGGATGAGAACCCAGAATTATATTGTGTTGTGGCAAGTACTGGTGTGATCGCAGTTATTAAAATAGCTGTAGCAGAGGGCATAATTGGAGGTGGCAATGTCATTGGAAGTCTAAAACCATGCATCTTGATTCCATTCTCTACTATTTCTTTGGTTACATTAACGTCCGCAATGGACAAAGAATCAAGCCATGTACTAATTAGCGTGAGAGATACATAGATAACACAAAGAAAAAATAGAATAAACATAGATAACACAAAAGAATAAAAAATAAAACAAAAGAATGAGAAGCATGAGCACCTCTTTGGGTCCCGGATGCAAACGAAGTGCCACTCGATATATCATCAACCTCTATAGCAGCACCCAGCATGCGGCGGTGACCGTTGTTATAGGGAGAATCCGAAGATGGTGGAGGGAAGCCCATCATAAGTGACCGTCAGATCCTTACCTCAGCCCTGCATACCCATGGCGCAAGGTCTTGGCGGCAGAATGTTTGTCGAGACAAGCGTGTTTATGTTCGTCACGTGGAGGCTCGACTTTGCTGCTAGACGGTTCGATACGACCTGCTCGTTCCCCTTGCTGCCGCGGAGTCTTCACAAGGTGCCTCTTGAGATCTGCAGCATCACCCCTAGCTTCTTGAGATCTGCTGCCGGAACCTCGCTTCTCTCCAGCTGCGTCCCCCACCGTACGCCACGGAGCATGCTCGCTGGCTCTAGACTTCTTGCTGTTCCGTTGTCCCGAGCCATCAGGAGCAAGTGCGCTGGTTGAAGGAATAGGAAATCAGATCAAATAATCAAACAAGTATCGATCGCATGCAAGGGCAAGAACAAAACGAGAATCATGAGATGAGAGATGCAATCTGATTAAGTCGAGTGGTTAGCGATTGTGTCGTGCGGCTGAACGCCGAAGAATCCATTATATATAGTGTGGAGTATACAGAGCAGCTACAAACAACCAAGGGAAAAACACCGGAATGTTTAGAGGTTACATATTGAAGATCAAACTGAATTCTAGTGCGGCATCGGCATCCAGTGACAGTTGCGCTCAAGACGGATAATGTCGCTACAACACCATTCCGACATTTTGATTCTTTTCACGACCAAATCCGACTTTGTGGGGGGCATTTTTTTGACGGCATTTTTGTCATGGTACAAAAGAAATATCACTTGTGTTGTCTAGAGAAAAATCAAACAACATTTAGTGTGATTAGCATGAAGCTCTGTGTAAAATGCATGGCCCATGCATGCACACCAGGCAACCACTTAAGCCAAAAGTGATTTTTGGTTGCCGGCCCATCTTTTTTTAGCAGCCCGTTACCAAAGCCGCCTGCAGAAATTGGCCTAGGATTGCACCACCTAGAGCCACCCAGAAAAATACATTTTTACAGGCAGGTCAACTATTTACCCGTTTGCAAAGATCGTCCTATCATTATGGGCGGCACACTAGTGAGCCACCTGCAAAAAACAACATTTTGCATGCGGAGTAAAGATCAAAAAAATAAAGAAAGGAGTGGGAAGCTGGGCCTCACATCTTTCACTCTCTCTCACAGCACGATGTCGTCCTTATCGATCTCCTCTCCCACACTTCTCTCTCACTCTCTCGTAGCTAGCGTAGGCAGCGGAGACCGGGCAAGCGCACAGTGGCACGAGATTGCGAGCACAAGATGGCAGAGATCCACGCACTCGACGGGGAGTGGCCACCACGGGGCGGCCGGATCTGGTGACGTCGATCCTAGGGCGGACGGATCCAAGAGCGGCGGCGACGACGTCCCTGGGGTGGAGATCTGCGAGCGGTGGTTATAGCTATGGTGGTGGTGGTGACAACCAAGACGACGGCTACAAGCGACGATGATGATGGTGGCTACGACAACGAATATTTTTGGATTTTTGCACTTTTTTGTTGGGGAAAATGTTTTTGCAGGCGGTGGATTTCGTCCGTCCGCCGCTTGCATAAACCGGTCATTGCAGGCGGTTGCGGCACCGCCTACAAAAATCATCGATTTTTCCAAGTGATTAAAAGCGGAAAACACTAGTGCTTGGATGTCCGGAGCCGTCGGACGCTCTGCCCTCTCCTCGCAGAAAAACTAGACGCTACAATATTCTTGATTGACTCTTGAGGTGCCGCGCAATATGCTTTCCTCTCTCTCTTTCCTGTCATATCCTGTCTGCTGCCCCCTCTCTCTTTTTCATGTCATGTCCTACTCTCCCTCTAGCTACCACTAGCATGTAATAGTATATAGTGACCATACTAGCGCACTAGCACGTACTTGCATGTATGGATACATGCAACATCAATTTTTGTCCTAATTATTTGAATTACTTTTCTAATTTATGATCGATTATACTGTCGTATTTATTGCAATTAAATCTTTTAAAAAATATCTCATATGACTATATTTGGAAAAAAAAATATGTATATGTTTCACCCTTTAAATTTTAATGTTCCATTTGGGAAAAACTGATGTTTCAAGACTGTTGCAAGTTTAATTTTTTTTTGTTGATTAGATCTTTTTTATATGTTGCAGATGGTATTGTTTGCATGTTTCACTAAGTATTTTACGATGTTTCACTAACTCTGTAAATGTTTCAACCATTATAGTCTGATGTTTTATGTGTGAGAAGCGAATGTTTCAATTGGAATTTGTTCTCATCGCATATTTCTAGTGTTTTTTGTTGCAATAGAAAATGTTGCACGTGGTATTATTTGGATGTTTCAATAAATATCTTACAATGTTTCACTAATGAGTTAGCAAATATAGTAACTTGCACGTTGCACCTTTTAATGTTTCAGTGATTATTTTCTGGTGTTTCAACAATTATAACTCAGTGTTTCACGTGTAATATAAAATTATTTCAACTAGAATATAGTAATATATTTTTATTTAAATATAACATGTTGTAAAGATTTTACGAATACTCCTAGGGAGATTTTTTGTAGAAAAAAGAAGAAAATAAAACTAGAATAAAAAGCGTGGAGAGAAGAGTGACCGGATGCGAAAGA
This sequence comes from Leersia perrieri, assembly GCA_000325765.3. Lineage (NCBI taxonomy): Eukaryota > Viridiplantae > Streptophyta > Magnoliopsida > Poales > Poaceae > Leersia > Leersia perrieri. The sequence goes on from CM002481.1 coordinate 16,881,156, forward strand.
CAAGCAATGTTGTATGCATGTAGGCTAAAGTTGGACATAGCGGTCTAGTGGATCGTCTGTGAAGAGCAAAAGGAGCATGTGCATGCATAGTGGCAAGCAATAGTTCACCACGCTAGCCCACGTCAGCTTAGAAACGTCCGATTTTTTTCACTTCCATCGGACATCCAACGCCTAGTCGTGTCCATTAAAAGCAGATGATGCCCCCGCTAGACCGCAAAGACCGTTTTTGACAGCCCGCAAAGATTGATTTCGGCCTAGTGAACCTAGCTATGGATTGTGAATTCAGTAGTGGACATACATCAGTTTCACACTGATATGTCCATGCACATGGAAGCAACCAGTAAATCTTGCACATGCATATACCTATGGGCTGGGTCTAACTAAGTGGGCCTTCATGCAAAACCATTTGTAGACAAATTAAGTGCCAACCTACTTAATTGACATATAATTGGGTTGGCAGGTCAGTCCATTTACAGCCACGACAGTAGTACTGCCCTCAGGATGGGCTCTATTCTGTACATACCCCTTCAAAATCCCTATGTACCTTTCAAAGGGGTATATCTTCCTCATGAACGCCGGACCAGACGATTTTGTTTATTTCACAAGATGCACAACAAGATGAAGTAGATATCAAAGAATGAAGCGGGGAATATATTTCTAGATGACAAAGAGTTTTTACAATATCTTCCTGCAGACTATCTAACTTATCATAATATATAACCTTTTGGCCAATGGAATTGAAGATGAAACGCAACTGCATAACCGCGTGTTGGACATTTATGGGCATAATATTTCTAATGGCAAGCGGTATATATACTTTTCATGTATCCTCATTGATTGTTCCTTCAAGTGCTAGGTGAATATTCATTTCATCCATATATTTATGTGTTTCGATCCCATCCTTTGTTTTTCCTTTGATATTCAATAATAATCCAACAACAATGTCTATCACATTCTTCTCCAAATGCATTAGGTCTATGCAATGGCAGACCTCAAGATGTTTCCGGTATTCTAGCTACCAGAATACAAACTTTTTCTTCGACACTGATTTACCATTACTTGAAGTATATTTATTCTTTTTTCCAAACACATGTTTAATGTCCTTTACCATCTCGTAAACTTCTTCTCCTCACAATGGACGATGAGCTCAAGATGCTCCCTTTTACCGTTGAAGGGTTCCTTCATAAATCTCTATGGGTGATTTTGACCCAGGAATCTTCTATAACCCATGTACACCATCTTGCATGAGTTCTTCGGGCACTTGCACTTCCATAGATTCTGAACAAACACACTTTCCTTTAACTGTTTCGCCTAAAAGATTACCAAGCGTCGGCCAGTTGTTAATGTTGTTAAACAACATACCATGCAATTATAAGTTCTCTTCTCCGTAGGCATCCCAAGTTTCGATGCCACTCCAAAGAACTAGAAGATCATTGACGAGTGGCTGCAAGAATACATCGACGTTGTTTCAAGGTTGTTTTGCTATTTGAACAAGTAATACCAACATGACATGTTTTCTTTTGAAACATAGCCAAGATGGTAGGTTATAGTTCACTAGGCTGGACTGGCCAAATACTGTGACGACTGCTCATATCCTTGAATGGACTAATACATCAGTACTCAAACTAAACGGTATGTTCCTATGGTCTTAAAGACGTTCCGGTACAACAGTATAAGCGAACAACATTCCTTCATTGCATTGAATCTGCATGATGTCGTAGCATGCCATTCTTTTTACGCTCAATGTCATGCCAATAAACTTATTGTGCTTCCTTAGGATTGGCAATGACTTGCTTCACACGATCTATAATAGGAGATACCACATGACTTTCACACGATCTATAATAGGAGATACCACATGACTTTCGATGGACCACCCTTTTTGGACTTCTTACCTTTTAATGAGTTATTCTTCCTCTTGTACCAAGAAGTGTTGTACATAGGGCAAGCATCTAAGTCTATATGTTCTCTGTAGTACAATATGCAATGGTTCGGGCATGTGTGAATCCTCCTTCCAATCTCTATGGACATAAAACATTCTTTGCCTAGTACGTATTCCGTGGTAGTGTATTGTCTTCCGGTAGCAAGTCTCTCAACATATCCAGTTCCAAAGAAACTCTTGTAACCATCCATTACTAGCCTTGAGTTTCATAAGCTCCAGTACAGTTGATGACATTATACACTTGGACTTGCATATAGGGTAAACCGGTGTCTCTAAATCCGATACCAACCTAGTGAACTTCTCATAGACCCTCTCGATGTTGTTTTGCGGCTCCACACTTGCAAGATTGTGTCAAAGTGTATTCGGATTACATCGAACGTTTCACCCTGCCAAAGGTGGAGGGACAAACATGTCATATGTTTGAAGTTCTAGATTCTCTTTGTTCACCTGTTGGTCATCATTGTTTGGCGTTCCTTATCGTGCACTATCCAACACTCGTAGCCCAGTATGAAACGGCCCTTTGTATCAAATGACTATGTACCTGCACTTTAGTGCCCCACGACATCTCATTCTTATAGTCCATGCATGGGCATCGCATAGGCTCAACATTTCTCTCAAGCACGTCGTACTCGGCGGTACTTAAAAATCCTGCAACTCCAGTCCGATACTCTTACTCCAGTCTGGTACTCTTTCCTCAGCTGATTCATGTCGCACATACAATTTCGATCCATCTAAAATCAACTAAAGTCACTAGTATAATCAAAGGTTATCAATAAATTACAAGACGAATATAGTTTAAAATACCTCAATTTGTAAAAAAAAAAACTTTTTTGGAAAAAAAAATCGCCCCTTAGCCTCCCACCCGAAATGTGAACAGTGAAATGGGTTGGGATACTATAATTTTGACTAGCTAGGGTATACACAGTAGTACCAAGTCGGTAACGGTTCGTAAGTAGAAAAACATCGCATATGTCTTTAACAATTTGTAACGGGTTTCCTAGATAGAATCATTGCCGATATCAACATCGTTAACGGTTCTTGTCTCCTGAACCGTGACCGATGTTGTGCACAATCGGTAATAGTTTACAAAATGATTCTTGTTACTGGTGTGCAGATCAGTCACGGACCTAGATCACGAGACGTTAACGATATTGTTGTATCGGTTTATATTTGTGTCATGTTACAGATAGCATTATCTGCTACAACTGCTCGTCACCTACAGTTGTATCCGTGATGGACGGGGTTGCCCTGTTTCGGATCGCTCCGTTCCCACTGGCCACCCGAGCAGTTGTGTGTCGATGAGTGCAGAAGGACAAAAAAATTATAAAAAAAAACTAATCAACCACCGTGCCACACCCTGACAAGCGCCACTGCCGCCTCCGACCGTCATCGCCGCCGTCTGCCAGAGCCAGATCTGAGGCCCCGAGCGTCATTGTTGCCTGCGGCCACCCGTGCCAAGCGGCCAGAGCCGAGCGTTGCTGCGGCCTCCCGGATCTGTCTCGCTGCTGCCACGCCGAGCTGCCATCCTCGCCTCGCTGCTGCTGCAAATCATCTCGCAAGCATGCCCCTGGCCGCCCTCGTTGCCGCCACCTGTTGGAGGCGCCACTAGAGCCCTCGTCGTCGCCGCCTCCCCTTCGCCTGTATTTGTTGGGAGAGATCGAGTGAGGGAGGCTGGCCGATCGGCAGCCACTGTTATCGTCGTTGTGCCGCTCCGTACCAATGCTGTCACTGGTAAACTCCGAGGTTGGCTAGCTGCCTAGGACGGGAGTTGAGGGGAGCGGGAGGATAAGGAATGGTTGCCTGTGGAATGGTGTGTGTGGTCTTCTTATTCATTTTTGGGTCCAACCCATGCACCACAGTGGCCCATAAGAGGCTTGTCTGGAAATATTTTTTTTTGGCAAACTGTCTTGCATAGTACTACAGTACTCAAGTGTTAAATGACGTCGCTAAAAATACATAGCGTAATCGACCGGGCCAAAAATACATAGCGTAAAGACCAGCACACCTAATCATCCTATCCACCCCAAAATAAATCAACTTTTAGCATTGAACCTAGACAAATACATATACATGCTTACAGCATTTTACGTAGTGACGCCTGTACATGCTTGCTCGGCATCACAGCTGCAGACAGAATATATTGATACAAGTGTTCCTTGTACAGAATATATTAATTTTTTTCCTTGTACTGTACAACTAATTCTTCTATTTCAAAAACAAAAAGAAAAAGTAACGCTACTGCTATAGTATGGGCAAGTATACTATGCCCGTACTTGTAATTTCCAAAAGAAAAATTAAATATTTGTAGGTTTAAAATCATGAAACCTACCAGATTTCATGAGACATTTACACGCGTTGTTGGCAAGCACAAAAAAAAAAAACAAATCCAAAATATAAGTATGAATCGACCCACAACTTTTCTATTGTGTTTTAATGACTAAATTGATCGTTTGCCACTGCTGCACACTTATCGTTATACTGCCGAAGCCTTCGGATCGTTGAGAATAGCCTTCAGATGTTTAAGAACCTCCTTTGCTGCCAACTTTTTCGCCACAAACTTGTTGGGACCTGATTTTGTTGCGGCGTATGTAATCCCTCCAGCCTTCACCTGTGCAACAACCGAAGACACTCCATCAACAATGTCTTTTTCGTAGTTTATACTGTAAGGTCCGTGATCACAAAATTCCTGCAGCGCTTTCACTGGGTCAGGCTCGATAGTTTCGGGGGTAGCAAGAGGCTCTAATAGTCGTTTCATGCTTCTCCAAACAACCTCTTTATCACACTTGCTGTCAAGATAAATAGCGCCGGCTATTGATTCAATCACATCCCCAAGAACCTGTTTGTCAACAAAGAAACGCATCCAACTTAAGCTATCCGACAGAAAAATTCCAGAAGTGCTTCCAAAAATATAAAGTCTCCAGTTGGAGCAGTTTGCATAGACAGAGAGAGCTCATGACTATAGGCATTTTGTGGTTTTTATGCCTGTGATGCGCTATGCATATGCTTATCATCTGGATGGCACGACTTCCCAATCAACTATCGTTATGCATCAGGACTAGTTACATCTTCAACTAATGATTTTCTAACGAATCTTTATTCCAGACATAGAAATAAATAAATCTAACTGGTTAAATTTTGATGTCACTAATGTAAGGCAAGACTTTCAAGATTTCTTGAAGAACATAATGTATATCAGGTAAATGCATAAATCTAGGACGATCTACTGGCTAATTTTTACCATAAAACTCTGTAATCAAACTGTCTTAGCAATTAAATATTATATGCACAATATAGCCAAGTTCAACAATCGAACAGTAGAGAAGACACACCTTTGGTAAACCAATGCCAGCTTCCCAGCCATGAGATGGACCTGTAAACGATTGCCCAAAATTCTCTAGGTAGTAGCTCATCTTCCTATGCAGTTCTGATGATGAATGAAGAATATGCTTGTTTAACTCTGATTTAACAGCTGCGTGCGCATAACAATTGTTGTTCACTGAGGCAGATCTAAGATCTGTCAATAATTCTGGGGTACATTCAGGATATTTGCTGTAGTAATATACAGTGAAGAGATGATCCAAGATAGCATCTCCGAGAAACTCAAGCCTCTGTAAGAAAAACAAAATTGTTATTAAACTCAACAAAATTCCCCAATTATTACTTCTACTTGATGCGAGTTTGAATGACTGATTCAGTTGAAGTAACCCCTCATGCTGTTGTCACTAGAGACAAGAGCATCCATTCACTCTACAAGGTGGAACATGTGATGTTAAGTCAACTTGACAAAAATGTTACATGATGAACTAAAGGGTCACTCTAAACTAAGGTGCTACTACTATGCAAAGAAACTCAATTTTGAAGACGAATACAAATAATTCTCACAATTCCGCCTGTGGTACCATACAGTATCACTAGAAAAAACTCTGGTATGGATATATTTTGCTGTGTTTAAAACACTAGCTTAATACCTATGTATTGCAAGGTTCAGATTGAATGTGATTTCCCCTTTCTACATGTGACACTGTTTAGTGGTTCCCACATGTAAGCTTAAAATGGGAGTAGGTCGTGCTAGATTCACCAACTACATGGCCCACATGGCAGGGTGGTGGCAGATTCACCACTCACCACCACTATAGGGATCTTTTAAGGGAGTACGTATCTATACAATTATAAAAGACTCTAGTGGAGGTGGATGTGAGCCTGCCACCACCACCCACCCACTGTCATGTGGGCCCTCTTGTCAATGTGAGGTGTGTAAAGAGTGTTCCAGATTCAACTGCTCCTATTGCTGGCCCTATCCATCTCGTTCACTCACTCACACACTTGTCACTCTCCACTGTCACTTCCCCTTGCCTGACTGTGCTGCAGCTCCTCCATACACAGTCGCTCATCGACTCCACTTCTTCCGCCCCTCCACTACTGCCAATCTGCCATGGGCTCCAACATGCCGCAGGGAGAGGAACTTGGTCTGCTCTCCAAGCAGTCGTCATCCTGCTGTGCAGAAGTCCACGCCACTGGTCATGGCTACTTGTTGCCTGCCTCATCTGAGGTGAAGAGAAAAAGGATGCAGACATTGCTGCTGCTTGATGCTGTCTTGTGCGAAGAAAGAGAGGAGGGTTGACTGTTGAGGATAAGGACAAACAAGAAAGGGTTGAGGATGGGTGACAGCATGGGAGAGCTCCGATTTGAGAAGAGAAATAAATGAGTGCACCCCAAAATAAAAGCAAAAATAACTGTATTTCCAAATGTATCAGAACAAAAAAAAAAGTACACGCTCAGCGCTCAGCGCATCTCATGCTTGCACTGCAAATGTGTATTTTGCCCTCCTAGATGCATTGCTTGAAGCTACAAAGAATAAAGACATTTTTTTAAAAAAAATAATCCTAACACACATGCAATGATTTTTAATAACCATGTATTAATGGAAAACAAGCTCGAAAAACATCCTTTAAAAGTGTAATTATTTTTTTTATTAATGTGGAGTGTACAACAACCTGAAAAAGGGTTGCAACGGATGGGTACCTTGCTACTACATATAGAATCACAGTGAGATACATAATATCTACATCAATAGATTTGTCTTTCAAAAAAGGGCATGTAAAGTTGTAAACTTAGGGTCTTGGGCCAAATTCACATTCAAATAAATTTATACTGGCATGTGTCAAAAAAAAAAAAAGAACAGAGACATGCGCCTATCTAGTGTTAGGCCAACTCTAGTCAAACTGTATGTTTGCTTACTGCATATAACATTCGGAATAGACAGATTTCTATGAAAAGCAAAATACAGCAGGTTAAATTCACAAGAAAGAAATATAGAGGATTGCTAAGGAAAAAAATCTGTGACATTATTGTTTAATCATTTGCACTTTGTTAAACAGTGAACAAAGGGCACAATAAAAGCAGTAACCAAATAATAAAAAGAGATGGTAGATGCTTTTAATCAACCTGATAGCACGCGGCAGGGCCAGAAGTCTGATACGAGCCATGTGTCAATGCTTCGAGCAACAATGAAGAATCATTGAACTGATAATCAAGCAACATCTCTAAGCTCCTCACATTAATGAACTCCTCGGGTTTCACTGAAATTTTCCTTTCAATAGCAATTTCTGTGTGAAATTCTATATTCATCCCTAATGATTTCATCAAAAGAAATGCTGCCTTTTCACCAGCAGTACTGAGGTAGGCTCCAATTAAGGCTTCAATTAAATCTGCTATCCTCTTACTTTTAATAGACATTTTCCTTAGGCTGTACATACCATTGGTTGTTAGAAAAGAAATTTTACTGTTACCACGATCATCATAATCAAGACCTGGAATGAACCAATCTTTCGGGTTAAACTCTTCAGCATGAATGTAACCCTGCAAACCAAACATAAAGGGCAAAATATGTCATCTAGTACCCAGTGATGAAAGACAGATGAGGTTTACTTCTTTGAAACATGGAAAGGTGAACAAAAAATTCTGTACTCGAAAAATAGCACAGTAATCAGTTTAAAATGAATAAATTTGATACGCCGAGAATCAGTATTTTATTTCATTGAATGTCCCTGCCACATAGTACCAGAAATAAAAATTAGACCTTAAACATTCATCAGCTAAAATGAATTAAAGAAAGCTACTATTCCCTTCCCGCTACACACACCGAAGAATTGGACTGAAGGAAAGCCAGATGCTATCATTCTTCCCATCATCCTCCAACCAATAATATCCTTGCTTGCCAGGCAAAGTACCGCTGTTCTAACGGTCATGAAAGCAGAACTGAACAATCAAGCCAACCTCAGACCTCACTATGGGGGCGCCAAGTATGCGGTCCAAGAGATAAGTGTTGGGCTTATTGGCCCTAAATGGAGTAATATGGCCTAAGTATTGATTCGTATTTACTTAGCGGTCAGCACCATAAGGTTTTGGTCTAGACTAGGAATCACTTACCATACTACTGCATTGGCTGGGAGTGTTATCAAAAGGATCGTATCACCTTGATGTAATTGTCTGAGTTCAATAAAGCTTCCATTATTTTAAAAAAAAATTGCATTGGCAGTTTGGCACATTGGCTAGCAACTCAATGCAACAATAGAATTCATATCTTCCTAACAAGGAAAATATGTGGACCATTGCCTAAATTGTTATATACCCCTTGCCCAGATCTGTAGTACTAGGTGTTGTCTAATCGTGTACTAGGTTGCTATATTTTGGGACCAAGGGAGTAGGAGTTACACACCAGAATTGAAATAGACAAACACAGAAGGCATATTACATAATGGATACTAGGATGTAGGAGTACTAATATTGCACAACATTATCAAGCCCAACTCCTACCGTCCTACATGCCTAGTACCTAGCTAGCTCAATAAAAAATAAACTTGGCAACAGGATCTAGAGTACCACAAGATTGCTGTTGCAGGCCATCTGGCATAGAGCTGCATTGGAAATCAAGTTTTTCTTCATCTTCGTTAATATGCCTTCATGCTGAAGCCTGTATTCGCTAAACAGGTGCCGAGTTGTGACATATTTGAGGAAAGAATCCCCAAGCGTTTCTAATGATTCCTGTGAAAATTCTTCTTGGCATTTCTTTGTTGTTAATGCTTCTAGGATCTGCAACTCATGGGAAAAAATTGCAACATATAAGAAAATCGACATGTAAAAATGTGCATCGGGGAAGTAATTTATTCAGGTACTCCCTCTGTCACCAAATATAAGGGATTGGAGGGATGTATCAGGACATACACATGTCTTATATATCCCACCAATTCCTTACATTCAAGGACGGAGGGAGTAACAGGTAAGAGGATTCATATTGACATGTACATTGGTAACAGTAACTAGTCAAAAAGTAGTTCACAAATTTTCCCTTTTAATCAAATACTATTATCAGTTATATTTGTAATATAGGTCCATCAATTGAAGATGCATATAAATTATTGTTGTACATAGAGTACAACACAACATCAAGCACCACTACAAGTGCCTGAAGGCCCTGAATCAATAATGCAGAGAGCTCTATGTAGGCGCTTATATGGTTTAAAACTTCAATTACACATTAATTGGAGGTATTTATATGCATAAGCACTTATTAAGCACCAATGCCTCATCAATTGCTACAAAAATAAGCACCCTATTAAGTGGCAAAAAAAAGGAGGTTTTCTTTCTTAAGCGCCCCTGTAATCACTTGCATTATACATGCCTAAAACAGAGCCATGTTTGCAAGTTGATTAGGAACCGAACTTAAAGTTTGCCTACTTAATAAATGAGTTCACAATGCTTAACATGATATTACCAATACGTTATTGCCAGATTAAATTTCCAAAATAAAACAAAAAAAAGAAGCTTTTGTTTCACTGTCATACATGGCATCGTTCACCCTACAACAAACCTCTGATGTGCCAAGAATACATGCATCTTATTTTAAATTCTTCAAAAAGAAATTAGGGAAATACTAGTGCATCTAGTTGGATCTACTTCAATAATTGGAGATAAATAGGATGATGTCAATGAGAAAAACAACCTTCAAAACCGGAACATCAAACTGCTGCATTGTTGGGCTCAATTGGGTCTTTAACTTCATAGAGAGAAGCATACACTGGATGCGGAACATTATGGATGGAACATATGAGAAGCTGTGCAAAGTATTAGGTGATACTGGTGACATGACAATTCTGCAGAGTTCAGGTGGCAACTCAATAGTATATTTATCACCAGGCTCTGAAACAAGGAAAAAAGATGACCAGGTTAGTCATGTATTATAATGATAACTGTAAATCCTCTGCCAATTTAGCAACTTTGAGGATTTCATCAAAAATTAATTAAGACATTGCAAAAACAGAGGATAACAGAAAAGAACCTTTTTCCTTTTTAGAGTAGCACTTGCGGAGAAAGTTCCGCACTTTCACAAGTTTACAGGCAGCCATGAGTGGTTGATTTTCACATGTTAAAGTAAGGTCATGCCTGAAACATATATGTAGGATAGTTGTGTGCTTTCAGAGTTTACAGGAGTATGTATGATACATAAACATGAAATAAAACTGAGGGAAACATATATACCTAGTCTTGAAATGGTCTTTGTAGGTAACAACACTACCATCATGTCGACGCAAAATGGAATTTGCATTTAAGTCAAGAAACCCAGTAACAGCAAAAATCCTGCTATTATGAGGGGTAACCACAATGGAATTTTGGAGTATGCACCTGCAGAAAGGGCCATCTTTCGTCTGCAGTAAATCAATATCTTTACAAGAATGGCAGTGTCTCTTATGTTTGTTGGTAGCTTCATATAGTGGTGAGGCTGAGAACTTCATACTGCACCAATCAATTTTGCCAGAAACTAAAGGTAGAAGTAGATAGACTACTCCAATAGACACTTGCATCTCATGGAAGTATTTAGTAGTGTTGCTAACCTCCAAATGCTTATCAGTAATAAGCAACGAAAGAATAGTTGTTTGAAATCTTCTAGCGATAATTACCTGATGAAACAAAAATATTTGTGTATCAAGAGCCCAAAAATACAAACCTCAGTGAAAGAGACTAAACAACAATAACATAGTGATCACATAATCAGAAAACGTAAGTTGCCAATTTACCTGTTCTTCATTGAGATGAATGATGCCAACATATTTTATAGTAACACTCGCATTGTCATGCACACCTGACAAATTAAATGAGCTTGAGTTGAAGTCAGATCCCATATCACACTTGACAGCTAACAGTATGTCAGTTGGAGAGGCTGTTTTGGGACATCCTTCCAGTGAGATCTTGTAGCAATAATATATGCCAAGACGAGAAAAGGAGCACCAGTTGTCCACAAATTCTTCTGGAAAATAAGCAGACTGCTCATGTTGGTAGCTCTCAACAACTACACGAAGAATTAAAGCAACATCAATATAGGCAGATATCACAATTACAAGCAACCTTAAAAAAAATTGATGTTGTAGTTTCATGATTAGTAAGGATATCAGGCAAACAAATAGGGACGTTTGGATGATTTGGTTTAGTTTTGAGACAGGCAGCATGACATGTATTTATCCACTGGACCCAGTAAAACGACGAGTCTATCAAGTATAATAAATCTGTAGTGCAAGAAATGCATTTCTTATTGTGCTATTATATACCCTTAGCCACCATGTATCATAAAATGTCCCTTAAAACATATGGTTAATAATTGCCTGGAAATTATAAAATGAGTTTACAATTTTTCCTAGTATGTATAAATTTACTTATGTAACTGCATTATCACAACTAGCACAACAACCTGCTCCCTGCATAATAGTAGGAATGAAATAATATAAATTGCAATAACTGGGACAAAATAAATCAATCTATTTGGTTGAATAACCATACCAATGTCAGGTTCTTCATCACATGGAACACTTAATTCTGGTAAAAGATAATCTGTAAGTGCACCGATGGCATGAAGTTCTTGGCAGGCCTTAAGACAAACTGTCTCCTTGAGAATAGAAGCTTCTCCTTCTACACTAACTGTCTGCAAAGGACTGCTCTTCGGAAGATGCAGAGTGCATGTACCAAGTGCTTTGTTAATATTGAATCTTGGGAGAGGTTTAAAATACCTGTCAGGTCAAAGTATGACACGCTATAAACTTAAAGCACTTGCACCAGAACAATTTATGCCATGTAAAGTAAAAGAAAACTATTATGTAGGAGAGAAAACTAACTCATCTGACGGAAGCTTTGAGCAGAAAAAATAAATTAATTGAACACTGGAGTTTAATGTCACAATTGCTCCAGTTGATTTGACACGGTAATAGGTTTCCTCACACAAGGTGTCTTCAAGTGGTTGACAAGAAACTGATCCCAATCTCAGAGATTCTTCCCGCATTACCTGCCCACTAGCGAGGAATTTCTCAGCCTTCAAATGAGCTTCTGCGTCCCCCCTGATGCAGAAACACACAAGTGTCTCATCATGCAATGTAATATGCAAAACAAGTCAAGAGTAATGATGACAATGAAAAGACAATACCATGTCATAATGTCATAAAAAATCAGAACAGCAATGAATAAATCAACTCATGGCAATTAATACAACCCCAGTGTAGTACTTAAGAAAACTAGATAAGATATAAATCCACACCAAATAAATACAATTTTCAAAACATAGTCACAGGCTCTGACCAGTTCCTACCGTTCAAGAGAAAAATATAGCAGTTCCAAACTAAAAATGCAAACAATATTTCAGCTGAGAACTGATTGCCAGAATAATGCACCAGTTACCTGTGATTCTGGAAAATACCATCAGAAATCATAAGTCCATCATATAATTTTAAAAAGGTAGCTTTACAAATTTGTACATTTTAAAATGCTAGTATCGATTTAAGAGTCAACACTAACATTTAATGCGACTTAACTATGGCTGATGGGTTCACTATAAAACCAACTGATAAAAAGGCAAAATAAGTAATTAATATAGGCTACCATAGAGAACTTATTAGCACTAATCCGAAATTGTTTATCTAGTGTATGTGATTCCATTGACAAGAAACATTGAATAATGCCCACAGAAGACAAACAACTCTCCAAAGATGGAACAGTGAGGTAACAAATTTGCATTAAAAAAACACAAAAGAAACAAAACCAAAAACATGCCTTCTAACAAGTAAAAGATAGTCAGAGTTTTCCATCCTAGCTCGACCACGGGACTGTATAAAGCTGCATACAGTTGCTGATGGATCAAAGCGAATTACCAAGTTACAACTTGGCACATCCAGACCCTCCTCCAAAATTTGTGTGGCAATAATTATATGTACCTGCATGCACATCATTCTCTCATGAAAACTAATGTGAGTATGATTTAACAAGAGTGCCTATAGCATATAATAACATTTCTAATGTCGAACCTTTCCTTTTCGAAAGGACTCAACAATCTCTGTATGATTTTTCCTGCTCTGGGATTGCAAACCAGAACGGTTCCCTGCCATGTGCTTAACAACCCACCCAGACATTTGATGAATAGAGGAAAGGAGGGGCTCTAATACTATGCTTGTGATAACTCTCTCAACAAACACAATGCATCTCAAGTCTTGCACATTCCTGAGAGAGAGAGTAAAAGGGATGTTACTTACTTTATGATCAAAAGAATAAAAAAAATTAATACAAGAAACTAGAAACATAAAAATCTCTTACAGTCACCAAGTTACTTTAAAAGGATTTTTCATACTGTGACTGGTATGTGATTATTAATTTTATGCAACTTGCTCTGACTGGTATGTGATTATTAATGTTATGCAACTTGCTTACACTTCAACAGACATCTAAGAACTAGCCTATCAAAGCAAGTAAGTAAGCAGGCAATGGAAAGTTGTAGAAGAGGAAAAGTGACCAAAATCTGTATGTAGCAGGGAAACAATAGTGGTATTAATGTTTTAATTGTTAACTACTCTTTTTCTTTGCTGGTCATCCAAGTTTTCTTATTTTATGATTATTTAAAATCATGTATATTACTTGATATTTAACTCAAGGCAGACAGAATTTGAAATTTGATTTACAAACGAATTTTAGAAATACACTAACATTTGTCCATCCTATTACAAGACCTTTTGTGTGTGTGTGCCCGGGGGGGAGGGGTGTTGGATCTCAGGAAAGTGACTGCAAGATATCAATAGTACATAAGAACTGAGTATTTTGTCACCTGTACTGCAGAAGAGATTGAATAAGACAATGAACTTTCGATGTCAATAGCCCATCTTCCAAACCAGATTGAAAATTGTCACCAATACGACCTGAAAACAATAGCAAAGAATCAAATAAACATGGTACGTTCTATAATCAAACTAGATGAAAACCCAGGGCAGATGAGAAAATTGCCTGACAAAATATTAGATGTGAGTTGTAAAATCAACTAATTTGTGCTATACGATATCATTTCATGTCCATATTATATATTTCATTTCAACTAACCAAAGGCTATAATCAATTGAAATGTATGGTGTTGCTTTATGAGACAAGAGAGGCAATTCACACCCTTGATCAATCATCCAAATTGTAAAAAGAATTAAGGTCATGTGGCTTAGTGAGAATCAACTTTATAAGTATATAGGATTTGGCAGGTGGATACCATCTCTGTTGTTTTAACATCTGGTTCAGATCGTGTATGTCTATAATAAATGGAATTATTTAGTAAAATTAACAGAGTTGGATTTAACATGTTGCTAGGTATCCAGATAGCAATCCATGAAGACAACATCTTCGACATAACATTTTGTTGCGTATTCTGACTCAGATAGCAAATGCTGTCATGCAAACAGCCATCAGAACATGGATAGCAAAACATGTGCTATGCTACCGAAGGTATCCTTATGAAAGCCAGAGCAGCTGGTATGTACCTTTCTTCAAGAAACATGAAAGTGATCTATGTACTTCTTCGCTGTAGTTTCTAATGAAGCTTTCAACATTTTTATCCAATATTTCGCCCCAGAAGGATAAGCTGTTTTCCTTGTATGATTGTACCTCGGCAGCCTGAAATTCAATGTTCAAGATAATTCAGGGCTCAAGAAAGGTACTAAAAATGTGAGTGGAACATTTGTTCATACCTTTGCTGCCAGCCATACTCCCAGATTATCTACACAATATACAAATGTCTGACTTAATTTTGATATCTTTTGCTTAGCGTTTTCCAGAGATGAATCATGCAGTTTTCCCTCCAGAGCTTCTATATGCTAAGACAATGAAACAAGGTTACATTGGTAATATCTCTACACAAAAAAAGTTAAAATAAGTTATGTAAAACATTACAAAAGAGTGCCAACGCATCCACAAAACTTCATGCCTAACATACTAAAATCTGTCATATTCCATACCTCTTGCAGTTTATTATCTACTGTATTAGCATATCTTACATAGTTAGCTGTTGAAATTGGTATAGTACTCGGCTTGTCGGCAAACAAAATGTAACTTAACAATAGAAAGCATTGTTTACCTAAAGCGCAAACAAGAGATAGGGTAAATGATAGTACCTCTTCTGTCAATTTATACAAACAACTGAGAATATTGTTATGCAACTCTGGCGAAATGCTGGAATCATCGTATTGCACTATTTTCGTAGAAGCAAATGGTATGTACTCTGACAAAGCAGATTCACTGTCAACAGTGTACACCTTGAACAACAAAAATACGTCAATGTTCATTTCCCAGAAACCCATACAGATAACTAAATTAGAAAAAAAAATGATTATCACAGATACAGGAATCATGTGATTCACTGATTATTACATGATCTGACCTTGGAATTCATGAGATTCTCAATATCAGATATTTGCTTGGAATAGCTTTGCCGATCCAAACCTGTAGAAAGAACAGTGTGATAGATTAGTTCATCAGAAAAGCTGTGCATAAAACATAAGGGATGATCACTTCACCCCCTTACCTTTTGAATAAATGAGTGAAGCAGACATCCCAAATATCCGTGGCAGAGAGTCTGACGCACTAGAATTCAACTGGGGGTGATAAAATTCCTGCAAGAAACGTGGCATTTAATAATTTTTTACTTAATTGTTGATAGTGGTCAGCACTCAGCAGGGAAGGGGAGACATCCAAGACAGAAATGGTTTTGGAAAAACAAACGTTAAATACCCCAACGAAATTGGCACTACAAATTAACGCTTAAGCCTTGAAGAGTTTAGTTACAAGTGGCAGAAGGATCGTCAGCTTTTTGGGTGTTGCTATGTTGATAAGACAAAATTGGAAATCGGAAGTACCACACTAACCACCAGACCAATAAATGTGCAAGGTGAACACGAAAGGGACCAAATCGGAGGGGCGTAAACTTTTGTTGGTACCTTAAAAATGCAGGCGTAGGGCGAATTGCCCTTTGCGTGGTGGCACTCGTCGAAGATGAGCAGCGCAATGTCCTGGAGGCGGAAGAAGCTGTGGCGGAGGTTGTCGAGCAGGATCTGCGGCGTCATGATGAGCACCTCGCCGTCCTCCAGGACGGCGCGCCAGGTGTCGGCGTCCCAGAAGTCGACCCCCATGTCGCCGTAGAACTGCTTGACGACGAGGTCGGTGTGCGCCTCGACGACGCGCGCCTGCTGCCCGACGAGCACGACGGTGGGGACGAGGAAGACGGCGAATCGCCGCGACGCGGGCCTCCGCACGCGGTGCGCGTACGCCCGCAGCAGCATCACCGCGATGAGCGTCTTCCCGGCCCCCGTCTCCAGGAACGCCAGCGTGTTCCCCTGCACCGCCCTCTCCAGCGCCTCCAGCTGGTACCTGCATGCGCATGCGCGCCGCCACAACCACCATTACCACACCAATACCATTGCTACATCCAATCCAATCCGACGGAGGGGGCGGCGGGGGAATCGCGGCTCGCTTTGCTTACCATCGAGCCATCGTCTTCGGGTCGGGCGGCGGAGGTGGGGGAGGGGACGGAGGCACCACGACCGCGGCGGCGGCGCCCCCGTCTCCGGCGGCGGCGGAAGAGGGGTTTTGGGGAGGCATCGTGAGAAGACGAGTGGAGTGGTGGGAAGGGGAGTAGCGTTGGGGACGAGACTGAGGTGGTGGTGGTTCGTCTTCTGCCTCCTATTCCTGCTCCGTGCACGCACGCGTCCTTTTCAAGTGGCGCATGTTTCCGTGTGTCATGTGTGTTTTGGACTGCAACAACGAACACGGATCAATGAAAGATGGCAATGGGGTCTTTATCCTAGTACAAGGGACCAGGAGGAAAGCTGGAGCTGTGGGAGGCTTCGGGGCGAAGGATTTGGTGCGCTTTTCGAGTTGACGAGGACTCGACGAGGCAACCGGGGAGTGGAGTTGGGGTGGCCGTTCGGCGTCAGACGGCAGGGAATGGGATGGGATGGGTTTTTTTCACAGGTTGGGGAATATGGAAGGTCGGGACTTTATTAGCGGCTCCTTTATTCTTTCCTTCTTTTTTACTCCCGATTGATTGCAACTTGTAATTTCTCAACAATTTCGACACGTTATTTTTGAAAAAAAGAAACAGTTCAATTCTCATGAGAAATAAAATAAAAAATGTTGTCATGGTTTACGGTTCCATACAGCTAATAAGTTGCTACTATGATATGTTATTCTAGATTACGTGTCTTCCTCGCGGTGGCGTGCTCGTTATTTCGAAACGTTCTAAGAATACAACATTCTCTCGTGTCAGTTGAAAAGTTCGTGCGATAATATAAATTATTTAGCCAGCAACCAGTACGATTTTACTACTAACTTCGTAAAAGTTGTATCTGGCTCGCTTAAATAGTTAGACATAAATTTCAGGCTCTTTAAATCTCTAATTTGTTGTTAAAAAAACTCATGTTGTGAGCCGGTACGCATCGCCGTATCGATGAAGTGGATCAACGACCATGGCGGTGGCTGATGGCTCCTCCAGAATGAGGGTGCCGTTTGAGGCTAGCTAAGGGTTTATGTACCGTTTGAGGCGTCCATGGCTACGCGCAAGTGCGCAACCAGGTTCCCATGTTTTACGGCGTAGAGTATATCGGCAACGACCAACGATCTTGTCAAAAAAAAAAAAAAAAGAGGAGTATACGTAGGCACGATGAACAGAGCGCGCTGGCAAGCGGGCCGCGTAAACCGCGTTCGACGTGGGAAGGAGGGGTGTACAGCTCAGGACTCAGATTGATAGGCCTTCGAATTAGTGGACTGCACTCGGTTGATGGGCTTTAGAATGACGAAGGAAGTACATGGGCTACGGCCTGCCCAGTCAAATGTAGGAAAGGAGAAGGAAGCTGTTAAAGAGGTCAAAGAAGGAAGGAACTGAGCTGAGAATGATTCGGTCCAACTGAAACTGAAGAGTTTAGAATTGATTTTTTTATTAAGTTTTGGAATTTAAGACGAGAAGTCCAACAGGAAACGGAGAAAAGGGTGGCATACATGAATGAAAAGCACTGAAATGAACCAAAAGGGATTTAGATTCAACAAGTATAATGCATTCTATTAGGAATTCCTCTATTAATTCATTTCAAATAGATTGAAGGTGTATTTTTAAAAATTCGTATTCAAAAGTTCTTCTTGGATAGATTTAAAAAAATCAATAATGTTGTAGTTATTTCTGAATATATTTTCAAATTTGTGTAAAAATTCTCAATATAGATTTTTCCAACAAAAAGTTTCTTTAATTTTTGAATAATTTCTTAAAAATATTTTTTGTGAGAATTTTCTTAAGAATATTGAAAGTTCAAGTTACATTTTATAAGCATCCAACTCAAACTTAATTTTATTTTTACTGAAAATTTTGAAAATGCTGCAAGAAAAAATCAAAACCTTCAACTTGTGAAACTTTCAGCTTTAAGTCTTAATTAGAACTTCAAATCAATTATGTAATTATAAAAAAATTATACTTAACACAACCACGTAGCCTTAAGGGTCGAAAGGCTTGCTGCCGCATGCACCAAGTTCATTTTTCCAGCGCAGTTGTGTGCATGCTAGACATCGTTGGGTGGACCCATATCGTTTGGAGAAATTTGAGTTCTGCCATCCATTAAAACTGGTTTTGGTAAAAATTCCACCACAACAATGTGCTTCAATAAAATAACATGTTTAAACTGTGGGTGTTCGGTAGAATGTTATATCGGACCAAATTGCCCCTAAACTCTCTTCTTCCTTCCACCTCCAGAGCAGTTCGCCAGATATCGCCGACGTCCGGCGACCCCATCGTGGTCAGACGACCGCTAGCTAGGTTGAGTTGGCTGGTCGCCGACGGCTGCCCCCTCCCTCATTTCCTTCCCTATTGGCTCCACCCCATTGCCACTGCTCCAGTGGGCCGCCGTTGCCCCTTCCTCATCCCCTTCCCCTCCGGCTTCGTTTCACCGTCGCTGCTCCAGGGGGTGCGGCATGGCACATGGTTGTCGGCTTGCTGCCGGTGAGCTTGTTCAACGCGAGGTGAGGGGGGAGGTCGTTGGCAGCACACAGCGGCAACCGGCTAGCTTGGCCTAGCTGGTGGCTGTCCCGTCATGGCGGGGTCGCCAGACACCGGCGGTTAGGGGGTGCCTACCTCCTCCGACGTAAGTTGGAAGACACGGCCCTCTCCTCCATCGAGGGAGAGGTGCCTAGCGATGGACACGACATGCAGCTCCGGTGAACTGCTCTAGCGGTGGAAGAAAGAAGAAGAGAATTTAGGGGCAATTTGATCCTAGATGGCATTCTACCGAACACCCACAGCTTAAGCACATATCATTTTATTGAAGCACATTTTAGTGATGGCATTTCACTTAAACTAGTTTTTATGGATGGCATAATCTCAATTTTCTCGTTTGTTTGAGGGGGTTCCCAACTTCCAAGCACCTGGTCCAAAAATAAATAAATTATATTCCGTTTCTCTCTCTCATATATGCACCCCTCAGTGTAAACTCAGGGGTTATTTAGATTGTTGCCATTCTAAACCATTCCATTATTTGGTAAACCTCTAAAAATTAGATCCATTAATTTAGTTTTCTACCAAATATTGGCAATGCCTACAAAATTTGGCAAGATGCTAAAATCTTCTCCTCACAAAATTTTACCAATATTTAATATGATGGCAAGCCAAACATTATCTTTATATATTTTTAACTTGCCAAAAATTTGGCGTTACCAAAATTTGGCTTTTATCAATAAATGGTAAGGTTGATTTTAGCAATAAGCTGAACAGGGCCTCGGACATCTGATTAGTATAGAGTTGGTTCAAAGCAGGTTAAAGTAAGCGAGTGCCACCCTCCATTTCGTTCCATCTACACTCTAATTCCACCGTGCATACATTTACATCTGGTTAGTGCTAATCCGGTCGCGGCCGGGGCCGGCAGGTCGCATGCACCCTCCCATATGCCAGCACACAGCAGCACTCGTCGATCGGCGTCATTACACATAACCGTGGGACGTGGCAATGTGCGCGACCGTTGTCAGTGAGAGACCCACCCCCCTGTCTCCACACAGGCAACCTGCATCGATCTCTACCCGCCTTTCGATCGCTAGTACGGTGCTCCTCCATACTGCATAGGAGTACATTTGCTGATATGCATGCATCGATCATCTCTCCTGTGAGTCTCTGACCCACCACTCTGCACGTACGTACGCGAGCGTACGTATGGCAGCTCATAGGAGTAGGTACGATGGTCGTCGTATTGTACGTCGCCGCCGCAGACAAGCCTCTGACATGCCGGCAGGCGGCGGCAGACAAGTTGTACAATATATAGAGCGCACAGTGAATTGGGGCGGGGCCTGCCGGTCAGGCCGCCGCGCTATTGACCGATCGCGATTAATTAGTTCAGAGCTGAGCTTGGTAGCCAGGCTAGGCAGGCATGCAGTAACATTGATGAAAATCATAAGTGATTATTACTAGCTGGAAGCATACTACTACTCCGTATTGCAGCTGCAGCTAGCAGGCTGGCTGGCTGGTTGAGCTAGACACATGCACGAGAGGTGTGACGAGAGGTGAGAGCGAGCGAGCACTTGATGGCAATCACAGGCGGCAATCCGCACAAGACGTCGCTTTTTTACCTCCCATTAATCCCATGCATGATGCAGCTAGCGAAGCGCAGCGCATGATCCCCCTCCACTCGGCTCTCCCACACATGAGACGCCATTCAATTAGCGACCCGCCCGCCCCCCTTCTTCCCTCCCCCGCAGGAAACCCTTCTCCACCATCGATCTCCCTCTTCTCCATCCTCTTCTTATACGCGCACACACGGCGTCACGGCCTCCTCTCCCTGTCCACTCCTAATCACGGAGCTAGCTAGCAGTAGCACTAGCACTAGCACTAGCAGCAGCGCCAGCTATAGAGCCCTGGACTGCAGCTAGCTAGCTAGATACGGTGTACGTAGCTAGTATGGCGCCGGCGGCCGGCGACGAGGGGAGGAAGGGAGCGGCGCCGGACGGGACGCCGCCCCCGCAGGAGCAGGGGCTGCGGTGCCCGCGGTGCGACTCGCCCAACACCAAGTTCTGCTACTACAACAACTACAGCCTGAGCCAGCCCCGGCACTTCTGCAAGACGTGCAGGAGGTACTGGACCAAGGGCGGCGCGCTCCGCAACGTCCCCGTCGGCGGAGGCTGCCGCAAGAACAAGCGCTCCCGCTCCGCCGCCGCCGCCTCCCGCCTCTCCCTCAACCTGCAGTCGGTCGTCGACGCCGCCGACCCGGCCGCGAGGCTGGGATTTCACACGCCGCCTCTCGGTGGCGCCGCCGCCGATTTCCAGCAGCAGGGTGGAGGAGGAGGAGGAGGAGGCGTCGGTGTGGGGATGTTGCCGATGCCGCGGCTGCAACACTCTCCCGGCGGCGGCGTCGGGCAATACGTGGCGTTTGGGGAGTGGCCGACGGCGGGTGACATCGGCGGCGGCGGCGGCAACGCGGTGAGCAGCACGATCGCGTCGTCGATCGAGTCGCTGAGCTTCATCAACCAGGATCTCCACTGGAAGCTGCAGCAGCAGCGCCTCGCCACCATGTTCCTCGGCCCGCCGGCCTCCGCCAACGACACCGGCGGAGGCGGAGGCCAAGCTCCGCCGCATGCTGCTGCCGTCGGCGGAGGAGGCGCCGGCTTCCAACTGCACATGGCCGGTGTCCCGATCAGCAGCGGCAGCTGCATAGAGGCCGCCGCCGCCGTGCCGCCGTCGGTGACGTCATGGTTCATGGACACAACCTGCTCCTCCTACGGCCTCCCTTCCCCGCCGCCGCCTTCTGCCGCCGGCGCCGTGGCCACGAACAACACCAGTAGCATCAACAACGGTGGCCGGAGTAGCGGCGATGACAACAACGCCGCCGCCTCCAACTGCGGCAGCGCGATCTCGGCGTGGGGCGACATCTCGACGTTCGCGATGCTGCCCTAGGGAGAAAGGTGATCGATCGAAGGAAGTGGAGAGGGGGATCGAATTGACGGTTGGGCTGATTCCGAAGGAATTGAGCAAAGACGCAGGGCTAATTCATTGATTACTATAGTAATTAGTAGTAATTACTAGTTGTCTCTAACTGGATTGAGATATTAATCAATCAGTTAGTTATTGTTGCAAATATGTGATATAGTATTTGTCATAACATTCTGACACCAAAGTCGTCCATTGTATCATGTCAAGGTCTTTCTTTACATCTTTATTCTGTTTCTTTCTCTTTTGTTGTGTCCATGTTAGCTAGCTTGTTGTGATATCCCCATGCATGCATGTGGATCCATTTTGTTCCACCTAGGTTGTTCCTACTTTCTACCTTTACCATTTACATGTAAGCAAACCTAAAAAGATGAATGATGTATTGTTATATGATTTATTTAGTATTTTGTTCCTTTTGTATTTAAATACTAAAAGCTTGTGTGGCGTGCATTGAGGTGGATTATATGTAACAATCTGGCTCGGGGCGACTGTTTCAAGTGTTTTTTGTTTAATGAGCTGCTTCTCTTTTAATCTAACTCGCAAACAACAAAAGTACCTTGTTTCCAAAAGATGAAACAATTCTGAGGCACAACACAGTTGCATATATTATTTTGTCTAACCTTAATTTGATTGATGTGCAAAACAAGCCTTTTTTAGACAATGATGAAAGGAGTTCTGCCGGATATATTAAGGAAAGAAATGTTAATTTGTGAAAATATTGTTCTATTGTATTTTCTTGTATTATACTTACCTTCTGATGAGATATATATATATAGGTTACACAGAAGACAGACCTTAAAGTACAAAATACAAATTTAAATCTAGTTTTATTTTATGTAATCAGGATTTTTTTATCTTACGGGTCGTATTCAATATTATCTCTAACTGTAACTATCTATACTTCGAACAAAGTTTACACACAAGCACAACACAGATCTACCGAATATCTGTGAAAAGAACTTAATTTATGAATTTTAGAAAAGGAAAAAACGAAAAACCTCTTTGTTGCAAATGGAGACAAAAAGTAATCAAACTAGTAGTGAAGATCTTAATCTTGTTCCATGCATGCATATACTTATGGAGTGAAAAACACTGAAATGAACTAAAATGGATTTAGATTCAACAAGTGTAATGAGCCCCACTCCGATGGTTTTTACTGTCAATATTATACTACTGGTAGAAATAATCTGAACCGTCCATGTGGAAGTACCCCTTCACATTTGCACTGCATTAATTTAGGTGACAGTAGAAATCATTCTAATTCTTTGGATTAAAATAGATCTATGGTTTAGATTGATTTATAAGACACTAGAGATCAGCGGAGTAAAACACTTGTACTAATTGTTACTCATTCTATCTTAAAATATAGCTACTTTTAGTTATGAACTTAGATAAGAAATATGTCTAGGTTCATAGCCTCAGATAGTTATATTTTGAGACGAAGGTAGTAATGAATTACTAATATTTTTGCTAGCAACATAGTAATTAACACTGTCTCTTACTCTCTCTCCCTTTGATGGTTCATGGATATGATGAATCTCTGCAAGCAGCTACTCCAATAGCTAGGTCGATCTGACGCATGCAATGGCAGGAGATATAGCTGTAGCAAGTACAGTACTAGTGCGGTTTCCTGTGGGTGTGAGCTGTACGCGCGTCGGTTGTCCAACCAAACCCTCCCCTCCAATCCAATGCAACCCAATATAAATGGCATCTAACCAAGCGCCTGTGATCTCGATTGATCATCGACGGGCTAGCTGATAATTAGCGGCCGGGAGATCGTATATCGCTCAGTTCCAGTCACTCACTCACGGGAATCCTACGCACACGCAGCTTGCTGCTAGCTCTAGCAGGCACCATCTAGCTAGCTAGTGCCTAGCCACGTACAGTTGCTACTGTACATTAATTCATTTAGGCCCTGTTTAGTTCCCAAAAATTTTCAACCAAAAACATCATATGAAATTTTTTGACACATATATAAAGCATTAAATATAGATAAAAAAATAAAACTAATTACACCGTTAGGCTGTAAACGACGAGATGAATCTTTTAATCCTAATTAGACCATGATTAACCATAAGTGTTACAGTAACTCACATATGCTAATGACGGCTTGACTAAGCTTAATAGATTCGTCTCGCGGTTTACAGCCTAGCCGTGAAATTAATTTTTTCATTCATGTCCGAAAACCCCTCCTGATATCCGGTCAAACGATTAATATGATATTTTTGCCAAAAAACTTTGGCAACTAAACAAGGCCTTTGTTACTCTATCCGTCTAAGGTTGTTTAGTTTCCAAAATAAATTTTCTAAAAACATCACATCAAAATCTTTAAACGCATAAATGGAGCATTAACTATAAATAAAAAAAATAATTGCACAGTTAGGATGAAAATTGTGAGAATCTTTTGAGCATAATTAGGCCATGATTAGCCATAAGTACTATAGTAACCCACATATGCTAATACGGCTTAATTAGACTTAATAGATTCGTCTTGTGGTTTTCAGGCTACCCGTGAAATTAGTTTTTCATTCATGTCTGAAAACTCCTCCCGACATCCGGTCAAACGTTTGATGTGATTTTTTTGCCAAAAAATTTTGCCAACTAAATGCACCCTGAATATAAAAAACATAGCATCAAATATAAAACATCGTATTACTATTATATCTCTAACACAATTTGTATTACTGTGATATATCATATCTGTTATTAGGTTTTTATATCTTACGACCAGAGGTACGTAAGTATCTATATATCATGATAGAGAGCCCATCTATACATGCCCAACCTAGCTCAGTTTAGCTGCTGCTGGTATGTGGTACCAGTATAGCAGTTCGTCGATCGATCCCATGCATCATCAATCTCTCTGATGATGATATATACAGGAACTAGTAGGAGTACATACTTATGATGGATTGGCAGAGATAATGCAGATAGGAATATATACACATATATATCCGGTGCATATGATGAAGGAATTGCAAATAGTAGGAGTAGCAGCATGCAGCAGCACATTCGGTTTTTGGTTCTGACAAAGTGGTGTGCCCTATCCTAGTAATGACCTGACAGGTATGTCAGATGTGTCAGCTTCTTAACTCAATCCCCATATCATCAATAGGACACAGGAATTACTATGAGAGAGAAAATTAATTTATGGATGGGAAATTGAGAGAGGAGAGAGATGGATGGTTTGTTGGGAACCATCGAAAGCTGTTCTTCCGTCTTTCCAGTAAGATTCTTCCATTCCTAGGAGGATCGATCAACCCGGAGATGGAGCGACGACAAACAGCGCAGGCGGCATTCAATTCTCCTCCCTCAGGGCGCTCGCTCCGACATGGGCTGCAGCATGCATGCGTATGCGTGACAGTTCCTTCTCGAATGGTTACATGTAGTTGTTATGTCTAAGCTACCAATTATTAAAAGACAACTCCTATAATGATTTAACTTTTAGCAAATAGCTTATAATAAAAATTCACATGACATCCTCACATGACATTGGAGTGTGTGCAAGAGATCTTTTGAATAAAAGATAACTTTTATCTTTTCTTTATTAAAAAATGTAAAAGGTGGCTTATAGATAGCTTGTAGATAGTCATTGGAGAAGGCTTTAAAAGTCTTTGACTAATTAAGAGTAAGGTCAATAATAGAAGCATTGGCTCTAAAAAGGAGGATATTTCTCTCTAACTTAAAGTTAGAGGGACTTTACCACTTACATGTGAGCCCTATCACTTCTGTGCCTACATGTAAGTTAAAGAGTCCCTCTGGAACATCTTCCCTCTAAAAATCGCCATGACATCTATAATAAACGATGTAACTCACACAATAGTTTACTTTTACATCGTTAATATGTGGCCAACTTCATCCTGTCACATGGTTTGTTGGAGTCCATGCTTCAGCTGGCTCTAATCTATAGCCCGATTCCATTGTCTCCCCTTCAATTCTTCTATCTCTCTTCTCCACATGTATTTATAACTGGCTATTGTATCTTCTCTAACAAGTGTAACCCCATCAATTTGTCGCCGTATCTACATATTTATCCGAACAAGTTGCCGTATGAGGTAAATGATGATTGGCATGTGCTTGTCATCACTTAATCCTATATAATTCATCCGTCTCAAAATACAAATACCTAATCATCATGTGACACATTATAGTATATGATGTGACACATTACAAGTCTGCCCAGATACGTAGTATTATAATATGTCACATCTGTATTCGGTAATTATATTTTAAGACGGATGGAGTATATACTTTGGAAAACTCATGCAGTCCCAGTTCATAATCTCCCATGCATATGTGCCAGTTTTTTAACCCGCACTACAAAAGCGGCAATATCCAATTCTCTTATGTGTCGGGTTTACGCTTCTCCTCCCTCTCCCCGAAGCAACTTGTGGTAAGAGGAAAATGCCTCATATATATCAGCTTTAGAGCAACGGGCATATACCTTCTTTTAAAAATCAAGAAATTAAGTCATCTGATCTGCTGCCCACACCACCAAAATATGACGACCAGAAACTCAAATCCCGATAGAAAAATAGTGCTTGATGGGACCCGAGACATTAATAAAATGACATGTAAAACATAATTTGTATGACATAGTACAGATAGGAAAACTGTTAGTGCCACGACAGGGAAATTTCTTCACATCTAAATCTAATGCTCAAATCTCACTCCATGGCCGGGCACCGTCAGGGAGAACTGACAGGGAACTAAACCTTGATAGGCTAGGGTACGGTTTTTGGTAGTGCCACCACCAGCTAACAAAAATTATCATATAGTATATTACTCATTAGTGTTGGATGTTTTCTAAGATCCAAATGTACGTATATGAATCACATAGTAGATGTAGATCTGAACATCATATATAAATCACGAAAACTTGGCTCTCACCCTAAGTGTAAATTCACTGAGATTTGAAAAAATCACGTGCAAAACGTTGCAGAAAATTTATAGAAACTAACCCTCATTTACGTGATTGAGAGGAACAAGTTAACACCACATCCCCAAACACATCCTTATATTAATTGCATATGCCCCACGATGCTTTCTAGTGATATATGTTGTACATGTCGATTTTCTAGTAGTATATGTTTTGTGTCTGGCTAGCAAGACTGTCAATTTTGCTACTGTGGATTGCCATTGCCATTGGTACGTGTGGTTCGATTTGGGGAAATTTGCCACAATACCACTCCTAAGTGCTGCTATCTCCAAAACACCGCTAAAGAACGAACAAGACATCTCCAAAATGCCATTTTTTTAGTTTTTTTCCTATACTGAATGTGAAAGGACATATTTGTCCCTGTCTCTAATTAGCATACTCACCAGGAAGCCGCCTGAGCCGCGTCGCTCAGGCGGCGGGTTTCGGCGGCGAGCGGCGCTCAGGTGGTGGGCGGAGCAGGCGCTCGACAGGCTCCGACGGCGGGGCAGCGCATGTGGCTGTGGCCTGTGGGGGCAAAATAGCCTGTATGAATAGTTTTTGGTATTTTGGCTAAGGAGGTAGACTCGATAGTGGTATTTTGGAGATGTCTTGTTCTTTAGTGGTGTTTTGGAGATGGCAACACTTAGGAGTAGTACTGTGGCAAATTTCCCTTTGATTTGTACTGTGGGAACAGAAGGTGAGTGAGGATGCTTTAATTTGTTTCTGAGCGATTTATTATGCCATTTTCTATCTTTGCAAGCGTGACACAGAGATCTTTGTAGACGGACGGCTAAGCCGTCCGCATGCAAAGATAGGGGCAGTCACAGCCCGTATATAAAGATAAATCTTTTTAATCTTTGCATGTGGGCGTCTTAACCATCAGTCTGCAATGATTTACGGTATAAGTGTGATCCACATGTGCGTAGTGATTATTATATGTAGGCCGTTAAGTCGTCTTTATACAGATCGTTATCTTTACCGAGTGCTGCAAGCGAACAGGCTGCCTGCTTACAAAGACCCTTCCCGTCCGCTTGCGAAGATGTTTTTCCAGCGTTGCCATTTCTAATGTGCACAATATGTACACATAACACAATATGTCCATATGAAAAGATGACAGCTACGGTACAGATATACTATATAGTTCGATCGGGAACGTAGCTAAAGTTGGAGGGTCACGTGCTTCAGTGCTTGTGCCGCAATCACTAGTAGACAACGGGGCAAATATCTAGAGCTTTACTCCCGGACAAAATTAGGCCCGGGACTAAAACATTTTTTAATCCCGGTCCATATTACCAACCGGGACTAAAGCTCCGTGTCCCAATGGCTACTTCGGTTGGTGTCCGGCAGGGAGACCTTTTATCCTGGTTTAGCTCACGAACCGGGATTAAAAGTATTTTTTTAGTCCGGGTTTGTGTCTCAAACTGGGATTAAAGGTCCCCCGACTTTTAGTCCAGGCTTGAGCCATGAACCGAGATTAATTTGTCCACCCCTTTATATTCCTTTCCTTCCTCCCCAGCCGACAGCCCCGAGACCATTTTTGTTTGCTCATGCTCTCAAGTTCTTCCTCTTGCTCAAACTTGTTCTTGACTACGCCACCATTTTCGCGAGATTTCAATCGATTCGTCCGTCCGTTGTTGGTTGTAAGGTGCGCATATTCTTCCTCTCGTTATACCTTTTTACTAGACCTTATTTTATGCTTTATATTTAGAGAAATACGAGGTGGTTTACAGAGTATTAGTTGAGCAAGAAATAGCTAGCTTATTCATTTGAGATGATTTTTTTCAAGCCTAGTTCGTCGACATTGTATTGAGTATGACTTTAGGCTAGTCCATGCCATTTAAGTCATCAAAGAGTGTGGAGTGCTTGGT
>CM002481.1:16913806-16938965 GCA_000325765.3 Leersia perrieri
TAGTGCTTTGAGCGATGTAAGTAAAAATATGCACACACAAAATTATGTATAAATACCATTAAATACTTTAATGTTCACTTATATATATACAAACAAATTTATGTATTATTTTTTTCCCTTTCGCAGCTAAAGTATAGGAGGGATTGGGTCGCTGAAGAAGATAAACACAAAGCTATCCAAGAAGCATTAGCAGGCTTCCTTAGCGACGAAGTATTAGATCCGAAAAGAGAGCACTATTACGATGGAAGACTAGAGCCTGCAAGTGTTGATTATAACATTGATCTCGACGATCCAAACTTCGATTAAGAGAAAAACATTCCATTGTATATGCGTATTATAAACCTAAAGTCTCGTACGAAACAATTTGTATATATTAATATATTATATATAGTTCCACAAGTATTCTATATCGGTGTACTTTTAATTGCTCGACGTACATTAGTAAGTAAAGACGTACATTACTACCGTACAATATATAAACCTACTACTAAATGAAAATAAATAGAATAAGCAAATAAAAGCAAATGAAAATCCAAACTTTAATCTCGGTTCATATTACACACCGGGATTAAAGGTCTGCTTCCCCGGCCGGGGCTAGACAGGCTTTTAATCCCGGTTTGTAATACGAACTGGGATTGAAAGTCGACCTTCAGTCCTAGTAATTTCAACCGGGATTGAAGGTCTGCCCATCAATCCCGGGAGCATAGTCCCGGTTGGAAAACCGGAATAAAAGGAGTTTCCAAACCGGGATAGGTGTCCCGTTCTCTACTAGTGAATGGCACCTACGCTGGAATTGCATTGGCGAAAGTTGTACATGACCTACAGGCTACAGGTGCATGGCAGTTGTGTGTGTGGCCGTAGCTAGATAAATTTTGCAAAAAAAAAAAAGATCTGCACGAGGAAGGTTTTCTCCCTTAGTTCAAAATGTCATCGTATTAAAATTTTTGTTTTTAAATTAGTAAGATATATGAATTTAACTTCTTAATTATTCTCGGTATGAAATGTAAAAAAGTTACGTAAGTGTAATATTGTCAAAGCAATTGCCGTGACAATAACTTGCTTATATATTTTCATAAGCACAACCTATATATTTATAATAAAAATTATGATTAGTCAACTTGTGTTATATAGCAGCATATGCAATAATAGAATGTTCTTCTCTCCTAAATAAGGAAAAAGCTTTTCAATCCTTTCAAGATTTGTTAATTGTCATCTTACTCTCTATGTCCCGATTCTAGTGTGCCCTCTTTCAACAAACACACATTTATACTTCTTCCATCCAAAATTATATATATAAGCATTTCTGATTGTGACTTAAGGATCATTGTTGACTCTACGTACCCTGATCCCTTGTACATTTAGGCCAAGGAGGTGACTGCGTGACACAACAACAGGTGTGAAGGTGACCCGAGAGCTGAGAGGTTAGGAGCAAGGAGTTAAATAATAGTCATAGGGAAAACCATTGTGATATGGTGACTTCAGTAGTGGTAGTAGCATCGTATAATGAGCCTGATGATACAATAACAAAGGCATCGTGATCTTTTCGAAACCATAAAAAAAGGGAATGGGAAGAAGGACCGGGACATGTCTTGCAATTTTGACATAGGCGACAAATCTTGGGGATAACGGTGACCAATGATCACATGGCTAACAACTAGCGAGCTTCCAAAGAGGATGAGTACAAGGGCAAAGGAGTGAAAGTGGGTTAGGCATATGTTATGTAGGTGTGTAGTTTTGTGGGGGTGGATGCAGTATTTAGATTTAGATTATATTTAGTTTGGTATTGAAATTGACCTCATCAATTTTTCTTTTGCGCAAGGATAACCAAATCAATTTATTTAGTTTGGGATTGCATTATCATTTTTACTAAATGGAGGTATGTTTGGTTTAATATATTACAAAGTTCTAGAAACGTATGTATCTCAAACAAACTACTTAAATCTCACTCTAAATCTCCATAAGGTGTCCTCTAAAATATTCTCATATATTTCACTCTCCACCCACCTCCCAAATATCTTCCACTCGCATGTATTTTTCTTGATATACTCCCTCCATCCACTTTTATATGACATTTGTTAGGTAACCAACGTAAAGAAACAGAGTAAATTTCACAAAACCACAGATACTTTGGCCAAATTATCACAAAACTACAAATTTAATCATGTATATCACAAAACTACAGATTTAGCATTAAATTTTTCAGAAAACTACATATTTGAAACATCATATCATATAATTGCAAATTTAGTGGTGAAACTGTATGTATGAGTTTAGATTCATATCACAATTGTATTTTTAGTTACAAAGACATATTTCTTTTGATAAAATTGATGCTAAATCTCTCTAGTTTTGTGATGCAATGGCTTAAATCTGTAGTTTTGTGATATTTTAGCCAAAGTACATGTAGTTTTGTGAAATTTACTCAAAACAAAATCAGAGAGTACGTATATCCTATATCACCTTCATGCAATGCTAGGTTTTATAGCGCGCACACACAAAAAGAAAAGATATAAGTAATGAGTGGAATTGGGGTTCCATATTTGGGAGAGGACGGAAGAAAAAATTATCTGTTGTCATAGATGAGAGGATGGGATGCGTTTAGAGGGCATTTTTTTTTTGTTAATTCTCTAGATAACAACATATGGATTTGTTTTAGACGCAAAGACGTGAACAACAGTGCTATCCGTACCACGATTTGAAAGTCTCTACCACTGCATTATTGGTTTCAAATGGAACTAATGTTTCGTAATTAATGAGATATCTGAGTTGCGAATTAGATGTGCATTTTGTGCCGTCTCTGTTGCCTGGATGTAGTTATCCACTGGAGCACTTGTGATTGCCAATTTGAAACACAGATTAACCTATGTTCATCCCATCCAACTAACCCACCCGTCGCACTTGATCCTTTCTTTTTCTTTGGTCTTGGAAGTTGGAAGAAAGGAAAGGAAGGAGCTGTGGACTTCAACCTAGCTAGTGGGACCGACCATCCCTACCTCTCTAAAGTCAGCTTGTGTTCCACTATTGAAACTAAACTGAATGCTAACTATAGCCCACTAACTAACTTACACATGAAAGTATATATGCGAGAGGAATGAAAATTTACCCTTTTATGCCAAGTACAGGGCCAAAAATCCACCATCAGCTTATATGCTTTAATGGTCAGCCTTTTCTGTATCAGTATCAACCAAATAACTGCAAAAGGATCAAGTCGAACATTATGCATAAAAACTCTTTTCCTTCGAAGCTGATGCCTGTATGAACTATGAACATAATGCAACAGTTCTGAGTCAAGCCATTATATATCTACAACCTTATCTTCACAGAAGAATATGACACCATGTATCAAACGCCTGTGGAAGAAGAACAAACGATCACTGGTCGGCTAGAAGTTGATCAGCCTATTTAAGATAAGATCTACAAAATTGAGTCATCCGAGTTCTTTTTCACAGAAAGCACTAAGCAGTCGAGAAGAATCAGTTGTATTCCCAACAGTTAGGGGCAAAAACCACTCTGACGACAGGAGTTGAACCTGCAGTAAGAAAATCTGTCTTGCCTTTGTATAAAAAAAAAATAACATCCTTGATTGTAGTTAGCCTCATTCCTGTACCTCCAATTTAGGTCCAAGGTGGATGGTCCTCCTCCTTAGTCTGTGGAGGAAGGGGCTTCCAGCCTGGTTTCTCATCCCAGTACATGTCATAATATATGTGCCCTATTTCACGGAACTGCACACAGCACCATAGGCCCACATACCTCTTTACTCGATTCCGAAATTTCATGTCCACAGCCTAGTTTTAATAATAATGTTAATATGCAAACTTTCATTCAGAACATAGGCAGAATTGTGAAAGAGTAGCACTTACTGCATCAGAAAAACCTCTGAAGGCGTCAACCATAGATGAGAACTTTAAGATTTTGATATTCTTATATGATGTGAAGGTATCCAAAAGCTGAAAAGAAAACAAACACCTACTTCAGTTTTCAGCACATGCCTTTACAAAAGTTCTCGAATAATAAAACGGGCATTGCAATACACAATGGCTTATGCTAGTAGGAGTATAGGAATCCTATTTTGTGTTCAGCAGGGTAAGCCCTTTCCCTCTATGACTTGTCTGGTGACTTGTGGCATATGGATTTTTAATAAAATTGGACTCGTGCCTGGAATAAAATATTCATGTTTGCAGATTACAATATTACAGCATTGTTCTGTGTTGCCTTTGTTCTATTTTCATTTCATCGCCTTTTCCTAAAATTCTATCATTTGGACTTCTCCTTATACTAGCGTAGTGCACACATGTTACGACAAAAAATACATCCTCAAATTTAAATATTATATACATGGCCACATGAGATCAGTTAGACGGATACATATGCATAATGCACAAAGAATGCTATTTACCGTTTTTTCTGTGCTATTTCTTGGTAAGAGAACAGTTGTGCCTTTATTGGTTCTATTAGCTGTTGAGCACCTGGTGCTATGCTCATTGCAGAGCTCAACCTCAAGAAATGATTCTTTGACCTATACGAGATGCAGCACAATAATTATTAGGAGACAAGCCCACCTTTCTTACTGCCAAATATCCAAGAACTATTAAAAAAAATAGTAAGCCGTATAATAACATTACCTGTTTAGGTAATGACGGATTCTCAAGAAACGAGTATTCTCTGAAATCAATATGTGGGCCAAACTCCGCCTCAGGCAAGTCGTTCAGCATAACATGCACCTATATGAATTAAATCAACGTAGTAAGAGACTTAGCTTCATATTTGATGCCCAAATTTCAATTAAATACTGTATATTTCGATTCATAAGCAAGACCAGTGTAAGGAGGAAAATGATTCTATATAGTATCGGTTCAAGAGGAGTCACATGAACTCTGTAAACTACTTAGATGCCCACCAGTAGACTTATCTGCGCTGTCTATCATGCAGTACAAAACAAAGGAAACTTTTATTTCACTGTATTTCGGACCAGTTGGTGTGAAGCACCATCACTAGATATTCTCTGCTTACAAATATCTAGCATTTGACCAAAACTTTATTTCTTCACATTTATGTCATTTTCAAATTTCCCTACAGTTACCATGCTAACTGTACCCACAAAAACCCATAACTTCATCTTCTATAGTGTTGGTCCTTGATAATTATCCAGTGGTACTTTTGTTATATTTATCCAAAAAAAAAGCTGATGACCCCATATGTGAATTGATCTGAACCTGCTAAGATAGTTGCAAGATAATACTGCAACTCAGCAAGGTGACCAGATCAGCAATAAGCCAATAATATGTTGAAAAAGGTTCTATGTAGTCAGTAAAGAGTATGATCTGGCCGAAAGCCACAAAAGCTTCGACAGGAAAGCTGAGGATGGCAAGCTTTTCATAATGATTGATCGTTCAGAGATGACTGATAGATGTACTCCCCAAGTGTATTTTCCAGCTGGTCAATCATTTCAAAAAAATGATGTCCCAAATTCTGAAGTGCAGAGGAATTATACAAATGTAAGGTATGTTGACACATGCAACTGAAACCAAGTTTTATAATTTACTTTCGCTTAACCAT
The DNA here is from genome assembly GCA_000325765.3 of Leersia perrieri. NCBI lineage: Eukaryota > Viridiplantae > Streptophyta > Magnoliopsida > Poales > Poaceae > Leersia > Leersia perrieri. The sequence continues at coordinate 16,919,363 of CM002481.1, forward strand.
ATATACGTCTGCAAAATGTTTTAAATGAGATAACTTTCTAACCAACTCAGCATGTCATGAAATCACTTAACCATATGTATCTTTACAAAATGTTTTAAATGAGATAACTTTGTAACTAACTCGGTATATGCCATAAAATGGAAAGGGCAAATAATGGTATGATAACAGAAAACAAAATTATCCCTATGTAATTACCTCTAAAACATGATCCATTGGGCACAGAAAAGGTTGTCTGGTCATTGTTCCTTCCATAACTCCAGGATGTCCAAACCACATCCTATCAAGCCTGCACCATAATGGAGGCATTACCTAAAAGTATAAACAGTAGTCAGAAACTGGGTATCCACAAGTTTGAAAACAAAATAATTCTTCAAAAGTGTTCTCAATTACCTCCAGAAGTTATCTAAGATAAAACTTGTCACAAAAAGAAAGCATGCAGCATCTACCATAAAAAATTCACTACTCACTACAAGTCTACAATAATCCCACCTCACCCATACAAGGATAAATGTGCTTTTGAGAGTTGTAAAATTCGTATCAAGCAAAGATAGGGGCAGGAAACATCAGTGATCATTACAATATAGCAACATGTTGATGCTCATGTCAACCTTTTAACATATTAAAAATTTATGGAAAGAGATCACGTTAAGGAAATGGAAATTTCTGGTAAAATAAAGTTCAATGAAATGTTTACACCTTAATGATGTGCACGTCCACTACTTCAAAATCATGTAAATATGTCCACAGTTCACACAATTTAAATAGAAGATCATCGTGGAGTTCAAATCAAATGAGAAGGGGAAATTCCACTGACCAGGGTCCTCTTCAATAGGTAAGCAATAGCGAGTGCAGTTCTTATTTGCTTCAACTGAAAATTTTGAAATGCATGACTAATCAGGAAAAAAACCATCAATAACAGGCAAATTAAATTTTCAGAAATATGTGTGGCAGCAGATACCTGGTAATTGACCAATGCAAAATGAGATTCAACAGTATGAGCACCATCTAGCAGCAAGCTTTTCGGAATGTTGGGTCTAAATGATAGGAAACCCCCTGCAACATAAGACCAGAAAAATTATGGATATGGTGAAACAGTAAGTAAAGACTGTAGAATTCCATATCCCTGAATACATATGCATGAAAAATATTTTGTTTGTGCATTTTTTAAAAATTTTCCATCAATCATATGGTTACATGGTTGTTCAATAGAATTCCATAATCCCTGGTGCTGTATGAGTTGGCGACAGGAAATTCTGAGATAAAATATACAATGGAAATTTCTTTAAAACTTGGACATATCATGATATTCAATATTGTGGAAAACGGAGTACATCTGAAAGATGGTAAAAGTCCCGTCAAACGATCAATCAAAATACGAACGACTAGTCAGAATTATATGGAAATTAATCACTTATCTTTATACGTGTGTGTATTATCATCAATGCTAGTCATATATTAAAAAAAACGATGTCTATAGTTATTGAAGTTATGAAATATAGATGCGCCTTAACTTCACTAGTAACTAACTATTCAAGTTCCATTGTTAGAGAAGAAAAGCATAGACTTGTGCCCAGCTCAGCTGTCTCGGAGGTAGTTTACATAATTTGCTACTGGAGCTAATTCAAAAGTAGCTTCGATAAACTTCTGATCTTAACTACAGTGGGTTATATGTGATCAAAAGTGTATAGAACAAAGAACAAACATACTCCCTCTGTCTCAAAATATAACTACTTGAGCAATTCAAATTTGTCTCAAAATACAACTACCTCTACACCCCCTACCCCATCTCCACCAATCACAACCATCACTCATTTAATTTTTCCACCTACCTTCTCCTCTCAACCAATCACAACTCTTCCTCACCTCAACCTTAATTTCTCCAAAAAACGGCATAAGTGCTTATATTTTGAGATGGAGGTAGTAGCAATTATGGTGAAATAGAAACATACACAAAGGTAAAGATCGGCTCTATGTTCTCAAAAACAGCTGAAGAGTACTGTCTTGAGGACATGACATTTCATTTTAGCTGCTATGCTACTAAGTGAAGCCATGTGAGCTAATGTATCAGCTTATATATGGCTAGTTAGTCAGTGATATGACTAGTCTGTCCATATGGTCGATTTAGTGTTCAGAAACGTAAAATGCGGTCCCATTCACCTAGTTGAGACAGTTTGCCTATAATATGTATGTCCCAAGAAGTTTCATCATGACAGGGCGTGAGTGCATACCTGGTGAGTCATAATATGACGGCTGATCAAAGAAAAGCATTGCTTCACGCAATCTATGACGCTTTCCTGCAGTACCCGCGTACTGGAAAGTAGTATGCACAGCATATGGTTCGAGCCGAAGCTGCTGATACATGCCCTGATAATTCAAGAACAGTTACAAAAAAACTTTAGGTATAAAAAGGACACTGAACAATATGCGCAAAATGTGTGAAACAAAAGAATGAGAATCAAACATATACATGACAACAAAGAGAAAGAATGAAACTGCTAACTAACTATAGAATGTATTTTGACATGAAAGATATTTAATTTGCCAGTCCCAAACAAAAAATGGCTCCTACCTGCACAAAATATGTATGGCCACTGCAGAATATGCTTGCTGGTAGGACTCCAAGTTTCAGTTTTCCATCATAAGAATACACAAGCTCGTCTTGTCCTACAACCGGGTTTCCAAAATTTTTGCGTATAAGATCATTAAAAGCATTCTGGTCCCACAACTTATCATCAGATAATACTAAGTCCTTCCAATCTTTTGCCAGCCTCTTAGCAGGTTCAGTGGGTCGCCAATGGAAAATACCAATATTGTATGCCCCAGTAACTGTGCATAAGAAAAAGAAAAGGAGAAATATGTTAGGCTCAAATATGACTGCAATGGTATTTCTTTCACCAACAGAAGTCTTGTTCCATCGACTAAATTTTCACTGTAAATGTTTAAGGAATAGTTTCCCCCCAATAAGAAATAGACATATTGCAAACTTTCAGCATTTTAATGTCAAAAGGTGAAGGAAATCCCTTTCGCTATTTGTTGAGTTCTGATTTTCTTATATTACAACAGAGCAAGACATGACTAATGTAGAAAGATTGAGACTAAGAAATAGTGCCCACCATTTATCTTCCCAACACATGCCTTAGATGAGGTGCATTATTGGGAATGGGTGCATGATTTACCTTCCCTCCAGTTCTCCAGGCTGTCGTCGGTGACGGTGGGAATGACCTGGTCGCTGGAGGAGAGGAGATCCGCGTCAGGGTAGCGGGCGAGGTAGGGCAGCGGGTTCTTGAGCCACACCATGTCCGTGTCGCACATGAGCAGCTCGTACCCGAAGGGCAGGAGCGCGTTGATGAGCAGCACCTTCTCCCTGCCCATCCTGTGGAAGGTTGGGGTGCCCCAGCCGGCGTCCTCGGTGGCCATCCTGCTGCCCATGTCGAAGACCGGCACCCCCCTCAGGTAGAGCTCCCGGAGCAGCTTGGTGTCCATGGCGCCGACGAGGAGGCCGTCGACGCCGATCCCCGTGAGGTGGCGCACCCAGGTGAGGATGAAATCGAGGAACGCGTGGTTGCCGAACGTCACGACGATGACACCGCCGCGGGCGCGGGCGCCCACCATCTCCCGCGTCAGACGGAACGCGCCCGGCGGCGGCATCCGCTCGCCCCGCGGCGGGGGCTTCCAGATTGGCCGGTTGTACATCGTCTCCGGCTGTCCCGCCGCCGCCGCGGCCGAGAGGTTGCCGGCGCCGGCGCCGGCGGGAGGGAGGGGGAGAGGGGGCGCGGCGAGCGAGGAGAAGGAGGAGAGGAGGAAGAAGAGCGCGGAGACGGCAAATCCGCCGATGACGGCGCCGTAGATCCCCACGAAGACCGGCTTCGTGGATTCGCCGGGGACGCACCACGCCGGCGCCATTTCACCGGCGGGGATCGCTCGCCGCCGCCGCCGAGGAGGGAGGCAGTGGGGGTTTGGGAATTGGGACGAGACGTGGGTGGGGCGGCGCCGGTGGGTCTGGGCCCACCTGGCGGTGGGGTTGAGGGTGCGGATTGGGGTCCCCGTCCCCCGGCGGCGAACCACGTGCAGGGTAGTAGACCTACTGATCCCGTTACGGGGAAGGGATCACGCTGGAAAAGCACACCGCTGCTCTGTTGGTCACTGTCGTGCGGGCCACACTGTGGTGAACTGGGTGGTGGGGCCCACATAGCAGTGATAGAAAGTGGGGGGTGGAGTTTTGTCCGGTGGATTCTGGGTTGCCACTTTTGTGCTCTTCTGGTGTAGGAGGATGTGTTTAGTTTGGCTGTTTTTAGAAGTTTAATTGTAAAATTGGAATGATGTGATTAAAAGACTGTGTGTATGATAGATTGATGTGATGGAAAAGTTGAAAGTTTGAAAAAAAAAATTGGGAAAACAAGGCCTTTGTCAATGCACGCAGGTGAGTGTGCTCAGAAATCAGAATATGCACGGCCGCACGGCAACAGATTATTGATGAATTATCGTTTTTTCTCTGCTTCAAACGTCAAACTGTGCAATAATGTGCAATGTTAAGCTTGTCAACATTGGCGATTTTTTGGTGGAGAGTAATGCATGGGTCCCTGCCAACCAAAGCTGAACTAAAAAGAAGGCACATTGTTGAGAAAGAAGATATGTGCGAGGCATGTGGGGCTGCTTCTGAAAACTTGTATCACTTCTCAGTAGGGTGTGTTGTTGCAAAGAAATTTTGGTCGGCGGTGTCAAAAATCACCGGGTGCAAATTGCCGAGGCTCAACCCATCGACTCGGACAAGGGATATCCTGTCAGGCGAAGTTTGTGATGTTGTTGAAATGGCGATATTCATATGTGGTTGCTGGCATGGGGAACGCCCAGACCGGGGTCTAAACGTTCCCGCGATCACATAACTGTCCAGGAAGTTCAGTTATGTGCAGAATGATACAGAAACAGTAACTTCGATAATTATATAAACCGTAAATGTTCTTAATACAACACAACTCCACACACACGCACGGACTACAGCCCTACACTTACAACCAGAAAGCGCAGCTTTACACCACAGGAACAACCTGGGTGTAAACTTGACCTAGAAGTCCAAAACCTCATCTTCGTTCCATACCTAAGGGTCCACGGCTTCCTTAGGGGCTTCACCTACAACTTCTCCTTGACCGGCTAGAGCAGCAAATATGCAAGACTGAGTACGAATTGTACTCCGCAAGCCATGCTAGGGAATCTTAGGACTAATGCAAGGAATAACAAACAATGTAATTGATTTAATTCTTCTAAACCCTTAGTAGTAGTTCACAAGAAACCCATTTCATAAACAACTTTATATTTCAAAGGTTCATATTAATAAGCCATTCCATTACCAAGTTCAAACCTCACTTCAAATCTACTTATGCCGATAATCTGGATTCACCCATAGACATAACTCCATCAATCGGGAGTACGGCGTATTCGAATACTGTTCGACTCTGCAGCGTCTGCCCAGCTTTACCCGCACGATGCCCACAACTTGTACGAAATTGGGATAACAAAAATGAACACAAGCTCAAACTTCTCTCCATCCTGCCTGACGAGTAAAGGTCGTGTCGGTCGTCGGCCTTGGCGGGCCCACGCCGAAGTTGCACCCGACTAACCTCGACAACCACTCATCAGTACGAGATACCAAAGGCATTAAAGACGGGCCTTTGGATCCGTCAGTGGCGCAGCCCACTCCAATACTCTCAATCAAAGTTAACCCATCACTTGAGTCCAAAAGAACCAATACACAGAAAGGTTATAGAGAGCCAATACACAGAAAGGCCTCAAAACGACACCAAGATGATATAACCGGTTAACTTCAAAATCAAGCGGGTGGTGGGGTCCATTTGCAGGATTTTAATCCACCGGGATTGTGTTCATTCAAGTCCAATTACTCGGTCGTGACGGATGGGCGTGAACTATGTCACTTATATTGGGCAAAGGGGGTTGTAACCTTAATTTTACAAATGAACCGAAGCATCTCCATAAAATCTTGTAACTTGGCATAATTCACATAATAACCATTCTTTCCAGTATACTAACATGTTTAACCTTGGTTAACAAAGGGGTAACAAGCTCAATATCAGGGTTGGTCATAGATATAACAATAATAATGTCTGGTTTTTCTATGTTGAAATATTTGGACCAAATTACCACATGCAAGCTATATAGTACTCCACCCAAAATAAACCTCTAGCTCCAGATTAGATTCAATCATAATCAAAGGTGCATGACTTGCCTTCAAACTCGGCGTAGTCGTACCACTCTTGTCCGCCTACGGCTGCAACGGCGTGGGCGTCCGCAGCGAACTCCGATCCAACTCCTTCGGCTCCTTTTGGATCGACGGTGACGTAATCTATCGATACACAAATAAATAAAAAGACTAAGCAAATAACTCCAAAAAGGCAAAGGAACCCAGAAAGTGCTAAAGAAAGTGAAATTAGGGTTTGCGAAAGGATTTGGGCATTTATCGGATTTTTGTGGAGGGCGAAACCTAGGGTTAGAATTTTGGTCGCGACAACGAAGTCTCGGATCGCGGTGAAAGTGGTTCCATTGGATTCGGAATAACTCTAGGAGTCGGGAATAGGTCTCGGATTTTGATTTGGTGGTCAAATGGTCAAATAAACAAATAGAGTAGGAATTAATATTTTCTGGATTTATTTTTCAATGGAAAATTGGAATTTCTCTCTCCTTTCTCTCTTCTCACGATGGCTGGCCGACAGAGAGCAAACACCGGCGGTGCAGGGGCCAGTTCTGGCGAGGGGTCGCCGGTTTCTCGGTCCTTGGGGGTGTGCGAACCCGTTCCCCAAGGTTACCGCCGGCGGCGGCGCGCCGGCGAGGCTAGCGACGGCGACCAGCGGCGTGCGGCAGCGGCGCTGTGCGGCGGCGGCGCTCCGGCGACTTCGGGCCGGTGCGGTGGGGCGTGGGAGCAACAGGGAGGCGAGGTGGAGCTGCTGGAGGCGGCGGTGGAGCACAGGGTAGCTTGCAGCGGCGTGACGACGTGCAGCCGGCGCGGCCGAGCAGAGCGGCGGCGTACAGGCGACGGCGCGGAGGCACTCCGGTGAGCTCCGGCAACGGAGTTGATGTGGAAGGATAGGGTAAATGATCACAAGGATACAAGGAACCTATTTTTACCCTTGATTGCGGATGAGGAACGACGAAGTTTGTAAGGCTGAGCACGATCTTGGAGTTTATCCTTGCCCTTTAGAATTGTATTGTTTCTTGTGTTTGCTGTTGTATGCATGAGAGCCACGTATACAGGTAAGCAGCTGCCTGGTCTTGGCTCTGGAAGATGAGCGATGATGCAGCGAGGCTTCCAGAGAAAACTTTCAAAGGATAGATGTACTGTGTTCATACTTAGAGATAGGAGACAGAGGCGATTGGGAGAATGGGTCAGGCTGGGATACAGGAGTGGAAAATAGAGAAAGGAAGGTTGGGCCGGGCCGCAGAAACGGGTCGGCGGCAGAAGGAAAATGACGGCCTGACGACAACGCGGACGTGTCTATGAAGGAATTCGGATAGGGAGTTTTGCACTTTCGGGAGGAGAAGAACCACGAGGAGAAAAGGGAACTCGACAAGAACACCAACGGCTTTTAAAATAGAATAAAACGAAAAACTCGACGCGACGGTTTTCGAAATTCACAAGAAAAGAAAAACGATTTTAAAAAGTTGTAAATTTTAGGACTGTTACAGCTGGTCTCTTTGGAATGGCAGGAACGCAAGAAAACATGGCCGGTCAGCTTGGGGCCCGGATGCGACAGCCAGGCATGTCACTGGCATGATCAAGGATTTAATCTGCCGCTAACCGAGTCATCAGCCGAGTAACGTAAGTGAGCCAGGTAAATGGTCTAAACCGGATATGACTGTGTGAAGGTGAATACGGATGCTGCTTTTTCTGAACGGGATGGAGTGGGTGCGGTTGGCGCTATCCTGAGGAACCATTGGGGGAAGTGCAACATGCTATGGCAAGGCGATATGATAGACTGCCGTATGTTTTAACGGCTGAAGCTTTTGGCAGCTTGCGATGGTGTTCTTCTAGCTACTCTTCATTGGAACCAGAAGGTGATTTTGGAGGTTGATAATAGAGAGTTGGCTAGGCTTACTACCGCCTGAAAGTGGTAGCCGTTGTGCTATCACAGGTATTTGGCATGAAATCAGAGAGCTTAGTAGGGGCTTCGCTTCGTTCCAAATTGCTTGGGTGCGGAGGAATGCGAATAAAGCAGCTCACAGCTGCGCTAAAGCTCCTACTCCTGCTTGGCTGTTGGAATAGAAACTGATTGTAATATTGATCAACCGGTTTAATAAAGCTCTCTTGATTTGTCTCAAAAATAACATTGGCGATTACTAGTTTCTCAAAAAGAAAAACGTTGGCAATTACTACATTCTCATAAAAAGAATTATGGTTGCACATTGAACTATTTTAACATAGATAAATTTTGTGCACCGTTGACTATAATTTTCTCCTAACATATGCTTTTATTCAAGATTGATGACTATCTTTTGTGGGTTATGGTTTATTTTCCAGGTAGAAAATTTATTTAGGTTAAAAGTACTTTAAAAAAGACTTAAATTGGGACAGAAATGTATGGTAGGACACTTTTCGTTCACTCTGTTGTATTGATGACCAAATGGACCGCCCAACATGGCACGGCCCCGCCCAACGGGCCGGCTGGCCGGCCTAGCAGCGGGAAGCGAGGCCTAGGCATGACCCATGGCACAGTGGGCCGTGTCGTGTCGGTCCGAAGTCACAGCCGACCCACCGTGCCATGGCCTAAAACTTCCTATAATAAGTTTAATTTAGGTCCCTCACAATGTAGAATAAGCCTACTTTAGGCCCAAAACTATAGAATAAGTCTATTTCCAGTCGCTCAACTATAGAATAAGTATAATTTGGTACAAGATGTATAGAATAAGTCTATTTTTCGTCTTTTATTTTTTTATTTTTATCGGGCCGTGCCGGGCCAGCCCAGCGTGCTGCAAGGGAGGCCTAGGCATGGCCCAACCAATATCGGGCCCGTGCCGTCCGTGCTTGGGCCGACCAAATCTCCAGGCCTTGGGCTGGGCCGTGGGCCATGGGGCGTATGGCCATCTATACTCGGTCATGTTTGGATCACACGTGGTTTGGCTTCGTCCCTGATTGATGACCCAACTCACAGCGCTCAGTATCTCCTTGAGGTGTGGTGCCATCCGGTGGTGTCGGACTGTCGTTAGACAATGTACGACGATATGAGACGTTTGAGCAACCTGAGCATAGCCCCTTGATGATGTGCCTTCGTATGTTTGGCCCTGCCCTCCCTAGAAGAGAATGGTGGAGATGAAAACGTCGGTGCAGCACCACCCGAGGTCGATCTCGAATCGCCTGGCGCGTGCACAATCTTCTCGGCGCGCGGCTGTTTCTGCGTTGTCGAAGAAGTTGCAAGAGGAAATTACAACTTACAACAGCCTGACCCTGACTGCAAGCTGTTTCACACTTTACATTTGTAAATCATGACTTCGATTCATCCATGATCTGACCCTAATGTGCACAATTGCACACTCTGAACCCAATACTAAAAAATTTTTGTCACTGCTTGCTTTGCAGATTGAAAACAATAAAGATGTACTGAATTCAAAGCCTGTATATCTATGCTCGTTGAAAATATAAGTACATAATAATTTATCCCATAAATAAATCATAACATTGCATAGAGAAAACATGGCAACACATGGATAAACCAACATGAACAGATCACGAGATTTAATCTAAACATGTATACTAAAGAGCTACACCCGAATAGATTAAACATGTGCAGTGCTAGATTAAACATAATGAACTTGTACCGAGGGTTGTCCTGAGGAGGAGGTGGATTCGGTGCAGCGCGGACAACTTGCGGTGGAAGATGTGGACGACGGCGAGCCGCAACCGATCGACGAGGAAGATGAGCCGTGGTGGATAAACAACAAGCAGTAATGCGGAGCGCTTCCCAAAAACCTTATTTGTCCTCTTCCGGTGCACGCCGGCGGAGGGGATGGAGTTGACTACGGTGGCGGCACAGGCCCAGCAAGACGAGCGAGCGAGCGCACATGTGTTCCTCTACTTCTCTCTTGCTCAAGAGACTAGAGAGCATTCTCCTATTTAAGGAGGTCTCACTCTCCTAGAACTAGCAAGGTGGTACTAAAGGTTCACATGTGTGTATCCATGAGGTGGGCTTTTATGATTTTCTAGAAATTATTCTTCAAATGGGCCTTAGCCCACTTAATAATTTCAACAGTGCTTGTCTAATGTCAGCATCACAATTCCGGACATTTGATTTGTTGATTGAACTCTGATCTGGTTCACGTGTGCGTGAGTCGATCTGTAACATTTCTTTTCCTCTTTCTTCTTTTTACTTTCGCATGAAATCTCTTTGTACATCCATGAATTGTCAGGATTTTCCATCTCCCTCTTTTTGATATTTGCTATAGTACCTGGTATAGGGTACATGTACTGTAGGGTAACCATGTATTCGGATGCCTGTACGAATATGGATAGGTGTCCACCAAGGTTAGATATGATTTGGGAAAGACAAATAAAATCTATTATACTAAAAGACATGATTTGAATAGTATTGATCTGATTTCTTTCTTATCTAGTCATATTTCCTATTACTCGGAAATCCAGGAGCTCCAACTAGGTCGTGATTTGCTTCAAAGGGTATTAATCCATCGACCCATGTGGGATTAAAGACAAGTTCTATCAAGTATGAAGACACCCAATCCACCTAAGACATCGAAACACCACGGAATTGACTCGTCAATGCGCTACCGACTAGCCTCTACATACGTCCCATACGCATACTTAGTCTAGTCTATAACAAGCTTCTACTACAACTCATTATACTTGGCGATGGGCCTTATCTATTGATCAAGGTAAACTGGCCACCTGGCTGACTGAACGTAGGGTTATAACCCACACTGGGACCTAAAGTTGTATAAAATATGCCTCCCCTCTATATTTGTCACGATTTCTTGCAGGCCCTGGTATTAGCAGATCCCTTGGAATAACAAATCATATTCCATTTGTCACCAATTGACAGTATGCAATAGTGTTATTTCTTTCTCTCTCTTTTTTTTTGCAAGTGTCGTTATCATATGCGCATGAATTTTTAGTTAAATAGGCAGGTTTAGTGTGAAATCCTTCACCTCTAAAAAAACATAGTACTCTGCATGGACACATCATGATTTAAAAGAAAGCTAGAGCTAGCTCTTCGAAGGGAGGGAGGTCAAAATCTGACCTAATGTTAGAGTTGGTGAAAAATAATGGATTGTTTTGAACTAGTTATTTGACAAGTCTACGTGAAGAATAATTTCTAAGAGCTCATATTACAGAAATTAATTAATCCTAATCATCTAAATTTGTGTAGTTTTATATTTTTTTCTTTGCAAGCACGGGTAAACTGCTAGTTATATTTACATTTGAAAGTATTGGGAGCTTTTTTTTTTTTTGAAAACAGAATAACAAGCCCCAGCGTAATGCTACTATCGTGCAAGAGCAGACGGCACCGAGCAAGCAAGCAACACGTACCAGTAAAAACCCCCCAGAAGGGAGATATTTTAGCAGTGAAGAAGATTTTTCCCGCTACATGTCAAAACCTAGCTAAAGCGCCCGCCTACTTGTCTTGTCCCATAGCGAAGAAACAGAAGCGTCCGAGAGCGAAGAAAAGAAAAAATCGAGCATTGTAGCATCATCATCATCCACGCCCGGCAGCAGCTCGTCGTCGCCCACCTCCCCACCACACACGCGCACCCTTCCTCACCTCACCTCAATCCGTGATATACTGTATGGCGATCCACCCTTATATATGCCTCCTGCGCGAACCCAACCCCGATTCTTTCTTTCCGCTATCCATCGTCACAGTGTAGATTATTATTCGTGTAGAGGACAGGCACTGAGGCACGATATTTATATATGGCGACGCTCTCCTCCTGCAGCCGTGTGAGCACCGCCCGCGGCGGCGGCACCGCAATCCAGCGCCGTCCCCGGCGGCCGGCGAGTGCGTCGGTGATCACCTGCCACCGGAGCTCCTCCTCGGGCAGGGTAGTCCGCACCGGCGCGGCGGCGGCGCCTGCTGCCGCGACGACGGCGTCGCCGGCCGTGCCGCAGAACAAAGAGTAAGTGACAATCTCTGAACTTGTTTGGTATTCTGCTGCTTAATTCGAATTGTGGGCTGATGGAATTAAGTGTTTGTTTGGTTTTGTTGCGCGTAGGTGCTCGCTTCCGACATGGGCGGAGTTCGAGCTGGGCAAGGCGCCGGTCTACTGGAAGACCATGACCGGCCTTCCTCCATCCGCTGTGAGTTAGTTTCTTCAGAAAAAAAAAAACCAAATACGCTGATCGTGTAGATGAAAACTGGGTTATGAAACAGATAATTAAGCTGGATTGTGTTCTTAATCATCAGGGAGAGGGCCTGACCCTTTTCTACAACCCGGCAGCGAGCAAGCTCACTCCCAACGATCAGTTTGGCATCGCATTTAATGGTAACGGAACACTCTCGGTTCCCTTTTATATAAGTGTCAGAAATAATTTGGGCTGTAATTTAGTATGATTTGGAGTTGGTGGCTGATTAGATGTGAGTGTTTGCTGCAGGTGGTTTTAACCAGCCGATCATGTGCGGTGGTGAGCCGAGGCAGATGACACTGCAAGAAAGGGGATCAGCTGATCCTCCAATATATACCATCAGGATACTTGTGCCCCAACATGGTCAGTCACTGATTTGTTTTTTTAATTAAAATATGAATGAATTGCCAGCAATTTTTCATTAACTTTAGCTAGCTTTTGGTTGAATTGACCGATACACCCAACTTCAGTATCAGAGTTATATCTTGAATAGTTGAATTGAAAAATAAAAGTTTACACTATATATGTGTGCATCTCAAGATGACATTTTTCATTAACCAGAACTCATGATGTTCAATTGATTGACTGGCAATATTCTTAGTAGTACTGTAATGGCATGTTTGCCATATAAAGGGTAAAATTTTGTCTGTTTGGTTTGCTTTTGCAGCCATGACACTGATTTTCTCGTTCACAAATGGAGTGGACTGGGATGGACCGTACAGCCTCAAGTTCAGGGTCCCCAAGCCATGGTTGAACAAGCCTTTGAGCTTCTTCAACGAGGTAAAATTTTCACTCACTAACTTGATTACTATCTTTGAGTCCATCTCTTATAGACAGGGAAGGTAAATTGTACTAGTTAGCATTTCTTGATATTTCTAAGCACTGGAGAAGTTGAAACTTGAAATCCCTCTTTCGTTCAATGCTCGATGTGTTCTATACTTCTATGACTTCACAGCAAACAATATTTGCTCTATGACTTCACAACTAACAGTTTTTGTTCAGATTACATGGTTTAACCCCCGACTTTTACAGTGCATCGTTTGTGCTAATAAAGGAAGCCTTGTTTTTGCAGGGTTTGGCAGACGAACTGAACAGAGAAGGCGCCTGCGACAGAGCCATCTTCCCAGATGAAAACATTGTCATCACAAGCTGCGAAATGGGAAGCTACTACGAAGAGGGGGTAATTTAACTGTTTTCACATTTATGTTTTGCTCGAATTCATTATCAGTTCTTCCATTTGTGAACTGTTGTTGCATCCCATGGCAGGGAGATCGCTGCAAGCTAGACATTGTGTCAGGGTGTATGGACCCCGACTCGCACTTGTATGATCCATTCGCAACCGTGGATGATGGCTCCTGCCCAATGGAATCTGATTCTGAGGAATGATGATGATTTGTACCGTAGTCAAGTTTTATGAGTAAAGAGAAGTCGTATTGGACACTATTGTTCATTTGTAAAAAGAAAGAGAAACGACACAATGAATATGATGTGTGATACCAAGTACAAGAAAGTACAGATCTGGGAGAATTATACTCCCGTTAGGATTTAGGGTTATGATGTGTGCTGAATTTAGTACAAGAATATACAACTAAAAGGCATCATACAGCTATGGTTGTTCATTTGTGATAAAATTCCTCTGAATTGAGTAAAGATCGACCTATACACATATCTCATCAAAGCAAGTGTCAGCATGACCAGAGGTTCTAAAAACAAGGATAACTCATAAACAAAGAGCAAAAATACGAGGGATAAGCCACAAGTGATTTGCATGCTTAACTCAACTTTTTGTCCCTAGTATCTAAAGCTAGAACACTTCCCCAACTACCAAAAATTGGTTAAGGTCCTATTATTTTAGCTTAGGATTATTATAATCTAGATTATTATGAATAATTAAAAAACAGACGGATTATTAGAATAACTTATTATAATACGAAGCCAATATTATTATAATCTGATAATTATTGGTGAGAAATTACCCATATGGCCACTCCACTGTCCACTCCCTCCCCTATTTACAGCTAAACCCACTCCACTGTCCACTCCTCCTCTTTATAGATAAACCCAGTAATCCAACCTTCAAGGTAACAAACAACTCAATTAATTTTCCTCTAGCCTAGTAATCTAACTCAATAATATAGGCTACAATAATCCTATCCTAAGTGGAAAGAATAAACGCTGAAGTGTGCGCATTTGATTTGTGGCCAAAATTTGAGAATGTTACTTGTGTTTGTATTGTTTGCTCTAACACCATTCTGGCCTGTTTTTCCTTGGTTCCTTTTTTCTTTTGTTGATTGTTTGGGCTGTAAGCTAAACAGACCCAAAATAACTACCAAAACATGTGAGCCGAGAAGGAAATGACTGCCAAAACAGGTGAGCCGAAACTGCTCTAAAACAGTGATACGGACTAAATACATCCATCTGGAATAGTTGGAGGACATGTTTTGTATAAGGTAAACAGTATAGTGGCTAAAAATTTTTCTCGTTGCCTGTGAACACACTTTTCAAACTACTATAGAAATTTCTTTAAAAAAGCAGATGAATCTATTTTTTAACTTTTTAATGGTTAATACTTAATTAATTATGTGCTAATCACGTTTCTTATTTTGCATGTTCTTAATAATCCATGCGGTGGTGAAAATCTATTTAGAATGCGCCCCAAATCTAGAGTTAAGGGAGTACTTTCTTTTCCCCTGGTTTTAGAGTTAAGGGAGAAAGTAAACTAAGTCAATTTTAAGGGACAAACTTGTCGCAAAATGGACAAAGTACTACCCGCTGGTACAATTCCAACATTTCCAGGCATTCGCTGCAACTTTATTTATCTACGTACTGGAAAAATGCCGTTCATGTCTGCTTAGACTACCAACAAGTTAAGGAAAACCAAACCATGAAAAATTGAAAATCCACAGCGCGCCTCTCCAAATAATCCAAGCAAACTGATGCAACCATGCAATTCAGTCACAGTTACATTACGTAAACAAGGCATACATGTCAATGTAACATAACATGCCATCAATGACGCCAGTTCACAGATCCACATATTAATAATGGAGTTGCACAAACCATCTTACTACAAGGGCAAAGTTAAGTTGCAGTACAAAGTCATTCATTTTGAGTAGCCTCACAGCTTAGCCGCCTCCAACCTGGCGTTTCCAGGAGTCCTCCACAATAAGCTCGTCAACTCCCCAGTCCTCATAGCTATTTCAACACACAATAAACAATAATAAGGTTACAGAATTAGGAAAAACTTATGTGTCTTGTTCAAAACTTCAAATCTCACCTTCCATCAGGTAAGTACCGCCTGATTGTGAATGGGATCTTCCGTGCTCTCAGCTCTTTCATGGCAATCTAATTTGCACAAAAACACAAGGTTTAGCGGACTAGGTAAATTTGAAAGCTAGAATAAAATCAACTGACAGTAACAATTTTCAGAAAAAAATCAGAGAAGTCATATTTATAATTAGATGTTGATGAGTGCAGTTGACGAATTGGTTTTGTCAGAGTATTCTACCGAAATATTTCAGTTATCAACTTATCATGGCTAAAACATTCGACCTCCAATGAAATATAAGATTAAAAACTAAACATAGAAACCTTGTCGGTATATCTGAGAAAAGCCATTTAAGACACTTGAGAAAACTCTAAAAAAAACTAAATTTTTTATCATGGCATTAAGGGACTATTCTGCAAACCTTCAAAATTTTAAGATTGAAAAACAATATGTAGTCAACAAAAAAGATGGAATACATTCATATTGCCAGAAGCACGGGGTTTCCCTGTCTCTTTTTTGTTGTCTGTCATACAAAGTTTGGCATGAAGAGCAAATACCCACCAGCAAACCTTTTCCTTTTTCCAGAATTTCTAAAACATCTGGTTAACTTTTCCTATGTAAAACCCAGGATACATGTTCATAAATGATATAATGAACATCCCAAATGTTAGAAAAAGGATGGAGTTAATATATATCAAAGTTCCATTCCAGGGACAACACCGGCATATTTACCAACCCTAAAACATATCAAGTGTACAATGAAACTAACCTTTGGTATTGGACTATCAGACATTTTAACCAATATATAGAATTAGCCAATTGCCAATTCAACACAAACACCAATTTCGTGATATTTGAAATGCTATTGGAAAAAAAAATGTATTAGCCTTAACTGATAACTTCTGTCTGTCTGGATGTAAGAACTAGATCAAATAGTCAGGGACTCAGAGTGCTTGTCAACATTTTTCCTATCAGTTTTTTATGTGGTGTAAATAAACCACAGAATCACAAGGCAGGCTACAAAATAATACTTAGACTAGAGCATTTAGAGTCTTGATGAAAGAACTATATGCAAGTTCACTAGTACCATTTGTTCAGTGTATCTTGTGCATAATAGTACAACTGCAGATGAAAACTTCTTGTCAGTGCATATTTGGATTTTAAACTGACTAATGGCACAGTGGCCACCCATGATGATAAAAAAGAATACATTTTTCCCAGTGGAATAGCACACCAGTACTGAATTATTGATTGGATTGCTGGCTATGTCTGCACACAATCACAAACAACTATTAAACATGTGTTCTATTGATTTATATTTTGAACATTAATGGCATTAATTCGTTGGCAGCCAGGTACATGGCATATGACTAAACATGAAAAATCAGTTGTTCTATATTGACAAATAATGTTTATTCTAAAATTTAAGCTTGGTAACTGGAACTGGCAAATATCAAAATAATAAATATGTAGATGTTACTATTTGTTTGAATAAGTACTGATTACATGTATAGTTTGGAAAATTTAGAATTTACCTCAAGAGGATCAGTTTCTCCCTCAAGCTCAACCATAACTGGAGCATTCATGCTATAAAATAACAGAAAGGGTCACTAACATTGTAGAACAAACTCATTAGCCATGAAATTGGCAATTTTGCAATAGGATTTACAAAAACATACCTTATCTGTAATGCACGTGTACCCAAGATGCGTGCACGCTCATACTTTGTCATATACTTTGACGTTTTGCGTGGGCGCTGAGTCTTTTCTTGTTCCTTATCTTCAGCCTCAGCCCCTACAACCTCATCAGTGGCATCCTCATTGTTATTCTCAAGTTCCTCTTCAGCCCCTTCCTGTTCAACAGATGTGCATCAGTTAACATTAACAAATAACATCAGTACATGAAGATAGCAACGTGTGTACCTCAATTTCAGGCTCTGGGGGCTCATCCTCATACCTGCAAAGGAAAAGAATCTGTAATTTCTAACTCATATCCAACAAAACAATCCTTTAAAAGTGGCATATAACAATCAGTGTTTGAGCAATCAAATAGATGTACAAAGAAATACAACTAGTTGGGTTAGGCAGAAAAGACTGAATCACACATCCTTATTCCAATTAGAAGCAACACGTTAGAGATCCTTTTAGGGTGATTTTAGCTCGTGTGTGACAAAGACAGCTTCCCATTTCAGTACCATGACCATCTATCTTAATATGTTATAATAGATTTTATTTCTCTTTCCTTTTCTACTTTCTTTCCTTAGATATCTTCTCTTTTGCCCTTTGTTTATATTGCTTCTTACATGCTTTGCACACCAAGCCTCCTATCATATCAGTTACATTGTCCCCCTTGCCTACCGATCAAGCTAATCCTTTCCAGATCATCTCCATGTCCCCCGGATCAGGCAGGGCCATGCCCATGGAAAGGAGAAAGAAGCCAGGGCAGCCGGGCCACAAGGGCAAGAGCACCTTGCCATCCCAGGTCGTATTCAATGTTTTATTTCGGTACAGAATCATCACAGGATTTTCATATAGTTTGTATCTAAGTTCCCAACAAAAATCTTGAGCAGGATTGTCCCATTAACCCTATCTATTTATCCAAGCAAACCTTAATTTGAAATATTCCCATGTATCCACTTAAACAGACCAGCTGGGAAACAAAATTTACATTCTTTGTGGTAACCCCTTGAGTTGCTGGCAAAACATCCAGACAGCTTCTAAGAGCTATTACTTGACTCAGCGAACGAAACATGCCCTAAGAATAAAATCCAAAGGGGCCTCTTAGCAGCCATAACCACCAGTATGGATCCAACATCAACACTTCCAGTTTTACAAAACCAACCATGACGAGCGCTAACTAATCACGAATGCAGATTTCTACATGATTCGCCCTGGGATTAGAAACAGACGATACCCATCGAAACCCTAGCTTGGATTCCAATCGATCAAACGAAAAAAAAGGACTAGGGGGAGAGGGAGACGAACCCCATGTCCATGTCGTTGTAATCATCGTCCGCCATGGCTGCCGCTAACGAGCGCCGCCGATTCCGGCCGCTACAATCGCTAGGGTTTCGCCGCGGGGCCGCCGGAAAGAGCCCGACAAGGAGGAGCAAGTGGGAGGGGCTGTGCGTTTGGAAGCGCCAAAACGGCCCACGAGTGACGAGTCCGGGAAAAAAAAAAAGGGTCCCCGAGTCCCGACTCCGGTCCACCGTGGAAGGATCTAGACCATCCGCAATTTTCATCGTTAGAATTATTACATTTTCTTTATTTAATATGTAATAGTGACATTTTTCTATTTAAAAAATTGTTATAGGCTCCTATTGTATCGCCGGTATAGATAAGCAGCCACACGAACAAAGCAACGGAAAACTATTTTTAAATAAAATTTTTGTAGTTATATTATTTATAGTTTGAAATCTAAGGCTAAAGAATCTACGATGAGAACACCTCAAAATCATATCTTTACCTATTATAAAAGTTTACTGTCATCATCCGTCGGATGACGTGACGTCATTGCACGTTCTCAACTTTTATTTCATTGTCCAAGTCCAGCTCGCACACGAGTGCACGACCGCTCGCGCGAGCAGAGAGTTCGATTCAATCCCGTTCGCCACCGAGGCAAAATCCCGTTCGCCATCGAGGCAAAGCTGCCGGCACATGCAGCACATCTTGCTGCTAGGCGAGCGCCACGTGGAGGAGATGGTCGGCGAGCGAGGCGGGAGGCAGCGGCCAAGGCTGCACCATCGGTGGAGGAGGCCGGAGTCGGCGGCCGATGCTGCTCTGTCGACCGAGGAGGCAGAAGTCGGCAGCTGGCATGCTCTGTCGAATGAGGAGGCGGGAAGCGATGGTCGGTGTTGCTCCATCGGCGGAGAAGGCGGGAGACGGCGGCCGGCGTTGGTGTGCGGTGGAGGAGGCAGGAGGCGCCGGCCGGCGTTGCTGCGCCGGCAGAGAAAGCGGAAGGCATCGGTCGGCGTTGCTGCA
>CM002481.1:16949127-16988409 GCA_000325765.3 Leersia perrieri
ATATAAGGCAAAAAAGAATAAGCAATGAGCCTAGCTCCCTGATATGGTGGAAGCTACTTTTCAATCCTTGGTGTTGGCACTAGGCAGACATGATTCAGGAAATACCAGTAACCAGTGACTAATATTTATTGGGCATTACAGCTGCCTTTATAAGTGCCTGTGCACCCTTGTAATATTATTCTAAATAAACTATCAAAGACAATGAGATCTTTATCTAAAAAAGATCAAATGTGTTACAAGGGAAAGTAAGCACATATTGGTACACCGAATATCATAATTCCACCTACTCGTTAATCGTATAGTGATATCCAACAAAATGGAAATGATAATTCTTAAGAGCTCATCTCATGTATAAAAACAGAACAATGTTTAGGCTGCATACACTCTTACAAGCTGTACATGGTACCATTTTTATCATAAGGTGCTACGGCTCACCTTCGAAGAATGCTGTACAGTTCAGGCCTTGCTCTCATCCAATCAGAAAAGCTAACTTCTTCTGAAAAGTTTGATTGTTGAACAGAGCAAACTGAATGAACATAGACAGCAAAGCATATGAGGAAGTAATAACGCTCCAAGTACTCGACAAAGAAGGAAAGCGATGCCTCCCGTTTCATCTCATCAGGTTGCCGAAGAATATTACTGCGGTACGTAGCAATAGCCTCTCTTAAGTTCTGCCATAGTCACAGCAAGTCATAACAATAAGTATTCCAATAGAGTTGTATTTAGTTAGTATCATACAGAGCAATTTTGGTATACCTGCATTGAATCACATTTATCGATAACTTTGTCAACTTGCCTTTTTCCCTCAACACCACCCTGATCAAATGCGATCACAAAGTGACCACGCTGAATGTGTATTGTGTTATAAAAAAGGAATATAAATTAACAGATAAAAGGTATTACCTCCAGAACTCGTACCAAGCTCCTAATGACAGAATACTCTCCTCTGAGGATTGCTTCTTCTGAGCTAGGCATATGATCGTCTACATCATTTCCAGAATGGAAGACTTTTCCAATCGAACTTGTCCTAGGAATTCCTGCAGTAAAGAGCACTCGACACACCTCAAAATAAGAAAATTCAAACACAGAACCTGCAGGCATAAACTGTGAGCATATTATGCAGCATAAATCTAGCAAGATACGATGTGCATATAGTAAGTACTAAGTAGATAGGCTTCATTTGTAGTTAATAAATACTAAATCACCACATGATGGTTCAAAATAATCATAAGGCTATGAAGAATATCATTTATCAATCAACTCTACACACAGGTAGCAGAAGAAACAATGTCACCAACCAAATTGCAGTATTTGCTTACCTGACGATCCTATCCGGTTCAGGTAAATCAATGTAGCTATAACCATACCAGTGGTTGTCCTTCCCCTCCCCATTTGACAATTAAATATGATTTCAGTTTCTATATCAACTTGAGAGATTCGACGTACCTGTTTGAAACAGTGAAGTTCAATGTTATGCAATTATCAGCTTAATTACCAAACTTAACATCATGTGCTGTCAAATTTCATTACACAATATCAATCGCAAGGTGTCTATAGATGATTGAACCCTGGTAAATGTGGATCCTATCAACTGTGGAAAATTAGTTAAAACCTTTTTCCAACAAAACATAAAAGGTAGCACATGGGGAAACAACATGACAATCACACAGATATCAATGTAGCAAGCCAGACTCAATAAGTGAATGTCTAATTATGCAAAGTGTACGAAAACTCTAGTTTTCACCCAAAAAAAAAAACAAGTGCAGATATTTGCATGAGCAACTGTGTGGCACATTTAACAATAACATACAGAACTAACCAGATTGTCAAAATCTCCTTCTTTCGGGGCCTTTTCATCAGTAATAGGAACACGCTCATAATCTACAAGGTAACCTTGATGCTGCAATTCCTCATAGACCTATACAGGAAATACATCCTCAAAGGTACTAAAAACTACTACAAAACAATATAACCAAAACCATAAATTTGTTCTTACCTCAAGGGGGGTCTTGACTGTATCAGATACCACAGACTCCCACTGGTCCACCATCTGACCATTCGGCAGCTCATCAGTAACTAGGATCTTATTACCATATCTGCTCCATCAAATATTCAGGTAAAAAAATACAACTCTTAAGAGTATATATGAGCAGAAAACAGTATACTTAGCAACTACGTACCGTGAAGCTTCCTGAAGAATATCTTCTTTCAGGCGAAACTCCATTTGTTCCACTCTTTCCCGATTAATTCCCTAGGTTAGTAGTATAGATACCCAAAAAAAGTTAAAATGGAAAAATAAAATGATAATAGAACAATGTTGTTCATGTTAAAATGGTAACTTCACGTTGAATCAAAATTGTTTTTGAAGGGATAACCTTTTCAATATAGTTCATGTTTCTATAACCTTGAAAATATATCTAGAATTACCCGAATCAAATAAGATTTACCAGGGAAAGCATTCCATATCTGCAGTAGCACTAATGCATCATTGTTCCTTTAGAAAATATATTTTCCTGGGTCTCAGGACATTTGTATCCTAACTTCTGCTGTGGATGTTTATCAAGAGTGCAAGACAAACTGTTTTTGGTTGAAGTCATTTATGGCCTTCTCATTCAATAAAGGAGAAATATATATGCATACACGCTGTAGGCATGACTAGAATAATATAAGGCAAAGCACTTGAGTCGAGGGATGAAAGAATACCGTATATTCAAGGTTTGAAAAGGGCCTTTCGACATCTCGCAGAACAAAAGGGCGACCATTAATGTAGATAACCTGTATGCATTGGTGGAAAACACAACTTACTATATTCCCTTTTTGTCAAAGAACAAATAAAAAAGACATAAGGTGCCTATATAGGGAGAAGTATATTTATTGTAACAAGGAAAGGGCGGAACATGTTCAACTGACACTTGACTGCAAGCTAAGCAAAATAGTACCAAACTCACTTGAAATTTCAAATATACATACTGTTAAGGCACACATGTCAAGTTATGTAACTTTGCTAATTACAAATTACTAGAGGAATTTTTTATATATTTTTTATTTATTTGTCTACCCACTGAGAATAGAAAACTGATGCTCTAGACAGTTCAAAATCTATTTTTTATTCCATTCTTTGTCAGTTTTGAAGTGGCAGGCATAATAAAATGTTTTTATGCTAAATATGTTTAATTTTCAAACGATTATTCTAATTTATGACAGTGTTCTTACTGGCTCTTCGCGAAGACTATGCCATAGAACATGGGTTTGTTTTCCCTTCTTTTGTGCTCCAATATGATTTAACACATTTACAATTCCTTTCATTGTCGGCATTGCAACACCATGAACACGCAAGGAACCCGCCTGAAAAACAGATTGCAGAAGTGAGTAGATGACAGAAATTTATGAATGATTGAGAACCCAGGCTGTCGCTGAATTTTTACCAGATAAAAAGTAAATAAAGTACAAATTGAAAAACATAGTATAGGGTTATTCATTCAAAAGTTTATAGTCAACATGCTAGATGAATCGTTTAGTCCATAAAAAAGTCCCATGCGCCCTTCGAACTGTTTTCTCACAATATTATATCTTCTTTCATCCAAGACTACGATGCCTTAGCAGAAACACTGGAAGTGTTTTGTTGAGAAGAAAGATATGTAATGTGCATGTTCATGATTGTGATCAACAAAAACCATCAAAAACATCTAAATGCAAAGTTGTGTAGGATTAACATTCTTTTACTTAGCAATTGTTATGAGATTTGCATGTAAGATTCTGAAAACAAGTAAAGGCATCTCGGGAAGGAAAACATGATTATCATAGGATGCGCACACGAGAATCGAACATGCTGCACATGGTTCCGAACGCACGCAACCCATAAAGCAGAAGAGCAGCGCACGAAACATGTGTGTGTGACACAGAAACAGCCAAGACAGTTTTACTTTGGGGGTCGTGAACAGGAGGAAACAGATTAGAGACAACGAAAGCGCGCAGCTGTCCCAAAAAAAAAAGGAAATTGCCTCAGATTCCCAAAGCACGCAATGGGTGCCAGGGAAACCGATGAATTCGCAGCGCGCAGAGGCATACTGATCCGGCACACAACACACCATTCAGATTGAGATTAGGCGAGCTGGACGAAAGCGCGCACCTGGCGGTAATTGGGCGCGCCGTCGATTTGGGGCGAGAGGCGCTTGTTCTGGCATCCGGGGAAGTGGTCGCTCTTGAGGATGGTCTTCTTCCCGAGCACGGAGCCTCCCCTCGTGCTGATGACCTGCTCCGGCACCGCCTGCTCCTCCATCACCCCCACCGCCTCAATTCAATCCTCCACGCGCGCCCCTCCCCCTCCGGCGCATGCGACCGGCTCCCTCTCCGCTGCGGCGGCGGCGGCGGCGGCGAGAGGGATTGGTGGCAAGCGGGAAGGCGATAACGCGGCGATGAGATGGGATGGGAACCAATAGACGACGCGATGCGGGGGAGACGAGACGAGACGGAGAGCGAGCGAAGCGAAGCGAAAGGGGACGGTTGGGGTAGGGAGGCCTTGCCTTATACTGGTTGCCTAGTTGGGGAGATGGATGGATGGATGCAACGGGCATGTGGCGATGGGGATAGGTAGAAATACTCCTGCTCCGCAGCAGCAGTAGTAGTAGTACAGCGCTCTCTCTGTCCCTTTCTCTTTTTCTCTCTGGACTCCGTGGTGTGGTGGCTGCCTGCCATGTGTTGCAGTACAAGTTTGGTACTGCTACTCCTCCAGCTTCAGACAGAGTCAGCTTCGGTATACTGGAGCAAAGGTAAGGCCTCCTCCGACAAGCAGCGATATGGCTGGCTTAAGTTGGAATTTTGCAAACACGAAGATGAGAGAACACAAAAACACAAACAGCCGGCGACTATCATGTCGCCTATCTCACACGGAAACCAAGGCTCTACGAGACAACCTAAACGTCTATGCTAGCTCCTTCTCCATCGTTAGTATATCTTTATGCTTTTATTAAAAATACAAAGAGATAACTCTTATAGATAACTCATTGGAGAAATTGACTTTACTAATATATAATATCTTTTAGATGTCTTAT
This sequence comes from Leersia perrieri, assembly GCA_000325765.3. NCBI lineage: Eukaryota > Viridiplantae > Streptophyta > Magnoliopsida > Poales > Poaceae > Leersia > Leersia perrieri. The sequence goes on from CM002481.1 coordinate 16,954,179, forward strand.
AGCTAGAACTAGCTATAACTATTGGAGAAGGCCTAATAATCCAGCCGGTTTATTGGCTGTAAGATTTTTTATATCTTTCTTGTAGTACACCTATATGCTAGTTAACTCTTTATTATTGATATATGTCCTGTATATTTCTCTTATAAAGTTTTTTTTTCCAAGCGGGCTGTAAGTTTACATCCTGCTTCTTTTCTCTCTTCTCTCCTCTCTCCTCCATCTTAACATTTAGCCAGCTTAAAATCAGCTATTATACTTCTCCTGCAAGGAGTAGTACGGGACCCCATGCACACGAGATAGGCGTGCCGTGTCACACCTGATTAAAAACTGTTAGTAGTAATAATGAATACTACGTACTGATCAAGTTGTATTGTAAACTGGAGTGGTGTAGTTTTCAATCTCTAATCTCTCGAGTCTTGACGGGTCTGGATGTGAAACTGAGAAGGGATTGGTCGATCCACAGGTAAAAAGCAGCGGTCGGTGGCAGAAAGTCCTAACCGAAACCCCGCTTTTTCACCCCCGCGCCACCGGTGGCCGATTCGCGCGGGCGGGTTTCTCGCCTCGCCACCGGCGCGGTGCGGTGCGGGCGGCATGTTCTCTTCACCCCCAGCATTTTTTTTGCTACCCTATCCAGGCCTCGCGTCTAGTCGTGTCGCGTCGCGTCGCGCGGCTCGGCAGCATGGGTGGTGGGGGAAAAAACGGCATATCCGCCGTTGCAGCGGCCGTGCGCGCGGCATATCCACCAGGAGCGGGGGCGCGCGTGGGCCGTGCGTGCGTGCGGGTCCCTGTGACCCAGGGCGAACAGGTTGGAAGGCTGGAAGCCTGGAACTGATCCGGTGGCGCCCGCCCGCGATCGCTGCGCTGCTGGCTGCTGCCATTCCGGGGCGTCGCGACACGGCGCCGCGTCAGAGCGTGTGCATGTGTCTCGCGCGCTCGGTTGGTTTGGTGGTTGGGGTTTCGCAGCGCCTGCTCACGTTTTCTGCCTTGCCCCGTTTCGGATAATCGGATTGCGATGGGCGACTTCCGCCTGCCTCCCGTCGTTTTTCTTCTGTTGTGTTCCCTGTTTGTTTAATGAGCAGATGATTGCGTCCTACTGTACACAGTCTCGTTTACCAAGAACGCACATTTCCAACATGCTCCGTTTCAACTAGATAAAATGCCAAATAGTACATTAGACCACACTACTATAGTAGAATAAGCCTGCAACTAGCACAAAGAGCTGTATGATCGATCGGAGTTTGATGGTCCGTGATGCGAGTTGCATGATCGATCAATCAATACTAGTAATACTCATAGACCGAAAGGCACACGCCGATGCTTTACACGAGGACCCGATGCTTTACACGAGGACGTGACCAAACGCTCTCAACGTGAGATGAGACATCCTCGTAACAGTGAAGGAAGGAGAATACCACAGATCTGCCATGTGTTGTGTGTCAGAGGCCACTCCGAACGCTTTTTCTATGCGCTTGGGCATGGCATGGAGCTTGCACCACAAGTTATGCACCGACAAATGACTTCTCCATTTCTCCGGCCACTACTTGGCAGTTGGCACCTTTCTTGTCCCCACATCCAGAAAGGCAGATCAGAACTTGAATTAACAATTTCAGCTTGGGTAATCACTTTTTGTTAAGGCCGTGTTCCATGACTGTTCTTTTAATAGTGTCGCATGCAAAATGAAAACATTACTAGTGTGTGATTACATAAGTATTAGCTTTTTTAAACTTGAAAAAAGATTGATTTGATTTTTTAACAACTTTCGTGCAGAATATTTTTTTCTTAAAAACATATAGTTTAACCGTTTGGGTAGCGTACTTATAGAAAACACCATGAAAAACATCGTTCCGAATAGCCCAAACCACACAAACGTACAGCCCATAAGACAATGGATGAAGATCCAGTATTTGCTTTAAAAGTTTCAACCTCTTATTAAGTACTCCCTCTGATTTTATACGGTTGACGTTGGCTAGCTCAGACATCAAAGAAAAAAATTCGGAGGGAATATGATATTTTTTGATTTTTTATGCTGATATAAATGATAAATCATAACCATTGGAGGCTATGAACAGGCCATATCACGCCCTTATAACACAATGACCTACGGCAAGAAACAATATTAAGGGCAAGTCCGCTAGTGTATGTTGATAAATGAATAGTGTTGCATGAAAAACGAGAAATGTCTTTAGTATGTGACTAATTGAGTATTAGTTAAACTTGGAAAATGGATTAATTTGATATTTTAAAACAACTTCCCTGAAGATTTTCTTTAAAAAAAAGCGTGACGTTAGCAGTTTGAGAAACATGCAAGGGGAGATGCACTATTCTTTCTAGCAAACAGCTACTAGCGAAACCCACCCTAAGAATACAACATCTCGACACAACTCCATCGACGCCTTTGTTTTGGAGAGAGAGATAGTGAGAGAAAAGATGGATCCATCCTTAACACGCCCCCTTCCATAACCCCACTGAATCATCAGCATGGCCATTTGTGGTGGACAGGAATGACATCGCAAAGGTAATGAGCCATCCGAAGAAAGTAGATAGAGGGTAGATCTTCAAACACCAACGTCTCATTAGAGTTTATGGCACTTAGGATGCCACTGTCACCCATTCGGGGAAAATCTATTAAATTAGGATTTTTTTTTTTGAAAAAACAGGGATGAAAAGGAGCCACAACAATGCTCTATGTGGTGCAGTGATTGAAAAGCATCACCGTCATTGGCCTAACGGACTAGGCTTTCACTGAAAAACTCTCTTTCCTCACATGCCATTGTATCCCATGTTTCCATTGACTGCCGCTGCTTAGACCCCCTTCAGCTTGCAGCTAGCCGGCCATGAGTAACAAAAAGAAGTGTGTGCCACCAAACTCAACTGAGCAGTCAACACACCATTGTCTACCGGCAAACCGCAACCACAACAGGACCTCCACCATCACACCATGTCGTGTGGGTGCTCAGCCTGCTTCTGTTGGTGTCACTGCCACATCATCGTCATCTCCAAAAGCCATTATTTTCAACATACTGTATCCATGCCTTCTACTTTGTAGCGGGCCAAGATAGTTGCCCCGTCATCACTATCTCAGACCTCACCGCCTTTGATGCGAACTGCTGCCCTGGGTGGCCGCCAAGTTGCAATGGTGCCAAACCTGGCCTCTACCACCAGAGAGGCACAGGTCTAGGCAAAGGCTACATCTGCACCATTGTCCAACCGTGAGCGCACGTGCACCTCAGGGTACTTGCCCAAATGATGGAATTCTCACCTCCTCATAATTGCCACACCCTCTTTTTGGCCTCCACGCCGAGCCTGCTAGAGATACCTCCTTGCCACCGTGCATGCCTAGGACACCATCTCATTGTGCTTGTTTCACCCTGGTCTCTACCACCTGCACACTTGCCCCGCCCGCTGCCTCGTTGCTGACAGCCTAGCCCCTTCCACGCCCTCTACCCACTGCCAAGCACCATCCATTGCCCACTGTGACATCCCGACCCCGGGCTTAATAGGATTGATGGAATATTCATAGCAACAAGTTGCAACTTCTTTTCCGGAAGCCCAACTTGAGAGAACTCCGAGGTTAAGCATGTTTGGCCTAGAGCAATCTTGGGATGGGTGACCTAAAAAGACTTGTATTGGTTTGTGAGGGAAGTCTTGATCTCCTAAAGAGCAGCCATGTGTTAGCGGGCTCGACCCAGCCCGGGTGAGGGGGTCGGGGCGTGACACCCACCGACTCCTCCTTGATAGACCTTCCTAGAGAGCAACCATGGGTGCGTATGAGTGAGGACAAAGTGCACAGAAAAGAAAAGACTTGTATTGGTTTGTGAGGGAAGTCTTGATCTCCTAAAGAGCAGCCGTGTGTTAGCGGGCTTGACCCAGCCCGGGTGAGGGGGTCGGGGCGTGACACCCACCGACTCCTCCTTGATAGACCTTCCTAGAGAGCAGCCATGTGTTAGCGGGCTCGACCCAGCCCGGTGAGGGGGGTTGGGGCGTGACACCCACCGACTCCTCCCTGATAGACCTAACTGTGGAGGACTAGAGGTCCATATTTAGATAAATTGCCATTGCATCTAGTCTCATTGGTTTGCCAAGACCTCTATGAGATGGAGAAGGATCCCCGCTGCTTTCGTCCTTGTGCTCACCTAGCTTAGTCGGGTATTGTATGGTTGCTCCCAACTCGCACCTAGGGCGGAGTGACATGGGCGAGAGAGAAGTTAACCAAGTGCAAATGTGCAATAATAAAAGAAGAGAAGAAAACATTTTTAAATCACACCAACCAAATAGAATGAGATATGTTATTAAGAAGCTGTCCTATTTCAGAATCTCCGTACTAAAAGAAATGTTTAAGCCTGCAAATGAATGTGCACCACGCTTAACAGTAATTTGTTACAGTTAATACTATTATCTTCCACATTTGTACCACTCTATACACTTTTAAGGCTAAACCGAATGTATTAAAGTAATTGGCTTGTCTGAAGGCCTTTAGGGTGTCTTTTCATGACAGCTCTTTTCCTGTGGTTCTCATTTTAACACTTTATAAATATATAGTTTTAAAAACAATAATAAAACATGTATATTTATATTGGAGAGTGTATCGATCTGATTAAGACTGATCCTAGTTTGCATATCACTAACATAAATTAGATTATTAGAACAATCAGGTAGAGGCACTATTGCAAAAGATTGTTAGTTGGACACACGAAGATTAGCATTTGCTCTCTGCGGACGAAGCATATATGTTCCACTCAACAAAAGGCAGAGCATTTTGGCTAAGAATATTGGAACTGGGCTTCTAAATATAATTGGAGCGGTTATATAGTTTAAATGCAACTGTACATAAAAGTGAACTCCACATCAACAATTGCAATTCTCTACATAAAAGTGAGGCTGTGTGCGATTCTATGGAATGCCACCAATTCTCTTTTCTTCCCCCCTCTCCCCGTACCCTCAATCTTCCGATCTACTCCTCTCTGAAACCTCTCGTCAGGGATCTCATTTTCAATTAAAATTTGTCCTTGTTTTTCGCCAATTTCCGAAATTTGTCATGTTTCTTGATCCCGCACGCACAATACCACAAGAACACTCTATCCGTTGCACGCTACATCACATATGAATCGAACCGGAATACCACTACGTTATCGCAAGTTGAGCCCATGTTTGAGATGTTCCTGCAGCCCATATTTTCAGATCGGTTTGGGACTCTTCCTGCACACGTACACGTCGTTCCATATTCCCGAATGGCTCACAGACGAGGATAGTTAGCGGTGGTAAGCGGTGGCAGCGGTACTTAATCTTTGCACGTAAAGATCGATGGTTAATTGCTTCGTTTCTATTAACAGAGAGATTTCCTGCCTCTGTAAAAAAATGTTGCAAGCTTGTCACTCTGAAATGAAGCTTGTCACTCTTAAATGAATTTGTTATATGATGGACAACTTACTGATCAAATTTAAGGGCTATTTTTCTTTGTTACAAAACTGTTTCATGGTAAATTGCGGGGCCTGAGGGAGAAAGCAGGAGGGGAAGACTTCACCGGGAAGTTAAATGTGAATAATGAGCTCTCATATTTCTCGTAAGACCACAGAACTTGCACAAAATGAAGTCACCCAATTGAAGTTACTCTTGATCTCATTTCAGAGATAAAATGTTTGCTTAACCAACCATCAATGTTCTCCAAAAATAAAATACAATATAACATGGAATCCTCGCATGCACAGACAAAACAAAATTATAAATTTCCTCCAAACCATCCATCTCGACGGCCAATTGAAATCCTCCAGTTAGCTGCCTTAATCTGTACCATAGAAGCGCAGTTAGCACAACGGCAGTTACATGAGCGTGGGAAAATCCACACAAATAGTTGCCCACTTAACCTAGTATTACAGAATTACTTGATATAGAACTACATGAACATACCCTTCTGACAGGCTCCTTCCTGCTTTGTAGATCTAATCTTGAGGTTTCATAGCCGGGAATAGAAGAACCTCCTGAATTTCCATAAAAAGAGCATTTTTCAGATCTCAACAGAACAAAGGCCAAATGAGTAAACTAAAGGAATAAAAGAAAAATAAAGACACAATTATACCTTGATGTTCTGAGAATCAGTCAACAACATTGTAAGGCGATCAATTCCCAATCCCCAACCACCTGTTGGGGGCAGGCCGTACTCAAGGGCTGTGCAGAATGTTTCATCCAATGCCATAGCTTCATCATCGCCAGATTGACGATCCTGATACAGAATATAATATGTATATATTAACATGTACAGCTTTTCAACATGTCAAATCAAAAGATAGGAAAACACTATGCTGCAGTATATATATCTGCCAGTGCGACTGGGGCACTGGTCCATACTATGTTTGACCCTCCTGATACCACCCTATTCATAAAAATGCAAACACGGACACATACTATGTTTGACCCTCCTGATACCACCCTATTAAACACAAGTGCACATATGATGGATCCAAAACTACCCAGGATTATGAGTAGGGTGGTCTGGTTAAATGGATTAAAAAGTACCAAACATGGGAGTAGGCTGGTTGCCAACAAATATACTATGCAGCCTATTTTGTTCACCGAATCCCGCAAAAGTACAAGCATAGGGAGCAGGCTGGTACCAAGAAAATTATAAACAGTTCATAATGTTCACAAGTTCAACTGAGTACCTTAAGTTGTTCCTCAAACCGTTGCCTCTGGACAACAGGATCATTTAACTCTGTATATGCATTGCACACCTAAAAAAATGGATTTCAAAGTACACTGTAAGAAAACAGAAAGGACGACAAGTGTGAAAGGATCTGACTAGTGTATATATACCTCATGCTTGTTAACAAACAGCTCAAACCTCTCAGTCAGTCCAGGTCGAGATCTATGCCACTTTGCCAATGGACTCATTATCTCTGGATGGTTGATAATAAATGTGGGATTAACACATGTCTCCTCCAAGAAATGGCCAACTAGCTGTTAGAGAAGAACATACCATATTAATCTGGATAAGTTCAGGCTAATGTGCAAATGTTAAGAAACATATTACCAGTGGGTTGCAAAGTGATTTTAAAATAACATAGTCATCACTCATCAATCCATTTTAATAACTTTTTACATATCTCATAGCTAAATTTCTGTATATATCTTCCAACTGACAGTAAGGCTTCAAGTGGGGCAGGTTGCGGCTGCCCTTCCCATGTCCATGCTGACTGCAAAGACATTAGTGGTGCTCATTAGCCCACGTATCAACCGTGTAGCAGTTGGCAGTTTCCGCAAAAAACCCACATAGCAAGCCCACCAGATGAATAGCACAATCTATTAGCTAGTTACGGTGCAGCTCGATCGTACACTGAGTAAGGGTCTCGGAGACAGGGGTTTGGAAGGAAGTACTGCAAGGAGGCGGTGCCTATAATTGACTAGTTGGCAATGACAATGCCGCTGTAGAATCAAGGTCAAAATGGCGAACACCGTGTGATTATGCGGCCACGAGTTCAGAGTTTCAGACTTCAGACATTCCAGGATGCAACTTCATCCAGAGTGCTTCTCTCAATTTAGATGAGTGCTATGGGAACAGGTTAGGATGGAAGTGCTCCTCAATCCTCATGCTCAACTGCATCACCAAGTTCACATCTGCATTCTCGATGCCATATCTGTCAACTTCTACCTCAACGACATCACCGTCACCACGTGCGCCTCAGCCGAATTCGGCAATCTCTCTGCCGCCTGTGGCCTACCATCAACATTGTCACACTGCTGCAATTGTCGTGCACGCAGGCAGAGTAGATCCATGACCCCTTCTTGGCGTTTCAAAGCTCTGTGGGTTGCAACGCCATTGGACACAGGCAGGCTGCTGCTTCGGCCCACACCGGTAGTGGTGAGTTTACATAAGTGGTTTAGTGGGCTAGTGGTGCAGGCCAACCCAATTGGTTAGTGGCGTGGCCACCCCACTTGCAGCCTTAACTGACAGGTGGACCCTTTTGGCACCACACTATTTTTTTACTTAAAAAAATTAGAAAGTTGATGGTGAACTGGTGGGGGATGGTGGCAGATTCACCAGTCACTCCTAGCTTCCTTCAGAGTGGTATAGCAATATTGGACAAGACTATGAAGGCAACACAGAAGACTAATCATATGATACAGTGTAAAGCAAGTAATATGGTAAAAACCAAACCTTATCAAGCAATCGCGTTGTAGTCTGGGGCGGTGGGCATTTAACATCATATTTGGCACATGCATCTATCAAATACTTGTTTGTTTCATCACTTGAGAGATCTTTTGGTATATTGAGTTTAGCCATAGCCTCTAATTCTTCAATCATATCTATCCTTCTGCAGTAAGGTAAAGGCGAATTAAAATTGTAGCAACAGAACGTTGCCAGCCAAAAGTGAATATGGAGCAATACATGTAATCCCAACTGACAAATTGATCACAATGTCTTTACCTGAAGGGAGGTGTAAAATCGATTTCTATTGGTGGATTCTCAACTCCGTTAGCATGATATTTAATTTTGTAGCCACCTGTCAACTCCTTAACCATACCTGACAACCATGAAATCAGAACATCATATCATTAGATAAAAAATAAAATGGCTACAGGTTCGTGTTAATTTCACAGAAAAATGATAATGTGGTAAAAAAATAACATGACCAATCTATTACTAGTAAGTCATGCATGGCCTGTGGGATATGGAGAAAAGCATTTAGGGTTGTTTTAAAGTTGCATCACAGTTCTATTCCAATTTGGTTACAATGAACTCTATTAGTTCCAAAAAATATTTGCTTATAAATCACCCTCAAGAAACATGCTTTCAACTAAATGTTCCAAAGTAGAAAACATAATTTCTTATATATCAGCAGGGAAGAAAATTTACACCTAGTACAAAAGAATATGCTAAATAATTCATGCTGAGAGGATCATACAAACTGAAAGTTGACATGAACATATAATTCTAATATTTCCTAACACAAAATTAAAAAAGAATGTTCGAGATGCATGAAGATAAGATAATCACCAGATAACATGGCTTCAGTAAGCGACATCAAATCATTGTAATCTGCATATGCCATATAAAATTCACAAGTTGTGAATTCAGGATTGTGGGTCAAATCAATCCCTTCATTCCTGAATTGCTTCCCAATTTCATAAACACGGTCCAGCCCCCCAACAACTAATTCCTTCAGGTAGAGCTCAGGTGCAATACGCATATAAAGCGTCATGTTTAATTCATTATGATGTGTGACAAAAGGTCTCGCAGCTGCTCCACCTGCAATCATGTTCATCATTGGAGTCTCCACCTAGAAAAGATATAAAAGGTTCAGAGTAAGGATCGGAAAAATATCTAAAATAAGGATTACAGAACTGACTAAAAAAAATTTGTATGAACCTCACCTCCAAAAATTCCTGATCATCAAGAAACTTGCGAATAAAAGAGACAACCTTTGATCGTGTCTTGAAAATATGCCTCACTTCATGGTTTACCATGAGATCAAGATATCGTTGACGATATCGGGTTTCCTAATACCACAAGACAGACAGTTCTTAACAAAAGAAGCACCAAAGATATAATTCATAATTGATACTCTCTCCATCTCAAAATAAGTGCCCCTTTAGGATTCAATATCACAAAATAAAGTGCAGCACTACTTCTCCACATCCTACTTCCCAAGCACTTTAATCAGGGGCACTATAGACTTTTTTCCTCGAATCTTAATCTCTGCTGAAAAACTAGAAGGAGCAAATCATTTTGGGACAGAGGGAGTAGATTCACTAAGTCACCATCAAATTTTATGATTTGATCATGTAAACTGGAAATGCAGATTTTTAAATAGAAACAGTAGGCATGTCACCAAAATAATTTGGCAATGGATTCAGGTAGCGTAATTTATGAGGCACAGCATGATGTCAATGAGTGCATTAGATACAAATCTCTATTAGCACACAAGATACAGCATTCGTGTCTGGAAAAAGACTACACTAACTTTTAAAAAAGCATCTCTTAGTGGGCTAAATATGTCCTAATCTAGGTTTAAATCATTTTTCTGTGCACACAATTGTAGCAGATCTCATACATGCATCGACCTTAAAACCAGCCTAGATATTTTTTTAATTATGATTAATTATAATAAAGCACATCAGCGACAAGTTGCCAATGTTACTACTTGCTCACAAAGGATTCACTGTAACAAGCATTTACAAGGACTAGACCAATCCATGATTCTATGGAGAATGAACAAACCTGGTCCTTCAAAACATACTTTTCAATGTTCCTACCCATTCCTGGAGTCCATGGGGTGGGAACAGCACTTCCCTCTCTCTTCTGTAAAGATGCAATACATGTAAATAATGATGCACACTAACATTTAGATCAATGTAAATTGCTTTAAAAAACAAAATGCCGCTGGAAGGAAATCAAGGGTTGGCATGGTTACATGCACAAGAAATAATTTGACATTTCAGGACGGTATGCCACACCTATAGTAGTGCTTTGGTATTTTGCACTTCAGTCGTGCATACAGCCTGGGGTGGATCACTGTGTAAAAATGCAAGTGCAGAACATGCTCATATACAATGAGGTGATGGATAAGCTAAAACAATGCATTTATCTATGCCCCCACTTGTCTTAGAATGTTTAGCACATCAAAAATGCATGAACGGGTGTGAATGGATGTGTCTTGCATTGCACTCAAGAAAAGCAGCTGGGAATGTGCAAAGTGAGTACGTGCAAATCAGAATAACTGATATTGTGCTTTGTCCTATGCCTATTTGTAGATCCTGAGTATATGTGTTGGCTTAGTTTATACATCGATAGCCAAAGAAAGAAAAGACATTGCAATAAAAAATGGCTTTAAGTTACAGACAATTATTTTATGGTCTCTCCATCTAGCATTTACAGATTGGAAGTTTTGTATGATAAGGTCCCAAATCTGTTGTTTGAGCAATTGCACACTTGCCTTACTATAGGGGACACCATATTAACTCATATATAATAGGTATCAACTACTACAGACATTAAAAATTAATTTATTTGAATTATAACATAAACTTCTGTATAAAAACTTAGCAAGTTTATTAAAAAATTGCACCGTTCAGCGGGCTAGGGAATCATGCCCACTAAATCTGAAAAGAACAGGGCTGAATTTTCCTAAGATATTAAAAAGGTCATATGGAGACAATTCTTCCAAACAGATTCTGATCTCACCTGTCGAGGCATCATATGAAGACATGGGGAGAGCACAACAAATTTTTTTGGGAATATACTGAGCTCTCCTTTAATGCTCTTCCCTGGTATTCATCAAAATTGACAACATTTGATTATCAGACAGAGTAAAAAAGTATAAGAAACAGTTTTATTTTCAGTAACCGGCTAACTATTCATACTCCTAAGTGTTCTGAAACCAACAAACTGTATACAATCAGGTATGGGCATAACATATAAAGGTTACATCATTAATCAAACTAAATTACAGAACTCAATAAGATAAAGATCTTATGTATTGAAAATATGTTATCAGTATTCCAACTGAAAGAAGAGAATATAATTGCTTAATATATCATATTTTTATATATCTTTATTTTAAAGTCAGAACATCCGAGGATGTAATAATTTTAAAATGAACTGCAATATTCTTACAAACCTGGGTAGCCAACAATGCCAACAATATCACCTCGTTTCACACCAGAAGCGTGAAGCTTAATGAATTCACTTTCTTCCAAGTCTGAGGTCCTATATCAGGTACAATCAGTTAAATCAATAGTTTATTTTGTATAATACAGATAACAATAGGCAATGTAGAAGTAGTGCAGTAGTTAACCATGAGAAAAATGATAGCTCCGTTTTGACCATTAGATAACAACAATAGCAACTGAATAGTTAGTCAAAATAAAAAGAACCCTTTATTTGTTTAGACATTAGAACTAGTGAAAATTGCAAGTGAGCAAGCACCCTCCACTTTATGTGATATATGGATTGCATGTGATCTGTATTTTAGTATTATACAAGCATATATATACATAATGCATAATAATGAAACATATATACGAAGATGGGAAAGCATGCACTTGAACAATAAAAACATTTTAAAGCACTAAAATGCACAGTACAACAAAAACAATCCAACTAAGTCAAAGTAGGGTATTCTTTTCCATATTTGATTATTGCCAATACAGATTACACTTAAGTAGCCAACTACACCAGGCACATGTATCACACGATGCAGCAACATACAAACTCCAAAGACCTTGCTTTAGTAATATGAATGCAGTGAGCGTTCTATGGGAATATGAACTTTATGAAATTCACAAACATACAAGAATAAACCAAAGAATGCCTACTAAGTGAGGCATGTGGTGAGATTGGTGATATGCTGAAAAGAGAGTGGCAGAGAATAAACTACCTAATAGAATATAAGGTAATAAATACAGTTAACCAGACCAAACAGACATCACATGGAACTTGAAAGTTTTACCTGGCCTCAGCAAAAACTTGAACCTTAAGACCACCACCATAAAGATCATAAAATAAGAGCTTGGAAGATGCAGCTCTCTTGGTCATGATCCTCCCTTTAAAAAAAAATCAAAAAAACATATCACACCCAAATGTATCTCTAACCAGCTACACTATCATATTGTCAAAGAGAAAAAAAAAACCTGCTAGGCACTCGGTAACATCAGAAAGTCTATCTCCATCATTCAAGCTCTTGTATTTCTCGATAAAATCAGCAATAGAAGTATCAGCCGGGAACTTATGGGGATAGGGGTTTACACCGGCAGCCTTGAGTGAATCAAGCGCCTTCAGGCGATTCTCATAATATTGCTGCAGCAAGAAACAAAAATGTCTGAATTTTCCTAAACAAAAGAATTCAATTCCACTAAAGAATAGCAGAACCAAAGGGGCATTAATATGACATACAGTTGGATCCATATCCTCATCGTCAGCAGCAGATTCCTTCTTCGGCTTTCCGCTGGCAGCTTCCTAGTATGTTTATTATATATATAGAAAATAGTGAGTATACATTTAGAGTTTAACAATCACGTTATAGAAAACTCACACCACAGCTGCAGTTTTACAGCCGTATCTACAAGAGCAAAAAATATTGCTCTGTTGTAAGCTATGACCATACACATAAGCATCTAGTACTACAACCGAACTCATCCAACACTCGCTCCTTATGTGTAAATAACTCGGGGCAAGGGTTAAGAAGTTCAATCAGTTTCACCTTCGCCTTCTTCGCTTCCTCCTTTAAGCGGCGCTCCTCCTCTTGCTTCTTCTTCTTCTCCTCCCTCTTCTTGGCACTGCACCAGCCACAAAACTCGGATTAAAAGAAGCAACACTACGGGGTGAAAAGAGAAGAAAAGAAGAACAAGAAAGGCCAGGGAAAAAAAAATGCGCGCGCGAGGAGAAAAACGCACTTCTTCGAGAGCGGCTGCTGCTCATCCCCGTCGCCACCGCCAGTGGAGAGCCCCTCGAGCTTCTCCTCCAGGCCCGACGCGCCCGAGTCCGCCATTCCCCACCGGATTCCTCTAGGGTTTCGAGGAGATGAGGTTCGCGAGGTGGAGGCGACGAGGAAAGCGGAGGCGCAAGGCGAGGCGAGGGGGAGGAATGGGGTTTAGTTAGGGTTACGCGCCGCCGCCGCCGCCGCGACGTCACGGAATAAAAAGCTCCACTTCTCAGAATCTGGGCCTGGGCCGTCCACCACTCCACGTGGGTCAGGCCCATGTGAACTTTTCTTACGGGCCTATATTGGAACGGGCCCACTAAACTCGATAGTGATGGGCCTCGATTAGGCCCATTAAACCTGGTAGCTTAGGCGACTACGCCCGTGGACGGCTAGACACGAAGTACACGAGGAGTGGAGACTGGAGAGGAGACGGCGGCCATGGCGGGGCGGAGTGGCGGCGGCGGCGGGAGCTCCGGGATGAGCGGGACGGGGAAGATGGTGTCGCTGCAGGAGTTCGTGTCCTCCATGGCGCCTCTAATTGACCTCGAGAAGGTTTTCCTCTCCTCTCTCCCATCTCTTTTTTCACAGTTTGGTTTGGAAGCGGAACGGATGATGGGGGATTTTGGTTGCGCAGGCGGCGGAGATATCGGCGGAGTCGGCGACGAGCTCGAAGAGCCTGGAGAGGAGGGGGTGCGTCATGGCCAACCTCAAGTGCACCGACGCGCAGGTTGATTGCTTCCCCGTTTTGGCTGCTTGGTTTTGCCACCATTTTTGTGTATGCTAAATCCTGCTCAGACATCGTTTGGCTGCTTTGTTGCGTAGAGTAGACGGGGCTGATGGGGAAGACGCTCCTGGAGTTCCAGCCCAACAAGGGTGACGTGCTTCCGCCTCACAAGGTGAGGTTGCCTTTGCCCTCCTGTCATTTTCTTGCTTGCTATGATTATGATAACGCTCTGCTTAGGAAGGAATTATATCTATTATGCAAGTGTGGTTTGTACTCCAGACTCAATTGTTGTCTTAGGTAGTCCTGTGGAAACCTGATGCTTGCAGTGTTTGTGTCATTTATTTAGTAATGTACTAGGTACCAATGTAGTGTTAATTGTGAACAAGTAATGTGATTGTTAACTGATAGTGTCAGTCAAATACTAGATTACCTGTGAAGTTCATTGCATCACATGTGTTATCAAGTTTGTCGAGATTGACACTCTATTGTTGTGTTTCAAAGAATTTTTTTTTACTATACCAATGCTAACACCCTTTTATGTTTTTCTTATTTAGTTTGGAACACACGATGTGGTTGCTCTAAAGCCAAATAAGGCAGATGCTGGATCAGCTGCTCTTGGGCAAGGTGTAGTTTATCGCTTGAAGGTACCTGGCTATTGTCTAAGGGTCGTCGACTATTTAAGAGTCTTTGCTTCTGGATTATGAATGATGACTATAATTGACTTAATAGGATTCTTCCATTACTGTTGCCTTCGATGACATTCCTGAAGATGGATTAAATAGCCCTCTCCGTCTTGAAAAGCTTGCAAATGAGGTACTACTATATTTTCCATGCTCTCTCTTACAGCTTTCAGTTTAGATATTGTACATCCTCCAAGTAACCACAATATTATAATTGTCTCCTAGAATGCCTCTTTGCTTTTTGTACTCCGTGTATTTTTTTCTTTATTGTCACCCCTTGTTACATCTTAATTAATGTCTCTTTGCTTTTTTAATCCATGTATATCTTCATTTGTGCCCCTTGTCCTCCATTATCTTACAAAGTTACAATCAATTGGGCCTTAAATTGGCCTCTTCTAGGTGACATACCGCAGGATGAAGGATGCACTAATTCAACTTAGTAAGGCCATTCAAACAGGACCTTCGGCGAACCTTGTTCCTGTTTTATTTGGAGAGGCGCCACCTATGAGCTCCAAGGATGCTGCGAAGTTCAGTCCATTTAACAAGAATTTGGATGAGTCACAGGTTACCATTTAATTTTCTTGTTTTCCAACTGCATTTATTTTTTGCTTGTTGCAGCATTATGTTTCGGTTAAGTTTTTATTCAAATAAGGTGAAGAGAAGCCATAAGCAATTGGGGCCTGGAGATGTTTACCGGAACAGTGACAGTGTGATCTACAGTACATTTCCAGTGCAACCACTTTGTTCTGCTGATTGACTGATTTTTTTCAAGTATCAGTAGGATTTGTATTAATAACTTATCAAGTACGAGAAGTACATTTGAAATTTATTGAATGGCAGACATTCACGATGTTAAACAAATAAATGAACATATAGAAGTAGGCAAGCATCACCTAACACTAGCACCTGCTGTTTCGTACTGTAGATATTCCATCAATTTTTGTGTTAGTACAACTTAGAACCATATGTGTTGACACTGTTATCAATTACTATCATTCTTGCACCTGCTAATACTGGCTTGGGAAGACCTCATTCTGACATGACAATACCATATATTTGCAATACTTCTGTTGGGGTTGATGGTGTTGCTGTTTCCTTTGTGAACCCCAAAGCTAAATAAGCTGACACTACAGTGTCGTCCACATTTTTTATTTTTTTTCTCTTTACCATGTACTTTTAGTCGTTATGTTGTTTTTTGTGTAGTTGCCTTCAAATACCAGTTTTAATACGTATACAAATGAAATGATTATTTTTTTGTGGGACCCATATCTTCTGCAGAAAGAGGCTATCTCAAAGGCCCTCAGGTCAAGGGATGTTTTCTTGCTTCATGGACCACCAGGCACTGGGAAGACAACAACTATCATTGAGATAATACTGCAGGAGGTGAAACGTGGATCAAAGATTCTTGCTTGTGCGGCTTCTAACATCGCTGTGGATAACATTGTTGAGCGACTCTCCAGATATAGGTTGCTAACAAAATTGTGAAATATTTTTTTATTCGAACTTCTATTCCCTCATTTATCTTGGTAATGTTGACCCCACCCCATTTACCTCAATTAACCGATAACTGAGAAAAATTTCCCCTTTCTGTCAAGATAAAAGAAACGATATTGCTCAATGTGACATGCTGTTATTGACATTTTGCTAGAACTAAATTGGTGAGGTTAGGCCATCCTGCTCGATTACTACCCCAAGTGCTGGACAGTGCTCTGGACGCACAGGTATGGCACACTTTGAGTGCTTGACCTTTTCTCCTCTACTGGGGGTCATTATGATAAAGATGCTGATGCATGAATTTTACATTCCATAATTATTTCGTAAGAGTTGCTTTGGTTCTATTTCAAATTTCAACTGTTATCTTTATCCAAAAACCTTGTGAAAGTGTACCAGCCTACTCCTTTTGTGGCATATGTAATTTCTGCATGACATTCTCAGTTCTCTTTATGCTCAGTTTAAGATGGGATATATTTTCTTATGAATTGCAATTCCAGCTGTACTATCCATCTACCCCTGATACATTCAGGGGTAGACACATGATTTAACTGTACTTAATCTGCTTGTTATTATAATGAACCAGGTATTGCGAGCAGATAACAGCAGTTTAGCAGGAGATATTCGCAAGGAAATGAAGGTAATCAACTAATCATTTACTACATAATTCTTAGGTTCCTATTGTTAAATGAGAATACCCTGCTTTACATAGCATATTATTTTAGTACATGTATCCATTAAGGAACCATCTAATTATAAACTATCATGTTTATATGATAGTAATAGTAATGAATTTTTGCAATTTCAACAACGTTTTCAGTTCAAGTTAGATATTTCTTGATTTGTTCTTTTTTCATCTTTTAGGTGCTTAATAGCAAACTGCTGAAAGCTAAGGACAAGAACACAAAAAGGGACATCAGGAAAGAGCTCAGAACCCTTGCCAAAGAAGAAAGAAAACGACAACAGCTCGCTGTTGCTGATGTGATAAAAAATGCAGATGTTGTACTGTCGACTTTGACCGGTGCATCTTCCAAAAAGCTAGATGGCACTACATTTGATTTGGTCATTATTGATGAAGCTGCTCAGGCACTTGAGATGGCTTGTTGGATAGCCTTATTGAAGGTTAGTAATAACTTATAACTACTTTTTTTTTTCATGCTAGCTGCAGGTTTTGAGAATGATAATTACTATGAACAGCAATGAAAGATTCTATATAGTATTTATGCTTTTTGCGTAGCGCAATAATATTGATAATTTCAATAAGAGAGCATGTAGCCACATGCTGTTCCACAAACATCCACCTTTAAGCTTTAGATGTATCTCAACCAAGCCATCAGTTCACTATGATCACATGGGTACAATTTTAAAAGTGACATGGCATTATGGAAAAAGTTGGGAAGCTGAATAATTTCCTTGGAAGATATCTAACCTTAATATCAATCTTGTATGGATGTATGCAAACTCAAGCAAGTTCTTATGATGAACCCTGTGAGGCTACTTCAGTGCTTGAGACTCCATATAAAGTTCAAATTAGGTTCAATTATTGGTGGTTTGGTTAGTTGACTTCTCAAATTATGCCAGTAAACAATTTCATCACCTATTTGATTGCTTTTCTGTTTGGCATGATTCAGAATGCACAATGCATTGGTTGAATGGTCATCATACTGTACTTATTAAGATCTGCCATGGGGCTTCTCGATTCTTTTGTATTGGCATAAAGGGTCCACGATGTGTGCTTGCTGGAGACCATCTTCAACTTCCTCCGACTATCCAAAGTGCTGAGGCTGAGAAGAAGGGCATGGGAAAGACACTCTTTGAACGCCTTACTGAAGCTTATGGAGATCAAATTACATTCATGCTCACTATCCAGTATAGAATGCATGAACTCATAATGAATTGGTCATCTAAAGAACTTTATAACAACAAGGTGCACTATCCATTGTTGTTTTTATGCTAGCCACCTATTGTAACTTGTTTTTAGCCTTTTTCTTTAGTCCATAATTATCCTCATGTTGTTTCTTCTACTTAGATCAAAGCTCATTCTAGTGTTGCTGAACATATGCTCTATGACCTTGAAGAAGTAAAAAGATCGTCTTCCACAGAGCCGACTATCATACTCATTGACACTACAGGGTCAGTATTCTCCAATGCTTGACCTATTTAATGTGTTCATTTTTTAGTCATGTGTTAAACCTTGGCAATTTCTTTCCCTCACACTAGTGTTGGCAAGATATTCCTCTATAAAAAATAGGACTGCAGAATTCACTTTATAGGACTTTTTCATACTTGAAGACGATAATTCGACAGAAGTAATTTTCAATCTCTTTTTAAAGAAAGATATGATGTATTGATGTGACGACCAACATCAATGTTTGACTGTTTGTTAGGTAGTACACTTCTAACACTCAAATAATTATTTAGATGTGACATGGAAGAAGTAAAAGATGAGGAGAGCACTATGAATGAGGGTGAGGCTGCAGTATCCATTGCTCATGCCAAGCTGCTTGTTGAGAGTTGTGTTGGTGCATCTGATATTGGAATAATTACGCCTTATGCTGCACAGGTTTGCTCCTACATGGTCTGAATATTATCAAATCAATGTACGGTGATGAGCTTAATAACAAAACAAAATACTGTTACTCTTACCTATCAGGATTTCCAAAACCATGTAGAGCCAAATAAAAAGGAAATGTCCACTTCACGAAACTATTTTACTGAACCACTTGACCTGCTAAACTTTTGTTTTGTACTTTCATCTAACTTTACCTCCTTAATTTTAAAGTTGGGGTCACTTCACTCCATTATTAGTATTATTAGTAGTGCACCTCTCATAATATCATTATGTTCTATAATCTTCTGCAGAACCAATTGTGCAATCTTTTGTTCATGTTTTTTTTTAATGTTCCATTCTTGGTATTCACAATCGAAGTTTGTGTATAACTAAATACATAGCCTTTTGTTCCTTTACAACATGTTGGATAGTGATTGTACAGTGTGTGTTACTTTATCTTGTATCTTCACATAGAGTATATATTCATACATGTTTCTTCCAGTAGGTCCAAAACTCATCGGTTCTTGGGTGTTGTTTATGGCTGAAAGCATCCTTGTCTCTTTTTTTTTTCATTTTTACATTGCAAACCCTTTATTTAACTCTCAGCCTTCAATTAATCTCCCTTGGATACTGCACCGATTATGGAATGGTGTTCCCATAGGTAACCTGTCTGAAAATGAAGTTTATAGGACTGACTCATTGAATGGTGTTCCCATAGGTAACCTGTCTGAAAATGATGAGAAACAAAGATAATAAACTAAAGGACTTAGAGATATCAACAGTTGATGGGTTCCAGGGTAGGGAGAAAGAAGCCATCATCATTTCAATGGTCAGATCCAACTCAAAGAAAGAGGTAAGATCGTAAGCTCCCTTCCTCAATCCTCCTTGATGGGTGGATATCCTATGTATGTACAAACATGAATATTATACTTTGATGTGGTTTTGATTGTTGCTGCTCAGTTAATCCATGAAATTAGCATCTGGAGACACTTCAACTTATTTTAGAAAAATGACTAATAGATTAGATCAATAGAGCTGCAGATATGATGTGAACAATCTGTAAATATTATGTGCATGCCATGCAAAATATCTTATTATTGACGTAAGGATATGATGTGAACAATCTTTCAATAATAGAGCATTGTCTGACTGAACTACTGAAATAGGAATTCCTAATTATATGATGTATAAAAAGTGGGTATCTGCATGGGCTTCTGATGCTATTGCAAGTTTGCAACACGTGCGTCACTTGGACCAAATCAGAAAATTTTCTGTAGCATGTACTGACTACTGAGCAAACCTTACACATTTGCATTTTTCAGGTCGGGTTCTTAAGCGATCATAGACGGATGAATGTTGCTGTAACACGAGCCAGAAGGCAGTGCTGCCTAGTTTGCGATGTGGAGACTGTAAGCAATGACAAGTTTTTGAAACGCTTGGTTGAGTACTTTGAGGAGAACGGGGAGTATCTGAGTGCATCAGAGTATCAGAGCTGATGGCTGGGGTGTTAAAACACTTAACCATGATAGCCTGTGCTTCTTCCCATGGAGGCTTGTCCCGAATTTAGTGAAGATATCCAAGCGATACATCTGATAGAAACATCCTATACTTCATAATCGGTGCAGTATGGCTAAGGGAGATAATGTTACTATTTGAATTTTATAAATTGGCAACACATCGTGTGAAACTGAACAGATAACCAACTTGGGAGTTGGGAGTGGTCCGAGTGGATTGATTTCCCATTCCTGGACTTGACTGCTGTCTGGCCCTGTTCTGCGATGTTCTTCTGGTTTTTGGCATCTTTCTGTGGCATATGGAAATGAAACTAGTCTACAGTTGTTTTTTCATATGCCAATTCTTTACACCTGATCATGTACAATGGCCGTAGAAGACTATTTTCATCTAATGCATATTACTGCAAAATAATCTGTTATCTGTACGTATATAGCGGACATGGTAGCTTCGCAAACTTGCTCCATAGACCATAGTAAAAAGGGACCTGGAATTTTCGTGAAGAAACAAAGGGAAAGGGAATGCGATGCCTGATGTAACTTGGTATCGCAAAGCTTAAAAACCTCCAAAAAGAGGGGGTCACAAACGAATATGCCGTAGAATTGTGTAGGACGGGTTACTGCTTTAAGAGAAGATTCGGAATAAGATACGGATGCAAAGCACAGTTAATACAGGGACCAAGCACGATTAATGTGTAGCACTGGAATAGGAAACCCGCATGCATTCCTCTTCGATTTAAGCGGGCGAAGGCGGACCAACCAATTTCCTCGGCGTCGACAGATTGGGAGCGCATGGCGGAGGAGGAGCAGTTCCTCGCCGTCGCCGTCGAAGCCGCCAAGAGCGCCGGCGAGGTAATCGCCCATCCCTGCTGATTCCTCGTTTTCTTTCGTTTCTCCTCCTCCTCCTCGGTTCTTGATTTGGTGCTCCTACGCAGATCATCCGCAAGGGATTTTACCAGACTAAGAATGTGGAGCATAAGGGGCAGGTACATTCTTCTTCATCCGATCTTGTTGCATTCCTTTTTATTTTTTCTGATGCTGATGGAGTTGTTTTTGCCCCTGGATTGGAATTGGGATTTTGATGAAACATGTGCTGCATTGCGTTGCGATTTGCGAGTGCAGGTGGATTTGGTGACGGAGACGGACAAGGCCTGCGAGGACCTCATCTTCAACCACCTCCGGAAGCACTACCCGGACCACAAGTTCATCGGCGAGGAGACGTCCGCGGCGCTCGGCGCCACCGCCGACCTCACCGACGACCCGACCTGGATCGTTGACCCACTAGATGGAACCACCAATTTCGTCCATGGGTAATGGATGACCCAATGACAAGCATTCGATTATGAGCGTTTCTGTTTCTAGCTTTCTATATAAGTTGTTTTTTTTTTTTCATGTGAGCATTGTGAATGTCTTATCATGGCAGTTTCCCTTTTGTCTGCGTCTCAATTGGTCTCACCATTGGGAAAATCCCCACTATCGGAGTCGTGTACAACCCCATCATGAATGAGGTATAAAACTCAAGATAAAGCATTACTGTACATTGCAATTGGATTGAGGGACAGACTGTTTCCCCATATGCAGCCGTATAAAAATAGTTTATTTTTATCTATAGGATTTATATTCTTATTGTTCACGTACCAACTGAATTTCGAAGTATAATTCATTTCACCTTTTCATTTAGTTTTTCACAGCTATTCATGGAAAAGGTGCCCTCCTCAATGGTTCTCCAATCAAAAGTAAGTGCTATATTTTGGTTAGCTGTCTTGCCGATCAATAGAAGCAACATATTCAACTTAGACATTTCCTCTTTCTAATGCGCAGCTTCATCTCAAAATGAGCTGGTGAAGGCCCTTCTGGTAACAGAGGTAGGTGATACTGTCAAGAATCAATTTCTTACATGTACACAAATTGAACCAGCAATAAGTTTTGTATTTATTTCATGTCAACAATGTAATAATAATACATTAAACTTTTTCTGCATTTCATTCGTAAGTATGGAATATTAAATTACACCAATCAATTAACATGTAGTTATGTTGATTGAGATGATCACAATTGCATCAATTAAATACTAGCTTAATCTTGTCAATTGTATTTTTTGAATCACCAAATTATCTTTCAATATAACAATTGAAACCTTGAGATAGCTTATAACTGATTCATAAACATAGTCTTAGTTGCCCATTTCAGACTTCCTGTTAGATTGTGAGCATTGACATTTTTTCCTTTAGTATTTTAAATTTCGAATTCATTCTGATCGATATAAATGTATGACACATGCTGCATTGGAGAAAATTTAATTTCTTGTGAGCCACCTTCGTGCATTACCAATGATTGCATACTTGATATAGCACATTGTTGAATGTTGATATCTGAAACTGGGCTTTGTCTGAATGGTTAATGGGGATATGTAGCTGCACTGCATGTACCAAATGGTATTATAACGGAAATGAGACTTGTAGTTTCTTTATCTTGAAATTTTCATATAAATCTTTTACTTTATAATATTAGTGTAAATATTTTACTAATAACCTTACTAACTGAGCAGGTGGGAACCAAAAGAGACAAGGCCACTTTGGATGATATAACAAACAGAATCAACAGGTTACTATTCAAGGTAAACCTTAGTATACACTAATATTGTTATCATGAAGTATTATTACCACACATTGGTAAACTAAACAGGTATTCATTATTCCAGATTAGATCTATACGGATGTGTGGCTCATTAGCCTTGAACATGTGTGGAGTTGCCTGTGGTAGGCTTGATTTATGTTATGAGATTGGATTTGGTGGCCCCTGGTATGATTGATTAAATTATTTCACTAAAAATGAAGTTTCTTATAAAAAAATATAAACTACATAAACAAATTTTATTATCAATTCTCCACTCTAGGGATGTGGCCGCTGGAGCTTTGATTATACAGGAAGCTGGTGGTTTTGTGTTTGACCCGTAAGTTACACCATACAGTCAATAACATTTTACTGGCTTACGAATATAGTGTAATCAGCATGAGAGTATCAATGATTATTTGTTCCATTCTGTATTCTGTAGGAGCGGTGGAGAGTTTGATCTGATGTCGCGGAGAATGGCGGGATCAAACAGCTATCTCAAGGATCAGTTCATCAAAGAATTGGGAGATACAAGTTGAACAGCATTATGAAGTAGAATAAGAATATAAGATTGCCCTGCCAATTTTGTTAGGGCAAATTTTCTTGCTAGCAGTTCTACATAAACATTACGCATCTTGCACACAACATTATTTTATATATGTGAATGCGGATATTTTTCTTTGTCTGAGCAATCTCTAGAACTGGTGTACTGAAGTGGCTTATTCAGAAACCAAATGTTCTGATGAGTTCTGTAATTCCACCCACCCCCACATTAATAAATGGAATTGGTTGCATCTATTTGGCTGATATACTTGATGGGAAATGGAATTGGGTGCAATTGGGAGGAATGCAAAAGTTATGAGAGAGAGGAAGATATGCGTGGCAATTCGATCGCTTGATCCAGTTGCGCACTTATACACTAGGCTAGATGACACTAGCATGAAGCATTTTCTCGCGGTGTTGGTGTGGTGGTAGTGCGAGGCCAGTTGTTCCAGCCAAAGCAAACAGTCCGCACGCACGGTTTCCTGGAAGGAATCGAATCCATGGCGGCGGGAGCCGGACTCGGGCCCGGGCTAGTAGGGCTCGCGCGCTCGTCGTCAACACCCAGCCACGGGCACCTCCGTCTCCGCCGCGGCGTCTCTCATCTCCTCTCGTCTTCTCTGTATCCGCCATGGCCGGCGTCCCCGCGGCTCGTCTGCAGCATCGGAGCCGCCGCCGCCGCCGCAAATTCTCCGTGGCAGCAGCTGGCAGAGCATGAGGCGGCGGCGGCCGTGGAAACCGAGAGGAGCAGTCCTCATGAGGTAACCTCAGAATCCTTTCTTCTCCTTCCTTGGTTTGCTGATTGATTTGATTGGTTGGTCGATTGATGCAGGTGAGGGAGGAGATGGCGAGATGCTTCGACCTCGTGCGCCGCCTCGGCCGTGGCGCCGTCTACCTCGGCTCCTCCAGGGTTCCCCACACCCATCCCCATTACCTCCAGGCAGCCGAGCTCGCAAGAGAGGCCAGTACTACTCAACTTGTTCCTTAACTATCTCTTGCTAGTTTCACCATCTTAATCTTCAGAGTCACACATTAAGATTGGGAACCATTGATTTGGTTTCTGCACATGTTTACGCCCTTTTCGCTGAAAAGTAATTGATGCAAATTGGTCAACAAGTAGCAGCATATAAACATCCAATCGCACTAGGTTTTGTGCAATTGCTACGAATCAATTACAGGTTTTGTCTGAACATCCGTGTGCC
Source organism: Leersia perrieri (assembly GCA_000325765.3). Lineage (NCBI taxonomy): Eukaryota > Viridiplantae > Streptophyta > Magnoliopsida > Poales > Poaceae > Leersia > Leersia perrieri. Next base: position 16,978,903 of record CM002481.1, read on the forward strand.
ACTTTCATCACATTGTTACAGATAGCCAGGCTGCTGGACTGCACCACATGGTCCGGAGCCGGCCCAGGTTTCATGGATGCTGCCACCCAAGGCGCTCTTGAGGCAGGCAAACTGGTGGGCGGCTTCAAGATCGGCAAGGAGGCGGGTGAATGGACAACCTCCAACTTCCATCCTTACCTGCCATCAGAGTCCTATCTCACCTGCAGGTAGCTGGATCATGAACGCCCAAATTCAGATTGATTGCGTGTGTGTTATTGATGTGTCACGCATGGAAATCACTCTGCGATAGCTGGATTTCAGGTTCTTCTCTGCAAGGAAGCATGGTTTAGTTGATGCTGCGGTGCGGAACTGCCCTACTGATAGAACTGCTGTAATTGCGTTGCCTGGCGGGATAGGGACACTGGATGAGCTCTTTGAGATGATGGCGCTTATTCAGCTAGAGAGGATTGGTTCCACGCTTCCAGTCCCTTTCTTGCTTCTGAATTATGATTCTTACTACTCCAAACTACTGGAGTTTCTGAATGACTGCGAGGATTGGGGCACCATTGCTCCAGGAGAAGTTGCGTCTCTTTGGAAGGTTTGCAATGGGAACCATGAAGCTCTGGAATACCTGGCACAATTCTACAATGTACCTGTTGCTGAAAGAAATTATTTCATATCACCACAGTTGAAGCAGCAGATAACTTCATATGCAAGTTGACGTTCCGGGCTTTTCTCAAGAATCTTTCTGTGAACTTGTTTGATCATTGTAGGAGATCCTTTTCACTCCATTATTTGCACTGCGCAATTCATGACAACTTGTACAGTTGAATTTTTGTGTGATGAACACAGCAGATGATGGATGCAATAAAAGTTCCACTGTTGCTTAGTGAATTCAAATCTCATATTGCCTATTTCCTCAACAAGGTTTTATTACTTTGCTCAGCATTTTTTCATATTAATATAATCATTAACTGCTACATATAAGTGTTTACCTCACAGGCCACAACACAAGAAATATTTGCAACCATAAGAACCATGCAAGCTCAGTGAGGCAAAATGGCAAAATACAATTCTCATACAACAGTTATTGATGCAAATTTTACCCAACCAGAAGGGCATTTGAACAACAATCATATATTCTTATCAATGTACCTGGACAGACAAAAAAAATTGACCAAATAAAAGCACGTTTCCTAATTGTCAACCAGGCTCAGTTGACAGACGATCAAGCAATCATTCAAGTTCATTCGTATGCAGATGTAAAGGCAGCACGCCAGGATTGATCATCGTCGCATGCTTGCGTGCCATGGTTGTACTCCGGAACATCCTCGCTCTCCTGGCGATAGAATCCCCCCAGTGCTGATTCCGGCAACCGGCTGTCAGCAAGGAAGTGCTTCATCGTCTCAATCTCCACCTCGTGCTTCTTCTTTATCTTCTCCAGCTGCTTCTTGAGCTTGTCGTTCTCTTGCTGCAAAGCTGCACTCCTTTCCTGCAAATCCAAAGCACGCAATCAGATCGAATTTTAAAGATAATTGTGCTTCTATACAGCACAACACAATTTAAGAAACTTCTGTTTGTAAGGCTATGAGCAAACCTTTTCTTGTGTGGATGCCTCCTCTGCTTCCCTCAGCCTTACAAGAAGTTCTCCAGCAGCATGAACAGCTTCAGCTGTGTCACGAAGCTGAATGCGGAGCCTTCTGTTCTGCTCTTTCAGCTGAGCTCTTTCCTTTTCACGATCAATCCTCACCGTGGAAAGCTCTGCTGCAAGAGCAGCAGCAAAGGCCGTCCCGCAGCCCTTCCTTCCTGCCTTAGCAGCTGCCCTCTTAACCTCTGAGATACCTTCCATCACACGGCGGTGCCTCTCAAGAAGATCATTGTACATCTCCTGAAGCTCGGCATAGTGTTCAATTATCCTGGCGTGGCCGTAGATAGCTCGTTGGAGGGCATCATCCAGCTCTTCTGTGCACTTCTTTTCATTGCTAAGCTCCATCTCGGTTTTCTCTGCAAGCATCCGGTTTGACTCAAGATCAACTCTCAACTCTTCAGTTAGAGATATCCATTTGCTTTCAGACTCCATCCATTTCTGTCTTTCTTTGTCTAGCTCATACTCTTGATCTGTGCTGCCATTCCTTATCTGTTCCAGAAGACTGTCATTTGCGGATTCATCTGCTTGTCTTTTCAGTTGATCCCTCAACTTCTGAATTTCACTAAGAAGTTTTTCCCTGTCATTCGCATGTTCTTCATCAACATTGGCTTCATCCGCTAGTTTTATAGGTTTGATACCACCTGAAGTTTGAGCATCTTCTGAGCCCTTCTTATATTGGTCAACCTGCAATTTAACATTGAAAGTGTCAGGAAAAGGGGTATCATGCCTGAAACATATTGTATAGTTCATCATGATTCGTACCAAATTGCTTAGCTCCTTGATCTTAGCTGCCTGTTCTTCACATAAAGCTTCAAGCTCAGCCTCTCTCTTAGAAGCAATTGTTAAGGTGGTGTTGTCGTCCTAGATGAAGAATATGTTTAGTACATGGAAAAATAAAAACAAGCATAGAAAGTTTGCCATCAAGTAATATACCTTAACAGAAGCACTAGCTGATTCACTGGATATCGCACTAGTGGCTATTACGATCTGCTTTTCGGTATTTATCTTGTCTTTTGGGTTCCCATCATTGTCAATCACCTTTTTGCAGGATGAACAAAGGGCAGAAGTTGCTCCTTTCCTCTCTGGTGATGCAGGAACTCCTGAGCTGACTTTTGCAACTGATTGACGGGGGTTCAGTGCAAAATGATCAAATGAAAGGCCAACAAATGATTTTCTTGGGGCTGCATTCTGTTCATGGTACTCCATAATGTGCAAACCTCGTTTGAGACTTGCAGCCAGTGAATCAGTTGGACTAAGCTTGCTTGACTGTAAAGAGGAACGGACTGCACTTTTTCTAGACACTTCAACATTGCTATCGCTGGGACAATCAGATACTCTAAGTTTGCTTGGTGACAGACCTGGTGAAGTGATGCTTTTTCTAGCCTTGTTGTGAATCTTTGGAGAAGAACACAATGTAGGATCTTGCATTGGTGACAGGTGTGGGGATGCACTAATTGATAGAAAAGATTGCTGGTCAGACGCTTGATCATGATCAGCTTTTGTACTGGACACTTCATGCTCTTCCTGAATCAGGCCTTCACAATCATCCATTACAGGCTGATCATCTTCTTCACTTGTTTTCGGATTCCCCTTCGAGCAAGGAGTGTCATCATCTCCACTCTCTGCATCCATGAAGTCCTCAAAAGTGTCTTCGGATGATGAGTGAAGCTTTCTTATTTGGTCACGAAGTTCTTGTACATCCTCTTCATCCACATCCATCTCTTCCTCTGGATCAACTTCTATGTGAGGCAAGATTAGAGAGCGGTTGAGACTGACTCGTAAATTGTGTAGGCTTTCACGGGCATTTTTTGCGCTGAAATACCCATTCTTGCAAGCTCCAGCATCTCCAGATTTTGTTCGTATGAGTTCATCCTGCAATAGATAGAACAATTAGCAAGTGCTCATAAGTTGTTGCCAGTTGTATCTGCTTCTAAAAGCAATACCTTCAACTGACGTATTTGGTCGCTCAAACCATTAACATCATCTTCCGATATCTCATTTATAACGGCCTTGTTTGGCATGAGCTTTGCTCTCTCACCGAATCGTAGTGTGCTTAAAGTCCCACTTCTGCATCTGCATTTCCCAGTCACAGGACTCTATGTTAACCTAAGAAAATGTATTGTCATAATGGACACAAGATCACGAACAGAAAATACCTGTGTTCTGAAGAAATGGAACATAGGAAAGTAACCCTTGAATTTCCACCTAGTGTATCCTTCAGCACATGCGTCAAACAGGATTGCTTGTGGGGAGAGTCATCTTTCTGGGTCTCTGGTGCTTCTGACAGAATATTGACGAGTTTCCTGAAGTAACAATGTGTAAGTTAGACTTCTGCTTTACTACCCGTTTTTGTTCTTATCAATACATGTTTAATATATTTCTCCAAAGAAAGCTTTAGCTGTACTGAACAGATTAAGAAAGATAAACCAATTAAAATGAAAAAAACATTAAAGATATTTCAGTGATGAAAATAGTGCATGAGATCATCAAATTCTGTCAAACAAGCCATCATATAAATTTACATACCCAAGCTTTGACAGGGACTTCTTAACATATCTTTCTTCTCTTGTACAGTGTCTGCTGCCTCCATCAAGTTCATCATTATCAGGACCAGCCAGATCAACAAAGGTAATTCTGCTAGTACGTGAGCTGCTGAAGCCATTTGATGAGAAACCCTGTAGTTTGGTTGAACAGAGTAAATTCTCAACATAATGACAGCATATATATTTGCTAATCAATCAGTTGAAACTTACAAAATAGAATAGACCAAACAGCATACTGACATGATTATTGCAAAAAGAGGAGTTGAATATAGCTGGCTATGAAGTGTACAACCAACAGAAGAAATAAGAGGTTTAATTTACCTTGCTCCATGCTTCAATGACACAAGTGAATATCACATGAGAACGTGAACTTTTCAAATTCATACTGGTAGTGCCAACTTTTCTGTTTGAAAGACCCTGTAAAGAAAAACAAGCTCAGATTAACAATAATTCCTCTGGGGCAATGGTAGACTTAAATTCAGATTTTAATCTCTAGAGGAGAAGATAGTGGCTCAGTTATTAGAAGTACAGCATGAAACAAATAGTTTTGTGAGAGCATGATACAAATACTAATGTATGTGATGTAAAGGAAAGTGCAGCTTGTTACCAAGACAAGGTCTTTGTCAGTACGAGGGAGCTCAAGCAAAGGTGACCCTCATCCGTCCAGATGTGAAAATGAAAAGCAAACAAACCCAAGTTTCAAGTAAAATAGAAAGGACAATTTCTTTAGTCTGCGCTATTGGTTAAAATTGTCCCACTGTTATTAACTTGGTAGAAGCAAATTTTTTGGGTTGTTTCAGTAGGATTACTCCATGGCATAAAAGGATAAATGCATAAACATGTTTTTTAACAACTTGACCAGAGGTCCAGTGTCTATAAGCAGCATCAGCTAAGCAAAAGGTTTTGAATCTTAACGAAACAGTCATGAAAATAGCTTATATAACACAGATCTGTCCTAACCAAGGCTGTAAAGCATCACTACCCACAAAGTACATAGATAGATAACGCAGTGAGTTGGATGCAATTTCGATTGTACCTTCATCAGGATCTGATTGACGTCCTCAACCGTTGACACATACTCATCGGTCAAGTTCTCAACATTGATACCATTGCCAGCATTCTCTCTTATCTAAAATAATGGAGCCGGGTAAGTTTACTGCAAACCATTAGCAAACACCAATTGCAGAATTAGTTTCTTGCTCAAGACTAGAATATACCTGAAGGTTACGCTGAGATGGATCCAACAGATCATTAATCTGTTCATTATGTACCTGGAAAGCATAGAGCAAAATTTGCATCATGTCAGATCTGGAAACATTGTTAAACAAACTGAAGCTCAGTGAAAAACCATTACTCTCAGATGTATTTTTCTGTTCAATTGAGAACGAGCGGATGGGTACTCACCTCAAGAAACGAGCACCGGCATTGGTAGCTTGTCTGCTTCTCTGGTGAGCTCTCTTCTCTCTGCACCAGCAAAGAACAGCATTGAGACCACAGAAAATCACTCGTTCATTCAAATTTCTGCAAAACCAAACAGCAGAAATGCCTTACGCCTTGGATTTGGGCAAAGAGGTTCTGAAAGACGCGAGGCACGACGCCCCTATCGGCGTGGTCCGAGCTGCTGTGAACCATGGCCGCGAGCGCTCCCCACATTGTGTATGTCTTCCCTGTGCCGCTCTAATCACAATTCAAGCACACAAAAGTTTCAGAAAGCAGTAGCGCAGAAAACCCCAGAACACCAGAACCGAGCAAGGAATCAGAGGAGGTACCTGGCCATAGCACACGAGGGAGGAATTGAATCCAGCGAGGGCGCTCTCGATCATGGGCATCCCGACCAGATCGAACGCATCCGCCTACCAACGAGCAACAAGATTCATAAGATTCGTTCAATAGCACATAGAATTGAGGGAAGCTTCGGTCTGTACGGACCGGGAGGAACGGGAATGAGGTAACTACCTGGGAGGCCCTGTCGTCAAGGAAGCCATCGACGGCGAACGACCGGTCGCCGACCGCGACGGAGGAGGGGGAAGTCTTGCGGACGAAGAACAGATCCTTCCCATCCGTCGGCAGGCTCACCGCCGGCCGCACCCGCACCACCACCTGCACAACACATGCGCACATCAGGAGATGCTCTCACACCTCCTCAGGAAAGGGGATTATTTAAGGACCACTTCACCTTCACGGCGGGCGCATCATCGACCGGCGCAGAATCCCGCTCCTCCTCGGCGGCGGCCGCCTTCGCAGCACTGCTCGGAACAGGCTTTGACCGTGGCGACGCGCCCGGCGCCGAGGAGCTCTTGGCGACTGGCGACATCGGCGGCGAGGCGGCGGCGAGGTTGGGGTGGAGATTCTCCTGGTCGGCGGCAGCGGCGCCGCCGCCGCCGCCGCGCGGGGAGGCGACGGCGAAGGTGGAGAGTGACCGCGACGCCTGCCGATTCAGGTTCCGCTTCAGCATCTCCATTGCCGGCTCACGGCGCAATCAAGATCGAAATCGAGATGGAGATGGACAGGAGAGGAGAAGAGAGGAAGTTGGGGAAGGAAGGAGGACGAGTGAGACGAGACGAGGGTGCGGTGGCCGTTGTTTGTGGCGTGGCTTGTAGTGGAGATGCAGATTTGGCGATGATTGCCCGTTGGGATTCAAAATAATTTGAAACGGGAGGGTGCGACTCGAGGCGACGATGCGCCGCAGGAGAGAGAGAGAGGTGTGAGGGGGAGCGCTTGATTTGGGAGGCTGTCACGTGGTGGACGGTTAGATGATTGCCGCGTCATCAGGGTGCGTCATCTAGCGTGGGTAGCGCGTCCAAAACTAGCCGTTGGGGAGCGTGGTAAGGAAAAAAAGGCCAAATCCGGCCATGCGTCCGATACTCCGAGGAAAGGAAAGGAAAGATAGAGAGGCCCAATCACAGCTAAATAATCTATCGACTGTGCAAAACTGTAATTTCAAAAAAAAAAAAACTGTGTAAAACTGTATATTTTTTTCCAGTAAATTGTACAAGAATGTTTCTTATTTTGCCTTGCACCAGGTACAAACAAAATAAGTTTTTGCTTTACATCGGGTTGTACCATATATTCAAAGAAAATCTTACAAAATATATAAATGGAACTTCAAAAATAATTAAACTTAAACTAGGTTTTATAAAGTCTGGTTTAGAATTTAAAAGTCCATAAAAATTTTATAGATTTAATAGTATCTCTCTATGTTTAACATGGTGCTAAGTGAAACTTCTTTTTGATGCACCCCAATGCAAGACGAAAGTATGTGCTAAAATCGGTAAAAAGTGAAACTAGGGTATGTTTTATCCAGTGCAAAATACAAATTACTCTATTTTATATAATTATTCAAAATTGTGTGTAAATATTTTTAGTCAATTCTCTTTGAAACAAAGGTATTTGACATTATTATGTTATTTGTGTTGATTTGTAGAAACAAGTAGGAGTAATTTCTCCACTACGCATGTCTATGCGTCTGGTAAGAAGGAGAAGCATGAAAAGGGTTTGGTTTTAAAAAAAATCAGGACCGATGACCTGCATTCAACAAATTTTAGGTAGAATTCCTATCGGTATCTAGACCAGTATAGCACGAAAATATGTGATGTCATCCTTCTCCTTCAACTCCGGCGAGGCGTGGTAGACATGACTAATTAGGGCCCAGGGTTGTATCGAGTCAGGGTGGGGGTGTTAGGAGAGGGGGATGGGCTTGGTCGATGGCGATGCACACACGCGAATAGAAAGGTAGTGGCAAGGGCTTAGAGCAATGGCCTTGGGTGGCAGAGGACAAAAGTTTTGTAGTGGATATGTGCAGACAGCAAGGTAATGGCAAGGACACGAAAAAATGTGGTGGCTGTTGTGAACTGACAAGTCGAATATATGATTCGTTATACCCAGCGAAATCACTGACACCAAGACTAGAAACAAACACAGAGGGAGTAGATTTTTATACAGACTTTGACCCCATCGGGATAATAGCCCTACTTTTGTTGATCGTGTGGCCTGTTTTTCTTAATCAACAGTTCAGGTGTCACCAAGTACAATGAGACATTGCAGAAGACTAGTCTGAACACTTCAACTAGTATGTGTGGGGTATATGGCTATATGTGTATATATGGGGTTAGCCGAATAGGCAAGATTTGTCGATGAGACGCTTCCGAGGTCTTCGATTGCAAGTCTTTGAACTCATGTATTCGATGTGTCTTGAATGTGCCCTGAGCCCTCTAGGGGCATTTGGATTTATACCCCCTGTGAGGGTAGTCGTAACGTAACCTAAACGGACTTAGAGATTCCGAGTAGAAAGTATCATAAGATAAGGAAGGAACCTTGACTTATGCTATAATTATTGTATCTTTCAGTATAGAAAATTTCTCTAGTCATTCCTAATCATATTGTACTTGGTGGGCCTTTCTCCTTATATGTAAAAGTCTCCAAAATACATGGTTATCATATGTAGAAACAATACGAGATACTCTATACCGAGTACTATTGACACAGTCACCAAAGATATGAGTATGGAAGGTGGAAGTCTGGTTTTCAAGATGATGGCGAGGAAAACGATAAGGGTTTGGAGGCAGGGATGTAATGACATCTCTAACCACTCGAGAGACATTATAAAGGGGGAAGATGGCAAGGTGAGGGTACTTCGCCATTGGCCCTAGCTCAAGGATGAGGAGAAAACGGGGAAACGCCCGACCATTGCGGGACTTGTTGATGTCGTTGGTGTCTTTCAACACTAACAAAGGCAGAGGTGGCGGGTTGTGGTGGGAAAGCGGGAGGACTGACAAAACAAGATAAGTTGGGGTTGGGAGGAAAGAAGAGAGATAGCTACCGTGATTTGCTACAACAACATAAATCTTGAAGTGTTCCGGGCCATAAAAAGTGACTAGGGACACATTCTAAAGAGAAGTTGGTTTTAAAATTATGAGGAAAATCCAAATACCCCCCATAATTCACTGGTCTTCTCACTTTCCCCCTTACAACTCCCTTTTGTACAAAAGACCCCCTACAAATTCACTTTCTCTTTTAGTTTCATAGAAGTTGTTAGATTTTGACTTTTTTTCAACATCGATTCAATTATTCATATCGTGTAGGGTTTTATCTAAGCTCCCTAAAGTCACCTCATGCCACCTCGACAAAAACACCTTCCGGTTTTAGATGTTTCAAATAGTCATGTTGCATTTTGTGTCGGTGTTCGCTACCACCCGCATACTATTCACCGAAGGCATGATGATGTTGAAAGTGCATCTAACCCCCTAGTGGGTTTTGGTAATTGATAACAATCGTTTTGGAGGACTAATGTTTCCACTAAGTGTGCGTAGCAAGATGGAGTTATTGTATCTCGATGGA
>CM002481.1:16988509-17009337 GCA_000325765.3 Leersia perrieri
TTGAACTTGGGACATGGACATGTAATATTATTTGGTTGGACATGTAATGATTGATAGTTTCAACTTGATTATGCACCCTCTATTTTCATGTGATGTGATGCTTATGTTTGGATGATATTGTGTGTGCATGACTTGTTATGTTTTGTTTTAGCTTGTGCTATCTCTTGCTTCACACCTTTGCACCCCACGATTGCTATGATTTAGGGGGAGTTCCTCATCGATCTATGCATGTGCATATGATATTAATTTCACTAATTGAAGTAAGCACATGTGCAGGGGGAGTCTTTGCCTTCATGTATAGCAATCAAAATCAATGTCATATTACTCTCGTGTAAGCTCCAAAAAGGGTTGTCATCAATTACCAAAAAAGGGGAGATTAAAAGTGCATCTAACCCCTTAGTGGGTTTTGGTAATTGATAACAATCGTTTTGGAGGACTAATGTTTCCACTAAGTGTGTGTAGCAAACAAAAAGGGATCCCCCAAGACTTCTATTTGCTAGGCATAAAGGTCTCGTGTTTCTATTCTTGAGTAATAGGAAAATCCGCCTATTAAGAGGGGGCGATCCCGTATTCCGAAGTAAATTCTTTCTAGTTTCATATTTGATTCCACATCTAGTGAGAGAACACTTTTACACACACGTACACTGGTTTTGGGTTGTGTGTTTGCGTTTCGGTAACATTGAAAAATTGGGTTGTGTCACTTGCTTAAGTCCCACCGGAATGTCCGGTGTTTGAGCCGGATTGTCCAGTAGAAACGCTCTGTTGGCAACAGAGAGATTCTACCGGAATGTCTGGTGAAAACACCGGACTATTCGATAGGACTTAACCATTTTTTTGAGCCCTAGTTGTTCTATGTTCTCGAAGCTCGTTTTTGACTAAGTCCCACCGGAATGTCCGGTGAGTGAACTGGAATGTCCGATAAAAACGCTCGGCTGGCAACAGAGCGATTTGATCGGAATGTCCGGTGCAATCACCGGACTGTTCGATGACACTTGGTCACAAGACGAGGAGTCTTTCTACCGGACTATCCGATGGTTCTACCAGAGTGCCCGGTAGATGGCTCGGAGGCATAACGGTCAGAAAACGGCTCGTTTTTCCAAGTGCCTATTTAAGGCCCTGACCTCCATTATTGGGGGTTGGTTGTCACATTCTCCTCACCTACCACCTGAGAATCTTTTCCTTTAGTTCTCCTAGGGTTTAGAGCTCAAATCTCTTGGATCTAGTGAGAGTGAGAGGGTTGGAACTAGGTGTGGAATCTTGTGAAGCTTTTAGGGATCTTCTCCGGCATCCGTGCTTGTCTTGTTACTCTTAGAGGGTCGCCTCCTAGCCGGTTAGGGTCGCCCGCGAGCTTCCAAATCTGTGGATTTGCCCGGAAACAAGTTTGTGAAGGATTGCCTCACCTCCGCGAGGAAACGAGGTAAGTAATAGTGAAGTCCATGCTAGCTCATAGAAGATGGATTAGTGGGTAGAGCAAGTAGCAACGAGGGATTAGGGCTCTCCGGTAGGACTTGATCCGTGGGGATCGTCCTATGGCTTGATCCGTGGGGATCTTTTGCAGACTTGCTAATTCGCGTGCTTCTTGGAGACCTCGTTCCGTCTTGTGAGTGCTAGCATGGCGTAGAGTAGGATCCTTGTGGTCCGAACTACGTAAAAATCCTTGTGTCCTTGTTGTCTCTAAGTTCACCTTCTTGAATCTCTGCTTGTTCTCCTTAATATGTATTAGATTTGTTTATGATTGAATAAAAGGGGATCTTTGGCCCGTTGACCAAAGCCACCTGACTATCCGCTAGTTTAACCGGACTGTCCGGTAGAATTGCTCTGTTTTATCCGGTCTGCACTGACTTCCGCTGCTAAGTGCATTTTAGGTTGTAAAACACATTCACCCCCCTCTGTGTATTACTTTGATCCTTTCAGATGTCACCATTGCAAATATGACATGGATCAACTCCATTTCTACATGGTGGATACCCATATGGCATAAGAACCTAAGTGAATGACGATGACCATTGAAATCTAACGGTGTAGTAGGAAAATAAAACAAAAATTGAACTTGCAGGGAGCATTCTGTACGAATATGAATTGTATAGGGAAGTAGCAAGCCTAGCTAGCGATTTAGGTATTTAGATTTTCCCCTTAAATTATACCTCATATTTCGTTAGCATGCTTATCTGTGAAAAAAGAATTTAATATAAGTTTCTTAAGAAAATCGAATAAATCAAGTTTGTATTAGTTAATACTTAAATCAATCATACACTAAGCTTATGTCGTTTTGCATGCAATAAAAATATAAAATGTGCCCATGCCCCCTACATAAGAACTCCGCCTAATGTGGTTTTTTTTTTCGAGAGGATTTTTTTTTTCAAATGTGGTTTAGTTCCAAAATAATTATGGGCAAGGTGGAAAGAGGAGGAAGTGGGCAGGTTAGCCTTAATTAGTGGCAATTAACATGATTTATGTTTAATTAATCAGTATTTGCCCAAGCTTTTGCATGTAATGGTGATAATTACTAGTATTAGTAGCAATAACTAGCACATAGGTAGAGTATTGATTAAAAATTAAGCGTGCATAATTAGTTAATAATTAGAATTTGAATCAATTTATGACTTAAATTTTCTTTCAAAATTATTTTCTCTAGCCTAATTAAAATATTCTGTTGATATCTTATCTCATCTCATTCTCTTCAGACAAACGTCAGAGCACACTACCTTTATACCTCTCAAGAATTAGTTGTACGAAACCAATACATCCCCCCTCATTGCCCCATCCAATAAACAATGATTCTTACCTCCACCAACCAATGATCCAAACTTTGGTTCTTTAGGCAAGTAAACGTCAATTTTGTAGATCGAACACAAGAACCAAGCCACGTAAATGGTTGAAACACCTAGAATGTAAATCCTTTTATGTTCATAGGGTGTGTTTACGGGGACGTGGGTATGCTCATTTGTAGACCTGTGGATGTATTGTTCTTCGGAAAAAACCCGTTTGAACTGCATCTTATTCCTCCCCACACTACAATGCGCTGCTCCTACATATCCAAACCGAGGTGACGACAACCCTAGTCAACCAGCAGTCCAACTAGCAGCTGCTCGTCGGAGGGCTCGCCAAAGAGACTCATCGGATGGCTTGCCAGAGGGGCGATATAAGAGATAGTGCCGGAGTGTTTATCAGATCTGGTACCTATATATTTTTTTCTTCATCAAATGTAGTTATGATAAAATCTTCTTATAAATATTAAATTAACATACAAAACAGTATAATTATATATTGGATAATTAATTTTTAAAAATAGTTGTAGTTTAGCCGGTATGTGCTTCGATGATTTTAGATGGGAGTAGAAAATAGTGAGAAAAAGTATGCTATCACTGATACTAATAGGAGAAGCTAATGTAGACCGTAGTGTTGCTAGCTTAGGCCTTTTTAGAAAGCCCACACTAGTTTTAGGTGGTAAAAGGTAAAAATTTATATGTTGACAAAAAAATTCTTGCCATCGCGGTTTAGACATCCGGTTGGATCTAACGACTAACGTCCTCGGACTGCAATACTGCATGTCCATATATACGCGCACTGGATTTCGATCCAACCAGGTCCGCTGCAAAGTTTGGAAGCCTGCGACCGTGTCCATGTTGGATTCTGCATGCATCTTTGAGACATCCATTCGAAGTACAACTGTACAAAACCTATTTAACGCCCTATCGTTCTAATTCGGTAGCCTGATGTCGGATAAATATTGGCAGGCCTGTAGGAGCGCATATGTGTGGCAATGGCATACGAAGATACTACAAAAGTATATATATCTTTTTTTTTAGGGAATACTCCTATATCTTTCCCCTAACTGCCAAAAAAAATTGAAAATTTAGCAAAGAGACCACAGCCCAGAAGATGCTGTCAGCCCAGTATGATCCAGGCGTACCGACGCTGGGCCAGAAAGGCCCAATCTAGGCAGCTAATCCAAATGTTCTAATCCGCCACAAACTTTGACGATTCTAATCGTGCCCTAATCCTAATCCGTATCCGCCTTGGACTCTTCGACTCTTCGAAACCGTGCCTATAAAACGCACCCGTTCACACCGGCCGCAGCGAGGAATCGATCGCACGCGATGGATATTCTGCAACCGTTCGCCTCGGCCGCCGCCGCTGCGACGGCGACGCCCCGATGCCCTTCCCTTCCGACGACGGCGGAGCTGGAGGCGTCCATCGCGGCGCTGCGCGGCAGGAAGCAGCGCCTCCGCGAGGCCTACGAGGGCCTCCTCCTCTCGTCCCCCATCCCCCTCCCCTTCCGATGGTCCGACCTCGACGCCCACATCTCCTCCCTCCAGTCCTCCATCGACGCCCGCTTCACCCAGCTCCGCGCCCTCGAGGCTTCCCGAGCCGCCGCCGCCGTCTCTCCGACGCGTGACGCTGCCCGCCTCGTCGAGGGGTCCAGCTGCGACGAGGATGTGGAGATGGAGGACGTCCAGCAACAGGTAGTTGAGGAGGAGATGGCGGCTCCGTCTTCTACCGTGCAGGTCAAGGAGGAGGAGGAGGCGGCGCTGATTGCGGCGGCAATGGCGGCGAAGATGGCGCCGCCTCCGTCGTCTATGGTGAAGGTAAAGGAGGAGCCCATGGAGGTGAGTCTAAATCCTCTAAGCGTCGGCGCCGCGTCTGGTCTTGCGGCGGCGGAGGCATGCGCGACCACGGGCGCCCTCGCGGATCCCGCCGGCGTGGGGCAAGTTGGGTTTGCGCCACACGGCGTGACGCAGCCGCATCCGGTCCCAGCTGGTTGCCGGCCTGTGCTCCAGCAGCAGCACATGGCTAGCCCTAGCCACCATCCTGCGCTACGGCAGGAGCCGCACGCCGCCGCTAGCGCCGTGAACGCCGGTGACCCGGTGTTCCGGCCGCAGCAGCACATGGGTAAACCCCGGGATGACGCGTGTCACGTGCCTACTGCACCAAACGCCAATCTCACGCGCCCCTTGCCGCCGCCGCCGGCGCAGAGAATCGTCGGCTTGGCCAACGCTAATGTCACGTGCCCCTTGCCGCCGCGGTCGGTGGTCGTGGGCACCTCCATCCCGCCGCCGCCGCAGCGCGTGGGCGTGTTCGTGCCTAGTGGCACGAACACCTCGCCGACACAGATGGTGGGCTCCTCGCCGTCGCCACCACCGAAGATCGTGGATTACTCGCCGCCGACAATCGTGGCCTCCTCTCCGCCGCCGCCGCCGCCGCCGCCGAAGATGGTAGGCTTCTCGCTGCTGCCGCAGTCACAGGCGGGCGTGGACGTGTCCGCTAATGAAGCGAACACATTGCCGCCGTCACCGCCGCAGCAGAAGCAGCAGTTGACAGCAGCCGATTGCCAGCTCCAAAAGCAGCATCAGCAGCCACTCGTGGGCGTGATCACGGATCCCATGAACGCCGGAGAACGCCCGTTCCAGGAGCAGCGACAGGACCAACCCACGGTCGTCGCCGGCGATCAGCTGCTTCCCCAGCAGCAGAAGCAGCCGTTCACTGCGAACGCACCGAACGCCGGACAACACTCTCTCCAGGAGCGGCATCAGCAGCAGTTCGTGACAGCAGCAAAACCCACCAACGCCGTCCGAAACCTGCCGCCGCGGCGGCTGAACACGGCGGCGTCGTTCGCCATCAACCCCGTTCTCCGGCAAAAGCGTATGCAGCAGTGGAAAATGGCACAGAGACCACCCAACGCCAGCAACCTTTCTCAACCCAAACAGGAGCTTCTGCAGCAGCAGAAAATGGCGCCGAGGCCACCTAACGCCATCAACCTTCCGAAACAGGAGCAGCAGCAGTCCAAAGCTGACGACGGCGCCAACCCACAACACCTGGCGTTCGGCATGGCCGCTAATCCCGCTAACTCCGGTGATCTGCCCATGGAGGAGGAGAGCCAGCAGCAATTCATGGCTAACAAGCACTCTGTGCCAGTTGAATCAGCCATGCCAATGAAGAAGATCCAAGATTCTGGCATGGCCGGCTCGCAACCCGCAACGGCGGTGGCCGGAGATGCCGCTCCAAAACCGGCCGGCGACCAGCAGCAGCAAGGGCAGCGAAAAGGCGGTGCAAACAGGCGAGGTGGACGTGGCCATGGTAACAAAAACAATTACATTGCTAATACCAACATTAGTAATATGAGCAAGGTGATTGCCAAGGGCAAAGGCAACGGAAATCATCCCCAGGGAAAAAGCAATGGAATTAATCCCCACCAAGGATATAATCACCAGGGAAGAGGCAATGGAATTAATCCCCAAGGAAATAATCCCCAGGGAAGAAGCAATGGAATTAATCCCCAATTCAATAAGAAAGGGCCAGGCGATCAGAAGAACAAAAATGCAGCACAACTTTGCTACAGGTGTGGAGGCAGAGGGCATTGGTCTCGTGTTTGTCGCACTGCTGAACATCTGGTCGAGCTTTACCAGCAGGACAGAAAGGCCAAAAAGGCCGCAGCAGCAGCAGCGAATACGATTTACGTAGGAACAATGACGGATCAGGGCTTATAGGGCTGGTTTGGTTTAGGGCTAAAATTGGCCTTGCCAATTTTCGGCCATGCCAAAATTTGGCATGTTTTGGCATAGCCAATATTTGGTAAGGCCAAGTGGTGTTTAGATTAAAGCCAAAATAGTCTATTTTACTATTAAAGTGGCCTAATTTTTAAAGACATGCCAATATTTGGCCTCAATCTAAACATAAGCAAATACTATTCAAATTATCAATATTAGTAGGCCAAAGTTTGGCTCAAAACCAAACTAGCCCATAATCGCATTGATTAAATCTTGTATGTTTAATGCTCATTTTCAAGTTATCTCAAGCTTTTTATGTTCCTACAACTTGTTTCTCAATGCCACAGAACCAAATTTCCCTCGTGCCGATAGTTTACTTTCAGATCAAACAAACACTTCTGCATCACTTGCCAAGGCTTTCTAAGCAGACTATATTTGATCGTGGAACTGTTTGTTGTTTGCACAGAAGCACAGTAAATCAAGTTGACCCCAGGCCATAGGCACAGTACATGGCCATTACTTAAATCTGAGATCATTAGAACAATATATTAGTAGTTGAATCTGAGAAGATTTGATTCATTCTCTGAAATGCAAGCTCAGTACCTAAAAGCATGCAATTGAACGGATGATCTTCACTCTATACTTGCAATGAAGATCAATTTCCTTTCTTTTCCACACTTTTCTGTATTTTCAGTTTTCACCTCCTTGTTTCATTTATTCAGTCCCTCAATTGCAATTGACAAAGCAGCTGCCATTCGGTTAGAGACGGCAACTCAATGCATATATGCACTTCTTTTATATAACAATGCATATATACTAGTGGGCGGAGATTTACAAAGGACAAAGAGGGCTCTAGCCTCTCCAAAGTTTAGAGAAATTACATTGAAATTCTTTAGTGCACAACAAAAAAAATTCTTAAATTTACAATGAATTGAGTTTGGATCACAAGCTTATGGCTTGAGCCCTAGCTGCTCTATGCCGGTATCCGCCCCTGTATTTGTCCTCCTTAGAAAATTAGTGCAGCTCCGCCATTACAATGATTCTTGTTA
The DNA here is from genome assembly GCA_000325765.3 of Leersia perrieri. Lineage (NCBI taxonomy): Eukaryota > Viridiplantae > Streptophyta > Magnoliopsida > Poales > Poaceae > Leersia > Leersia perrieri. Next base: position 16,996,047 of record CM002481.1, read on the forward strand.
ATAACGGTAGCTTTACTCGATATATCTCAGTATCCTCTGAATGAAAAGTTGAAAACAAAGAAACAACATTGTCCCTTTAGCTTGTTTGTCTTCAAAATTAATAGTGCCCTGTTCAGATTTTTCTTCTTAAAAAAAGAACTTTGTCATTGTGGGCGATCCTTGTCGAGTTGATGATTTTTATTTATTTTTTCATTCTACTAAGGAAGGTCAGATGCCTTTGTGTGTCGTGCACTCGGATTTAATTACCGTTTTTACTCCCAATTGTCTTATATATGGTGGCAAATAGAAGATTACTGTGTAATTGTTGAAATTTACTGTGTGAATATAAGTTTTACAGTGCAAAATACTTCTGAATTTGTGAGATAATTTTATTATTTTATGGAGGAAATATCATGTTAAGTTTCAACCAATTAGCGTCCAGCAAAACAAAAACCTTTTCCTTAAACCAAAAAAAAACCGATATATCTTGCCAGCCCCAAACACCATCGAAATCAAGGCCTTCAACAGCCTGTTTAGTTCCCAAAAATTTTCACCGAAAAACATCACATCGAATCTTTGGAGATGTATGAAGCATTAAGTATAGATAAAAAATAAAACTAATTACATCATTAGACTATAAGCGATGAGCGAATATTTTGAGCCTAATTATGTCATGATTAGCCATAAGTGCTACAGTAATACACATGTGTTAATGACGAATTAATTAGGCTCAAAAAATTTGTCTCGTGGTTTCCAGGCTAGCCGTGAAATTAGTTTTTTCATTCGTGTCTAAAAATACCTCCCAACATCTAGTCAAACCTCTGATATGACCTTTTCGCCAAAATTTTTCATAAACTAAACAAGGCCTAAACAATCCAACTAGATTACTATGGGTTGTTTTGGTTTGCAACCATGCCAAATATTGCCAATGTCAAAACCGTGACAAATTTTGGTGTGCCAAATTTTTTTGGCAACTTTTGTGTGTAATTGGCAAATTTTGGTAGTAAACTGAACGTTACCAAATTACTATTTAAGTTGCCAATAAATTGGTAGGGCACATTTTGGCTTCAAACAAAATGGCCCGAAAAAGTCTTGCCTTCTTTGTCTCCACGTAAGTTAAGGGCTCATTCGGATCGATGGAATTTCAGAGGGTTTTCAAAGGGATACTGTCGATAGGGAAAAGTTTCTTTCCTACCATTCGGTGCACTCAAATTGATGATAGGGTAGATATAGGAATATTTCCTAAAACACTGTTCTCACAGGAAAAACAAGGGAGAAAAGAATCTACTCAGAGCTCATGTAAACTTTCCTGTGCGGGAAGACTAAGATAAACTTATGACAAACTTCTTTATTTGTTCACTGACCATGTGACCCCAGCAACCTATATGATTGGCGGATGATTATTAATTCTTGCAACTGTTACTTTTTTTCATGTGATCCGAATACACTACATCTTTATATTCCTCTGTTTTACACCTACGTTCCTTTTCTTTTCCTATATTTTTCCTATCCTGCGTTTTCCGTATCTGATCCGAATAGGCCTTAAAAAAAAAGGAAAAAAAAATCACGCCGGTCTCCACTCCTCGCCTCCGGCGTCGCGATGGACCCCGCCGCGGCTCGGTCGGCCGTCGGCGGCGGCGGCGACGGCGGCAGTCGAAATGCTGAGCCCCCTCCCGCACTGTCGCTTCCCGGCGTGGCGATGGGGATGAAGACGACGGCGGAGATGGAGGCCGCCATCGCCGCTCTCCCCGCGAAGAAGGAGGCCCTGCGCGAGGCCTTCGACGTCCTCGCGGCCTGCTCGCCCTTCCCGCTCCCCTTCGCCTGGGCAGACCTCGACACCTACATCTCCTCGCTCCAGTCGTCAATTGACCGGCGGTTCGGCCAGCTCCGGGTCCTCGAGGCGGCCCGCCCCGCGCCTGGCGGCGGCGAGAAGGGTGAGAAGCAGGAAGAGGGCAGCGGTGAGGATGATGATGAGGAAGATGAGGAGGAGGAGGAGGAGGAGGAAGAAGAAGAAGAAGAAGAAGAGGAGGAGATTGAGGAGGAAGAGGTTGAAGAGGAAGAGGTTGAGGAGGTGGAAGAGGAGGTTGAGGAGGAAGAGGAAGAGGTTGAAGAGGAAAAGGTTGAGGAGGTGGAGGAGGAGGAAGAGGAAGACAACGAGGAGATGAAGAAGGTCGAGGAGGAGATGAAGGAGGTCGACGAGGAGATGCAGAAGACCAAAGAAGGTGAGGATGAGGCTTCCAAGAAGGCGATTTCAGTGCGAAATCAGGAGGAGGCGGCTGGGAATAAGACAGTTGAGGCCAAAGATGAGGAGCACCATGGCAACAAGCTGGCATCTCAGGAACATCACATTGGGGATGATGATGATAAAGAGGATGCACAATGGGAGCAGCAGGTTGCTGACGATGAGGCAATGGAGGCCGAATCGAAGGAGCAAAATGAGGCTAAGGTGGCATCTCTGGAGCAGGACATTGAGGTGGAGGACGAGGAGCACAAGAAGGCATCTCGAGGAGGCAATCCAGCTCTTCCAAGCTGCAGCAAAGATTTTAAGAGGGCGTGCGGCCGCATGGACGCAAGGAGATTGTTAATTTTGGTATGTAAGAACCGGTGCTTGTGCTTATGGCATGAGTTCCCTGCGATTATGCGCCATGCCTCGGATGCTGCTGCCCTTGTCCTCCAAGTCGTCCAAGGTTTCCTTTTCAGCAAGAAGATCAAGACCACCAAGGTCTGGGGGAATTGTGTTGGGCTAATTCGGTGCATACCTTCTGTGAATGCCTTGCTGTCCACAGACACAATGACACAGGCCAAGCAGCTGGCGAAGGATTGGAAGGAGATGATTGACAATCCTGGGAGCAGCACGGACGTTTTGAGCCTGTCCTCATGGGGCCTCCTCTATTTTCTCATTTCTTTCAACATAGTATCAGAATTTTCTGTTGATGAGATATTCTCTCTCTTTGGTATTCTTCCACGCAGACAACAGAAAAGGAATGGAATTGAACTGTGCAAGGGTCTTGGGCTTGTCGATAGGATCACTGGTATGGATGACTCTTCACTCAAGGATCATATGTTCCTCACTTGTCAATAGTATATGCTAGGCGAACAAGTTATGTTAATGTCGTAAATTTTGATCGCCACCACTCGACAGTGAACATGTGCATTGCATATAATGCTGCTAGCCTTTAAGATAAACCATCAATAGTGAATCACCCAATTCATGTAAAGTACGCTTTTTCCTGCCGCCCTGCAAACATCTATAGAAATGTGTAATGCTCTCTTTGAATTCCAGTCACTCTTTCCATGCGCCCATCATGCTATAGTTTACAGTATTTCATCCAGGTCTGTTTGAACCAACATATGTTAGGTGAACAGGTTATGTTAATGTCAAATCTCATTGCAATGACTGAACAGTGAACATGCACACTGCATATTATACTGTTAGCCGTTAAGATAATCATCAATATTGTGTCAACCAATGCAAGATGCATAGATAAGAGTATCCCTTTTTCTTGCCCTCTTTCAATTGCAGTCACCATTGTGCTATAGTTTCATCCAGTTCCGTTCGACCTAATAATTATTAGCTAAATAGGATGATGGAGAACAAAACTATGGTACAGTTGCTTATAGTACATAATATAATAATTGACTAAATAAAAAGAATCATCCTTGTGAAGGCAGCCAAAATTGCTGTATTGCCCTGTGTAGTTAAGATATCTTCTGATCTAATATTTTTTTAACCATTGTTTGGCCCAGATTAGTTTCTTATGACCAAGCGTGGTTTTTCCCTACTAATACTACAGAATATAATATTGGATGTGCAACAAAAATACTAAAACTGGAGATCAAGTGAATTATTATAGTAAAACATATTGTTTTGCTATATCTTTTGCCACATTTTCAACCTTCCTCAGATGTTCAGTGGCAACTTGTCCCTCCGTCCCAAAAAATGGATATAGCCTATGTTCAGATTCAAACCTAGGATTCACTTTTTTTTGGGACGGAGGGACTAATCATTGTATTCTTATAGGAGGACCACTGAAGATGCAATACATCTATCTGCTTTTCATAATCAATTTGACTGTGGCTTCTGAACAATACCTGATTGATTATTAGCACTTGTAATCTGACTCTTGCAATGTAACTATATAGATGTTCATGATTCAAAATTGAATTAATTAAAAGGTCAACATGCATGGTTCTTAAAACGTTGCCTAGGCGTCGTTGGATCAAAGAATCACATGAGATCAGGGTGATCCCATGTGCTGGGAAGGAGATCATGCGCACTGGGAAGGAAATCCCCTGAAACCAGAGTGATCCCTTGCGCTAGGAAGGAAATTGAGGGCCCAAATTTAGGGAGAGTGGAGAGGGACAGATGGAACGAAAAGAGGGCGGCTGAGATTGGAAACTTAGCAGTGGGAAGATGGAAAGAGAAGAGAGGAAGATGGAAAGAGAAGAGGGGAGGGGAAAATATGGAAAGAGAACATGTCTCCCTTCTCACGCTACCCTTCTTCTATGGCCGGCAGCACCATCCTTGTGCTATGCCTCTTATATCTTTAGTATTTTTCTTGTGCTCTTGTGTGTAAGGCGTCGCCTTACACACGCTTTGAATGTCTTAAGCGTCGCCTAGGCAATTGAGTGGCGGTGGGTTGCCTTGCCTTGCCCTGTCGCTTTAAGAACCTTATCTACATGTATACATTGATTGTTAGTCAGAACATATGGGCACATATTATTGATTTCAAGATACATCACCTTATCATTTGGAGAAGCAGCTTGGGGTTCCCCAGGCAGTTGATCTCAGTCACTGTGATTCTTATGCAGTGACCATCATGTCATACATTGAAAATCCACTTAAAAGTCTAGATTAACAAAAACATACTTACTTCATCTGAGTATGTAATAAACATTATCTTTGGTATTAGTTGGACGATGAACCCATAGATGTACTAAGCTTCTTAGGGATGTGTTCCTCTTATAATGGTCTAAGTCAATCAATCATTTTTAACATCTTGAACCACTTTGTGTAAGCTATAGCATTGTATAAGTATGTTCAAGTGACTGCTGATGTCATTGCACAATTTAAGCCTTTAGTAAAGACTTTTGGTCTAATCTTATCTCTAACTCTGTTCACCCTCTAGGTATTGTGCTGCTCAAGGAGCTAACCAATAATTTGAATAGGGAATAATAGAATAAAATATTTTGAAATTGGCATGCTAGTCTAGACAACAAGGTGTCGGTTATTAGTTCACTTGCTCCATTTATGCACCTTGAGGCCTTGTGTTTGCACGAGTTACTTTTTTCTGATTCATACGAAAATGTCAATTCCATGATGGGGTCTGTTCAGCATTTGTGGATGATGTGATCAAAATGATGTTTTTATTCATTTCATACTGTTGATATAAGCTCAAGTAGGATAGTTTGTCATCTGATATTGATACATCACAGATATCCCTGTTAATCTTCTCATGCAATATATCCTCTGTAGTAACTATCACCTTGCACATCGGCTGATAAAATTTCAACTTTTGTACCATGATACAGATCTGTTGTAGTTATTTCCTTTTTGTATATATATAGATATCAACAGAATTATTGGAAGTAATTTATATTTTTCTGGGGCAATGTCTGTTGACATTTTTCTCATCATCATGTTTTTGCAGACTTAATTGATTACTTGATTGGAAATGGGCAACAACTTGATGCCTTACTATTAACAAAAGCTTTTAATTTGATGTACAAATATACTCCACTTTCTCTTCTGAAGGGATATGTTGAAAGGGCAAAACAGAATGCTCTGGATATAATTAATATGAATGGTCTTCGCAAGTCTCTGGTATTGACTACTCAGGAAACTATTATATGTTATAGTGGGGAAGTACTTTTATAATTTATATTGCAATGCGATTTGGCATCAATCAGTGTCATAACTCATAGTCATAAGAGTAAATATAAACAATATGTTTTTATACATGGACTATTAGAGTGACCTTTTACCTTGCAAAATGAAAAAAGAAATTGGAAACAACACATATTCTTGTAAGTAGTCTGGTAGATGTTTATGTTACGTAAATTTGCTCTTTCTACTCCAGCTATTTATTTTTTTGATAGTTTGTATATTTGATGATAGCGCATTTACTTGTGAGCAGAGTCCAACTATATCGAAGGAGGTTGATGATTTAATGGTTGCACAGAACATAGTTCAACAGCAGATCACTGATTTCAGTGTACGCGGTGGCATGTTGGCAGAAATTATGAAACTATTAGATCAATATGCAATGAAGAGAAGGCCAAGGGATGCCTGGGCTACCTCAACTTCAAATTCACAGCAGCAGCAAGAGGATACAAGCAAGAAGCGCAAAAGAGCACAGCAAGAGCAGCAACAGCACAGGGGACGAGAGATCGAGCAGCAGAAGCAACAAATTATGCAGCGAGGGAAGAAGGGACAGCAACAAACTAAGCCTGAAGAGAAACTCGAACATCAACAAAAGGCAAATAAGCCTCAAGAGAAACAGCAGCAGAAGCAACAAATTAAGCCTCTAGGGGAAAAGGGGAACCAGCAAACTAAACCAGAAGAGAAACAACAGCAACAAGAAACTACACGTAAGCCTCAAGAACAACAGAAGCAGCCACAGAAGCAGCAACAACGGCAAAGCAAGCCACAAGAGAAACGCCTTAGGCCATGCACCACCAAGCTGCCAATACCATCTATTCATGCCTCTGGTGTATTACCTATGGTTCCGCATATTGTGCAGAATGGTTGCTTTGGGCATTCACCATATGCTGCAATGCCTGGATCTCACACATATGCTGCCCAACTAGGCTAGTCTGGAATTCAGAACGCTGCACCTGTACCAAATATCGTAGCTTCTCAATTTATGGGTTTGTTTAATCAGCACCAGCCTAATAATCCCTTCTACCGTCATCCACCGTTCTATCCCAGGTAGCACTTGCTGCAGTGGGTTGCTGAGTAAATTAGAGAAAAGATATAGATGTTCAGAGAGTTGAATCCAATATTGGTTCATTTGTATGCTTACAGGCAATTAACTGGCTCCAACTGCCGCATTCTGTACTATGACATTTATTTGCAGTAACATGTATATACAGTTTTGGGTATCCTCTTTGTTGGAGTAGCTTTTGAACAGTTTACTCGAGGAAGGTGCAGCTTGTCATTTTGACGAACAATTGTCATTTTGATGTTCAAGATTTTAAGGGTGGACGTTTGAGGATTATAGCAGGGGCATGTGAGGAATGACCTTATGAGGTTCGGTTTCTGTTCGACATGTCTATCAGAAGCATAAGTGAATTCTCCATTATCAGTTTAAGGTTTTGTGTTAGACCAGTTAGAAGCATAAGTGACTTTGCATCTTCCGTACCAGTTTAAGCTTTTGCAGTTTTACGTTAAACTGGTCTGTAAGTGCTATTTGATACATAGGACTTTGCACGGGAGCTGAAGTGTTAAAATGGTTGATGGCATCTTCCTTATCAGCTTAAGTTGTTAGATAGGGTTTAGCTGGTGTGGTGCATACAACCTAATGAAGAGTTCATTTACACTCCAAAATTTTTTCCTTCGAAAGTATTTCTGCTTCCACTAAACTATTTGTTTGCAGAATACAGAAAATCTTATGTATTATAGGAGCATGTGATTGGCCATGGAGCGTACCAAAACACCAAAGCCGAGCAAGTGCTGCAGCAAAGGGTTTAGACCGAACTTCTTAAAATCATGAATTCTACAGGACTTTCTTATATTAATATTAATTAGTTAGATTCTCATGGAATTATCTAAAAAATGTCCATCGGAAAGGAGGCCTAAAGTTTTAACTTTAAGATTAAAGAGAACAAAATGAGTTTGAGGGCCAGTTATGGCTAGTTCCATCCTAGCCATACAGATGGCCGGATTAACCGAAATTTCAAGCGTCCATAGTTATCCGTGATAGAATTTTCATTTGAAACTATATATGACTTATTTAATCTCCTACTTTTACATTTATCATGGTCGCCACTATTATTAGTATATAAAGTCACTTCGATCTAGAGCTCTATGTGCAGGGCTATTCATACAACACTTGTCCGACCATGTCTTATCCACCAATCACTATGCGATAATCGAATGCAAATTAAGTATATGGGTCAGAAGTACAGTCATTTCGATCCATAAATTCACTTATAGCCTCTTATAACCTAGTGCTAACAACCGCCATGCCATCACCATTCATTGCTTAGTTTTTCCATGCGCTAGAAATACATTAACATATGCTAGATGACCGGGGTCTGTAGTTTGTTGGAGGGACAAATCCGTCATTGTCTTTATTGTGACTATCGCCGGAATCCCTATCTCCTCCGCGTCTCCTCCCTCTTCAATGCCTCACTCCTCCCATGCCTCCCTCCCTTTCCTCTCCTATGCTCATCCCTTGTCGAGGAAATCACTCCATGACAAAGGCGCATCCTCTTTGTCCCTATCGGAATCGCTCTGGCATAGACAACGGCGACGATGGTGGAGACAACGATGAAGGGGCGTCTCCGGCTAGGCAACGACACCATATGATGTCTTTGGTAGCTTCGTCGTACATCGGCTACGCGACGACATCATATATGGCTTAGGGAGGATAGAGGTAGCTTCGTCTTTGGTGAAGGTTGTAGCTTTGGCAAGGTGACGGCTTTGACCTAGCGTGCTATCAATTTGGTACGTCAATCGGTACTAGTTCTAGTCTCCTTAGAGTACCGGGGTTGATAGTCGGCGAAAGCAAAGTGGCAGCGGCGACTCCAGTGAGATAACATTAGTGAAAACCAAGATGATAGTGGTGACTCCAACAAGAGTTCAGGTACTAGGTCTACTACCTATGTACCGAATCTAGTACCTTCACACATGACTGATCAACAATGGTGTCAACAAAGAGAAAGATGGCAGGCATAGGGTGTGCACCGGCAAAGAAGAAAACAATGTTGTAGAAGTGTGGATCAACGAAGAAAGTCTCTGGCGAGGTTTTGCGGGAGGAGACATAGGCGAGGATGGCGCCGGTGAGTTTTTCCGCTGGGGTGGGGGGATGAGAAGTCGTGTGGCAGAAGCATCATGGGGATGAGCAGGGTGCAGGACCAGCGTCTGATGTCCGTGCACTATACGTACTCTATAAATTAATATGTTGTCTTACAAATTCATACACCCATGTTTTACTCTATAAATACGAGTAGGGGCGAGCACTCCCTAAATATTTGACGTCATTGACTTTTTTTTACACATGTTCAATTGTTCGTCTTATTAAAAAAACGTAATTATTATTTTTTCATCTTATTTGATTCATTGTTAAATATACTTTTATACATACATATAGTTTTACATATTTTATATATTTTTTAAAATAAGACGAACTATCAAACGTGTGTCAAAAAAGTTAATGGTGTCAAATAATATTTAAGGACAACATTTCCATGCGGGTATTCCTATTGGCTATTTCTTTTGTTATAGTTTATTTTATATCCACCTTTTCCAAATTCCATGCATCATTTCTCGGTGTTTAGATTGTTTGAGTAGTCACACGCTCACGCTGCATTCGTGAAATTCCCCCCTCCCCATGTTTTTGCCATTCTGACTACCAGCAGCAGGCAGCATTAAGCTCTGATTAGTACTTAACTCCGACTATAAAGCAGTCTCACCCACCCACCCCACCCCCGGTCTCATTTGTCCCAAATCGAGACAAATTCACACGACGATCGCCGCAATGGAACCCAATTTCTCAAAACCCCAACCAACCCCTTCTCCTCCCTCCCCGCCGGCGCCATCCCCAATTCCGGCAACGGCGGCGAAGGCGGCGACGATGGCGGAGGTGGAGGCGGCCATTGCGACGCTCACCGGCAAGAGGCAGCGGCTCCGCGAGGCCTACGACAGCGTCGTCGAGTGCTCCCCGTTCCCCATCCCCTTCCGCTGGGAAGACATCGACGTCCACTTCTCGTCCATCCTGTCCTCCATCGAAGCCCGATTCCGTCAGCTCCATCCCGCCGCTGCCGCGGCCCCTGGAACGTCGGCGGTGGCGGTTCCAAACACCGCTGGCTCTGTCGAGCATCCGGTCGAACACCTTGTGGGTGAGGCTCAAGAGGTCCACGTCGAGCAGCAGGAGGACGGAGGGAACGGTGGGGATTACGGGGGGAACGGTGGTGATGAGGGTGGGATGGATATGGTGGTGGATATGGACATATCCGACGAGGAGAATGGCATGGTGGAGGAGGTAGTCGAATCCGCGGCGCGTCGCGGCCTAGAAGACGTCGAGGCGGAGAACGAGAAATTGGGGGAGCCAATCAATGTGCCCCCTGTAGAAGAAGAAATCTCTCCGATTCCGGAGTTCACGGAAGGAGGAGGCGCCGCGGAGGCGTCGGTGATGCGGTCCCTCGCCGCGGCGTGCGCGGACATGGACTCATCGGCCATGGCGCGCATCCTGTGCTTGTCCGGAAGCCGCGCCATCGCCCGGCCTCACTTCCTCCCGGCGCTTCTCGGCGCCGCGAAGCCACACGCGCTCGTCGTCGGCGCCGTCAGGGAGTTGCTTGCCGGAACGGAGCCCGTCAAGGACGGCGCGTGGGAGAGCTGCGTCGCGCTGCTCGAATGCGTGCCCAAGCTCGCCGTCGCGATGCCGGAGGACACTCTGCACCAGGCCAATTGCTTGGCTGAGGACTGGAAGGAGATGATCGGGAGGACTGAATATTGCGGCATGAACCTCGGCCGGTTGGCTGTATGGGGCCTCTTCAGCTTTCTTGTCGCCTACAAGATTGTCTTGGAGTTGGATGCTGAAGAGATCATCCATTTCTTTGGAATTCTCCCGGACGACAAGAAGAGCAGCTGCATCTCCCTCTGCAACTGTCTTGGACTGATTGACAAGATGGCTGGTACAGTTTCAATACCTCTTGCTGCTCAATCATAGTTTCATATACTGTAGGCAATCATGCTGCATCCTTAGCTCAATGTTCACTGGCATGGAAATTTATTGATGTGTGCTTGTGCTGTTGTGCATGTTTAATGATAAGCTTGTTTAACTATAGGTCCCAAGAATTCTTATAGAGCATCTTAACATCTTTTGATACTCCTGAAGTGCTGACCTCAACCATAGATTTGCATTTGCTAGTGACAATTATATCTCATGAAAACTTTCTATAACTAACAAGGGTGCCATTTGCCGTTCTTATGATTATCTCTCATACTTCTTCAGATTCAGTCGATCACTTGATCGAACGTGGGCAACAACTTGTTGCTGTCAGATTGGCAAGCACTTTGAATTTGACAGACAAATATCCTCCACTTCCCATCATGGAGGAATATATTCACAATGCTAAGGAGACTTCTCAAGAGATACTGAGCAATGAAGTGAATTCAGAGTCACTGGTTTGTCCTTTTTCTTGCCGTAGCTATCTCATATTACATTTTCTACTTGCTTTCCTAATCAAATCAATGTGAATATGAACGGAAGAATAGCACATTTATCTGCTCTAGCGCCTGTCTCCCTCAGTTGCAGAGTTAGAAATAACAAAAGCTATGTTCTTTTCTTAATGCAACCCTGTTATATGATTAAAAAAAGGTAAACAACCGGTTTTTCCAGCTTTATAAAAACTGTACTGTCCAAAATTCTTAAGCATGTAAATTCAGTTGTAGTGTAGTAGTGGGACCTTTTATATTATATACTCAATTTCTTTTTAAGAAACAATCATATTAGATTTATGCAAAAGCACTGCATATCACCAATGATAAATGGTTGTTTTCACATACTGATATACATATATCCTATTTGTTAAATTGGTTAACACCTAATGCATCTTCTGTTGAGCAGAAACAGGCCATGTCAAAACAAGTCAATGCTCTAATATTATCATGGAGGGTTGTTGGCGAGTGCAATATTGATGTCCATTGCGATAGAATTAAGGCAGAAATTACCCAGTTATTACATAAATATGCAAACAAGAGGCATAGACTAGAAGGTCTCTCTTCTGATACTTCAAGTCCACATCAGAAGCATCACCAAATGTCACAAGAGCAGAATCACTGGCAGCAAAGGCGTCACGAGGAACAATATCAGCTGCTTCCAAATCAACTCAAGGAACAAGAACAAGAACAAGAACAAGAGGGAAGGATGCAAACGTTACGAGAGAGGAAGAGAAAGAGAAACAAGAGAACCCAGCGCAGGAAGCAGAAGAGGGCACAAGAGATGAAGCAGCATCGATTTGACAAATGGCAAAAGCTATATCATGGTGGTTCATTTACCCATTCTCAAAGCTATTTCAGACCAGAAATTCGCCACCAACTCAGCCAGCATCTTTTAGGAGCTATTGGACCAACCGGACCTTCTTGGTAAGGAACCAGGATCATCCTGCTTACATTCAACTATTTAATGTCATAGTAGTACTTGATGCCGTTACTGTCTGACTGATCTGAAGATAGAGATAATAGAAGAGAACAGAAGTTGCAGAAAACAGGAGTCACTGAATGCTGATTAGCCGCTTAGCATTTTTTTTTCCTTGGAGCACTGATTCAAATTTCCCTTGTTGCACTGCTACTTTCTATATGCAACTAGTAACATGCCCGTGCTAACGCAACGGCAATAATTAGAATAATTTGTCCCTTGTCTACATCAACAATGCAATTTTTTTCAGCTACCATTAATACTCCTAAATGTATTTTTTAAAGTGAATACTCCAAAATGTATTGTTCTTGCAATCAAAATGTATTTCCATAATTCTATAGCATACTGCTCCAGACCCAACCGAATTATTTATAGCAACGGAAATTTTGGGCAACATATAATTCGGATTGACATTCACACATAGCAAAAAATAACAATTTTCTCTTAGTAGAGAGTATAAATATATAAATGCGATTGAGAATCATACACATATAAAATTCTTGCAATCAAAATGTATTTCCATAATTCTATAGCATACTCCTCCCAATCCCATCGATTTATTTATATCAGGGAAAATTTCACATAACATGTAATTCGGATTGACATTCACTCATAGAAAAAGTCAAAATTTTTATCTTAGTTGAGAGTATAAATATATAAATTAAATTGAGAATCATACGCACGTAAATTTCTTGCAATCAAAATGTATTTCCATAATTCTATAGCATACTCCTCCATATCCTATCGATTTATTTATAGCAGGGAAAATTTCACATAACATATAATTCGATTTGATATTCACACATAGCAAAAAATCAAAATTTTTATCTTAGTTGAGAGTATAAATATATGAATTAATTGAGAATCATACGCTGTCGGGGAATCCGGGAGCGGTTCCCTTCGGCGGGAGGGTCTAAAAGACGTCCCTTGATTTGTTCGGCCCAGGG
>CM002481.1:17009437-17020024 GCA_000325765.3 Leersia perrieri
TTATACACCAAATATATCAAGCTTTTCAAAAAATCATGGACTCCCTACATAAATATAGTATGGTTATATTTTGCGCTTGATTGTTGCATAGTATTGAAAATGATTAGTACAAGAATAACCCAATCTATTGAATAATATCATCGAGCAGTAGGGAAGCATAGAAACAAAGCAATGTACCTGGTGGCAAATTGGATGGTCCAGCGTATCTGAACATTTGAATTCTTAGTGAGGGTAGTAGAGATGCCATCGAGGACAGGGAGGTAGGCAGCCAGTGAGCCAGATATCCCATCTACGTTACCTGAAACGATGTCTTGTGCTGTCTCTGTCCCAAAATAGTAGTCGTTTTATGTTTTTGTTACGTAGCGTTTGACCATTCGTCTTATTCAAAAAATTATAAAATTATTATTTATTTTATTTGTTATTTGTTATATTATCAAAAGTACTTTAGGTGTGACGTATCTTTTTTAATATTTACAATAATTCTTTGAATAAGACTGTCGATGCGTGTGCACGACACGCGGGGATCTGAGGGAACCCTTTTCGGTTCTGCACAGGGGTGCGGAATGCCAAGGCCTGAGTTGAGGGGAAGAAGAAGGTGGGCAGGAAGGAAAATCCTGCTATGCACACAAGACACAGAGATTTATACAGGTTCGGACCGCCAGGGAAGCGTAATACCCTACTCCTGTTCTTGCACTATGTGGTGAAGGATGAATTACAAGGAGGGGTTTTCTCCCGGGTGGTGCTAGAGCTGGTGATTGAGGCGATATATGGATTTCTATGGTCCAACCCTTCTACAATGGACTTGGGCCTCCTTTTATAGTTCAAGGGGACACCACAGTAGTCCTGGGTTTTCCAACCCCTCTACTAATGCTGTGGAGTGGTTCGTGCTTTGTCTTGTCAGGGGTCATATCCCTCTTCTTTTTATGTCGCCACGTCGCAATAGCTGGTGAAGAAAAACGGGCGGCGTGGCCTCCATGCTAATGAAGCGTGCGACCATCCTACCTAACCTCCCATGGAGCCTACTTGACAGCGGGCCACCTAATGGTGCTAGGGGTGCTATCATACGCTCGATCCTCTCTGCCTCTCTCCCACGCGGCCGTCCGTCGCATTAAATGCGACGATGACCCGGCGTGAGGGGGAGGCATGCGCTGCTGACTGCGCGGTCAGCCCACGATCACAAGATAGAGACTTTTCCCACCCTCTCCCCTGCAAAAAGGTAATGATGATGACACTTTGACAGGCGCGCCTCACTTCACATTAAATACGACAGGGCAGCGCTTGGGCACTGCTCTCGCATTGTGTGGGGCGGTTGGCAACCGGGTTGGCCCCTCCGATGGGAGGGGTGCGGGGTGGCACGGTCAGGGTCCGGGTGTTCTCGAACCCCTTACCTAGAGGGATGACGGCTTCCGGGCAGCCCCCGGGCCTAACGCCCTCAGGGTGGCCGCGTGGCCGCCCGCGGCCCGAACCTTCCAGGGTGACTTGGGCATTTGACTTCGGGTGGTGCCTTCGCAAATACGCCCTTCCAACCACGTGTCCCATCCTCAGCATACCCCCGGGCCCATATCGCCGAGCGTAGCCCCCGGTGTTGGCTAGGGCCAGAATCGGGTTCGGGCGCAGTTAACGCCACATTACATGGAGAGGGGGCCTGGGGAACCTTGGGTGCAACACCTTCTGAACGAAATGACCATACGGTGGCAGCCAAGCGCGCTTGATTGGTTTGGGCCGGTGGGGGGCATGCCACTTGGGCCACGCGCCCATGGGTGGCCCCTTGGCCGCCTGCCTCCCACTGCCTTGTGGATCGTGTCTGACAGGTGTGTAATCCGAAGCGGCGTGATGTATGGAAGCGGGTGAGGTTAGCGCCGCGACGCGCGGAAATGGGACGGAGTTAACGCCACGACATGTGGAAGTGGGGCGGATTAACGTCGTGGAATGCAAGGGGGCTGCGGTTTTCTATAAAAACGGATCCTTGGCAAGAAGGACCGGCTTCTTTCACTTCCCATAGCCATCGCCTCTTCACCTTCCGGCGTCTTTGCTCTTCCGCTCTTCCTTCACCGTCACCGGCCTTCCTCCCAGTCTCTGGCGCCCTCTCAGAGATGACTCGCGACGCCCCACTAGAGCCGGGGAGTGTGCTCCCGAAGTCCGCGGTTCGCACCGCGGACGCTCGAAGTGTCCTCAACAAATATCTGCCGCGCGGCACCCGCAGTGGCGGCGATCTGCCAGTGGAGCAGCCCCCAGATAAAATGGTGTTCTTCGCCTCCTTCGCCATGGTTGGGCTGGTCCCTCCCTTCTCCCCCTTCTTCTTCAATGTGCTGGATTTCTACGACCTCCAGTTGCATCACCTCACCCCCAACGCGGTCTTCTACCTCTCCGTCTTCGCCCACACTTGTGAAATGTTCGTGGGGATGATGCCGTCGCTTGAACTGTTCCAACAGTTCTTCCGCGTCTGCAGGGCGGGATCTTCGGGGGCGGTTGTATACGTGGCGATCTAGCCGCGCAACGACAGGGCCGTCGACACCCCCTTCATCGAGATTCATCCCCTTCATCGAGATTCACCCCCGCTCGAGGTGGGAGAATTGGAGGGCCCACTGGTTCTACACCAGCTTGGGCGATCACCCCCTCCTTCGCCTTCCGACGGGGATTCCAGTGAACCAGGGGAACTGGGGGTGGCGGCCACACGTCGGGAGGGAGTTGGACGGTGTGCTGGACCAGATTAGCTACCTCCAGAGAGGGGGCCTATCCAGCCATGCCGTCTTCCGGGATTACCTGGCGTGGCGAATTTCGCCGTTGCAGGAGAGGCCGCGCTCGACGTAGATGTACACGAACTCCAACGACAACATGCGCACACACGTCGACGCAACATTCGACTGGAGCGAGAATGACCTCGCCATCCTGATCTGCCATATCGTCGGTGTCAGCGCGCTGGACCTCGCGCAACTTCCACTCGGGCTGGTTCCGCTGTGCCGGGATCCATTTCGCCCGGAGATCCTGCAAGCGCTGCAGGTAGTGGGTGACGGCGTGGGCTCATCGTCAGTGGCACCAAGCGTAGCCCTGATAGGCGGTGATGTCGACTACAACGATGCCGACGACCAAGGGCTGATCGGGCTACTAGGCCGCCAAAGCTCGGGTAAGAGCGAGGCTAGGGGCCCGGACCCGAAGGGGAAGAGGAAGAGGTCGGGGTTTAGCCCCACGTCGCCCCCGTCACCACCTCGCGGCGGCGGTGCAGAGCACGTCGTCCCTAGCCATGGGTCCGGGGACCCGCCAGCGTCGTGGTCCGCTACTACGACAGCGGGGGGCAGCACCGCAGCGGTGGCGGCAGCTGCAGGAGCGGCGCCGGCCGTAGCGGCCAGTCTGGCAGGGGCTGGCGCTAGCAAGACGGTGGATGTTCGTGGGAGCCTCCCCACGGTGGTGGGGTCCGAGGGCATCAACCCAGCAAGCCCTCCTGGTGGCCGCCCAAAGAAGAAGCAGTTCATCTCCGGGGTGTCGTGGAACTACGACGCCGCCCGGAGGTAACACTTCCTCAGATGCGTTCATTTCTTGCCTCTTGTGTTCCATTTAGGCTATTGGTGTTTTGTCTTCTTACCTTGTGTGTTCTTGTTCCCAGCCGCGAGCATCAGCACTTCCGCCCCAAGGCTAGGCCCAAGAGCGGCTCTGCCTCTAGCTCAGCGGGGGGAGCGCAGGAGGAGTTCAAGGTGGTGGAGCCCATGGGGCCCCGGTCCCCGCCTGCGAGGTCCGGCCCGGAGCCAGTGTGGCCTAATGAAGGGACGCACTCCGAGGCTGGGGCGCCAGGCGCGCACCAAGAGAACATCGGGGGCACAGAGCCCCTCGTGCGGTCGCAGGAGCGGGCGAGGATGATTGTGTCCCGGGCGCTGGACGAGGCCCTCGCGGTCTCCTTGGATGGGCTTCAGGCCTAGGTCCGGGCCTTGGCCGCCAGGGAGGTCGCGGTGGCGCGGCGAGAGATCGAGGTCGCAGAGGGGGGCACTGAGCTCGCGAAGATAGCGAGGGTGGAGGGCTTCATCCAGAAGCAGGAGGTAGCAGATATCGAGCATCAGCGGGGTGAACTCGTCGTGACGTTCGAAGACACCTTTGCCGAGCGGCACTCCATCGATCTCCGCATCCTGATAGCCACTGCCGCGGAGGAAGGGGTCTGCACCACCGCCGAGGCGTTCACCAACGAGCTTGACGACCACGCCCAGGAGCTTGACGGCCGCGCCCGGGAGCTTGACCAGCGCGACCGTGTCCTACGGGATGCCGAGGCCGCCGCTGCCAATTCCGATATCGAGCTCTGGGTCTGCGAGGACGCCTTGGCGGAGCGCGAGAGGGCCTTGGAGGCAGCGCGGCGGGCGGTCGAAGACTGGGAAGCCGCCGTGACCAGGGCCGAGGAGGACCTCGCCGTGTAGGAAAGAGACACGACGGCCCGGGAGAAGGCCATCGCTGAACGCGAGGCCGCCGTGGAGGGGCGCGAGGTGGCGGCGGACCTGGAGCATACACTTGACCTGGGCACCAGGATCATGGCCGCGTCCGTCACACGCCTCCATGAGGCGGCTCGGGAAGTGGGGGTGGTGCGCCGCTTCGATTCCCTTGCCAGCGCCAGCTTGGGGGGATTGGCTTCCCAAGTAGACGTTCTAGCGGAAGGGATCAGGGGAGTATCGGAGGAGGTTGACGAAGTGGCGAAGGATTCGTCATATGACCTGGCCCGCTAGGTCGCAACCGTAATCCTGGCGAGCTATCAAGCCTGCGACCCCAACTTCGACCCATACGTCCCCACCGAAGACTTCCCAGCCGGCACAGAGGAGAGCGCTCGACGGCGCGTGCCGGACGCAGTCGACTCCATCATGGTGGGCTTCGATGGGACCCCGGCAGCGTTCCAGCTAGCCTACCGGGATGACCCGTCCGACGATGGTGACGTGGAAGATGCCTCCAGCGACCCGCCGGCCGCCTAGGGCTCCCCCGCCTATTGTCCTGCCTTTGTACCTCGCAAAAAAGAATTGTACCTTTTTAATTTTTCCTTTCAATACTATTAATGCACTTGTCTTTTCCATGTTGGATTTAGCATTGTGGCGGCCCATCGTGGCCAACTTCGTGCATGTTTTGTCTCTTTGGCTCATTCCCTGCACACGAGTTCCGTTTTTTTTGTTTAGTTAAATTTGTTGGACTAGAGCAGACGGCCGTCGTAGTCTCTTGACCTTGTCCATCCTATGTTGTAGGGCTGGTCCGGGCTCAAGCCACGTGCATCAGCCAATGACTGACGCCTTCCTCGGGGCTCCGGGCAGAAGCGAGGGTATAAAGGGCCAGCAGGGGCGGTGCAACGGAGGGATCGGGGCTGGTGTGACAGGACGTCCACCCGAGCCCCCAGGCATTGACCACCCTGGGGCACAACATACAACATCGTTCTGCCCTCGACACACTTAGGGCTTTTCAGTGTATGGCGGGCAGTGCAAGAGCATCGTGGGGACACAATAACCGTGCATGCTTCAGGATAGGGAAAGAGATGCACGACAGCACTGATAGATTATAAAGAGGGCATAACAAAATAACATTAGGAATACTCATCGCTCGGGACGGATAAAGACGATAATTCATGTGCTCATATGTGTATATGTTGGATGTTGGGAGCCCCCGGCCAACTCGGCGCACACATAGTGTCGACTGGTTGGCCTGAGCCTGTACATGTTCATCCTACCTTGCGGCTTACAGGTAGAACTTGCGCAGGTGGGAAATATTCCACGAATTTGGCAACGGGGTGCCGTCCTCCGTGGCTAAGCGAACCACTCCGGGGCGCGGAGTGCTGATGACCTTGTACGGTCCTTCCCACATTGGGGATAGCTTGCTCAGCCCCGCACGCAATTGCACTCGGCGCAGAACGAGGTCATTGACTTGCATCGCCCGTGGGTTAATCTTGTGTTGGTGATATCGGCAGAGGTTTTGCTGATAGCGGGCTACACGAAGTGCCGCGCGACGCCGCCTTTCCTTGAGGTAGTCTAGGTCGTCACGGCGTAAGCCATCTTGGTCGGCCTCGGTGTAGAGAGTGGCACGCGGCGACCCCAAAGTGAGCTCGGAGGGTAGGAACGCTTTTGCTCTGTAGACCAGGAAGAACGGTGTTTCTCCGGTGGCACGGCTCGGTGTGGTCCGGTTAGCCCAAAGGACTGCCGGCAGCTCACCAATCCAGGATTCTCCGTGCTTCATGAGCTCATTGTAGGTCTTCATCCTGAGGCCTTTCAAGATTTCTGCATTCGCTCGTTCGGCTTGGCCATTGCTTTGCGGGTGAGCGGGCGAGGCGAAGCAGAGCTTGATGCCCATATCTTCGCAGTACTCGTCGAACAGCTCACTTGTGAATTGGGTGCCATTGTCTGTGAAGAGCCTGTTGGGGACCCCGAACCTTGCCATGACGCCTCTCATGAACCGTACCGCCGAATGCTTGTCGATGACGCCCACAGGGTAGGCTTTGGGCCACTTGGTGAACTTGTCGATTGCCACGTATAGGAATTTGTAGCCGCCGCGCGCCTGCTTGAATGGGCCTAGGATGTCCAGCCCCTAGACCATGAACGGCCATGAGAGCGGGATGGTTTGCAACGCTTGGGCGGGTTGATGTGTCTGCTTGGCGTGGAATTGGCATGCTCGGCACTGCCGCACGAGGTCGACTGCGTCCTCAAGCGCGGTGGGCCAGTAAAAACCTTGGCGGAATGCCTTTCCTACCAAAGTCCGGGAGGCCGAGTGCGCTCCGCACTCACCCTCATGGATCTCGGCCAGGAGCTCAAGACCTTGCTCCCGAGTAACGCATTTCATGAGCACTCCGTTGGCACCGCGCCAGTAAAGAGTCCCCTCTACCAACACGTACCTTTTGGAGATACGGGCAATGCGCTCGCTTTCTTCACATTGCTCGGGCAATGACGCGCCTTGCAGATGTGCCTGGATTTCTGAAATCCAGGCCATCTGGCACAGGATGGCGGGTCCGGGAGGGTCAGGCTGTGGCAAACCTGCCGGATCCGGGGTGCTAGGGCCAGCCGATTCCTGCCCATGGGGCAATTCGGGGCGCGCCGATGGTTCTGTGAGTCTTTCTTCGAATGCGCCTGGTGGGGCTAGGGCTTGCGTGGACGCGATTCTGGACAATTCGTCCGCCAGGGTATTGTCTTTTCTAGGCACGTGACACAACTCGAGGCCATCGAAATGACGCTCCATGCGTCACACCTCCTTAACGTATGCTTCCATCTGGGGGTCGGTGCATTGGTACTCCTTGGATACCGGATTCACCACCAACTGAGAGTCGCCAAGCACTAGCAGACGGCGGATGCCCATGCCAATCACTGCTCGCAGTCCGGCGAGGAGTCCTTCATATTCCGCCATGTTATTGGTTGCTCGGAAATCGAGCCGCACAATGTACCGGAGCACGTCGCCTGTCGGTGAAGTCAACACGACAACTGCCCCGGCTCCTTGCAGAGTGAGGGACCCGTCAAAGTTCATAACCCAATGCATGGTCCACTAGCCGGGATCCGCCAAGCCCTCGGGTTCCTCAGCCCGGTCACCGGGGGCAGATCGTCATCAGCCGATGGTGTCCATTCTGCCACGAAGTCGGCCAACACTTGGCTCTTTATTGCGTGGCGGGCCTCAAAGTGTAGGTCAAATTCGGACAACTCAATTGCCCATTGGACCACTCGTCTCGTACCCTCTCGGTTGCAGAGGATTTGACCAAGAGGGTAGGACGTGACCACCATTACCCGATGTACCTGAAAGTAATGGCACAGCTTTCGGGAAGCCACAAGCACTGCATAAGGCATTTTCTGGGCCTGCGGGTAACACGTTTTCGCATCTTGTAGCACCTCGCTGATAAAATAGACTGGCCGCTGCACCTTAGTCGGGGCCTTGGTCATGCTATCAGGGGCAATGGGTTCGGAGGTGCTAGGGCTGGTTGCCTCAGTGTCTAGGGCTATCGGGCCACCGCTCATCCCGGTGCCCTCGGGTCCGCACTGGATAGGAGGGGCCTCACAAGCCCCCGGACTAGGGGGCGGGTTGCCTCTTCGAGGTTCGGGGGGCCTGCGGCCTCCACCGGTCTCGTGGGCTACTCCGTCCGACACAATTCAAAGGCTTCCTGCCTCCTGGCCAAATGAGGGTGGGGGCGACTGAAAGGCCTGTGCCCCGTCGCGCTCCACAACCAGTGCTGCACTGACTACCTGTGGGGTCGCTGCCAAGTATAGGAGGAGGGGTTCCCCGTCACTAGGGGCCACCAGTACGGGTGGTGAGGAGAGATAGCGCATGAGCTCACCCAAGGCCTTTTCTGCCTCGTCCGTCCATACGAAGGGGCTAGTCCTTTTTAACAACTTGAATAGGGGGAGCGCCCGCTCTCCCAGCTTCGATATGAAGCGGCTCAGGGCGGCCATGCATCTAGTGACATGCTGTACATCCCTGAGTTTCCTAGGGGGCGCATCTCCTCTATTGCTTTTATCTTCTCGGGGTTGGCCTCAATTCCCCGGGCTGAGACTAAGAATCCCAGGAGTTTGCCCGCCGGTACTCCGAACACATACTTCTCTGGATTTAACTTCATTCGTGAGGACCGGAGGTCAGGAGGGCCAAATGGCCGTTGCGGACGATGCCCCTTGGATGGTCCGTCTGGTCGAAGGTGATAGGCACCTTCGCCCAGCGTGATCGGCGCACCGCCTCATGGGACGGCGCAACGGCCAGAAGCTCGCGCCTCATGGCCTTGAGGCTTCGGCGGGACACCTGGGTGTGTGCCCCTCCGTCAATGGTGGCGACGATGTGCTTCGGGTCCTGGTAGCCCAGGTCGTAATCTTCGCCTCCGGTGGGGGCCGTGTTCTTGGCCTGCTCTCGCTGGTTGTCCGCTAATTCCGCCGGGGCCTTACCCTTGCTGCGGGCTTCCTTCTCTCTCTCCTTCTTCTCCTGCTCGTACCTCTGAACGAGCTCGGCCAGGTTCCGGACCGAGTGGCACTCAGAGAGATCATGGCGGGAGGTTAGGTGTATGATGCACCATTTGTCCCCGGACTGACCCTGAGGTCGAGGGTCCGGGGCATGCTCATGGTTGCTTGCGGGCTTCCCCCTCTGGGGAGGTTTTTCCCGCCTCATCGGCGGCGAGGACATGGCCTTCCTCTCCACCACACGATGATTTCCGCTTCCGCCGCCGCTCACGCCACTTCTCTCGGGACTCGGCCGGGGCAGCGTTAGCTGGAGCTGGGGTTGGATTCCTAGGGTTCTAGACCCGAGCCTCTTCCTTGCGGGCCACCCGGTCAGCGAGCTCGAAGAGATCGGTGGTGGTCCGAGGGGCCTTGGACTCGATCTTCTCCAGCATAGTGTCGTGGCATACGCCACTCCTGAAGGCGAAGATCATTGCATGGTCGGTGATGGACGGTATGGTGTTGCGCACCTGGTAGAAACACAGGATGTATTTGCGCAGGGACTCGTCCTCCCCTCGCCATACCATGTGGAGATCGGCCTTCACTCCCGGGCGCGGATATATACCCTGGAAGTTGGAGGTGAACTGCCGACACAGGTCGTCCCACGAGGCGACGGACTGTGCAGGCAGGTTCATTAGCCAGGAACGGGCCTGGCCCTTGAGCGCCATGGGGAAAATGTTGGCCATGACAGCGTCGTCACCTCCCGCGGCCTCGATGGCCGTGGTGTAGATCTGGAGGAACTCGGTGGGGTTCACCGTGCCATCGTACTTCTCCGTAAGGGCTGGCCTGAACTTGCTGGGCTAGCGCATGTTACGAAGGCTAGGGATGAAGGCACGATAGCCGCTGCTAATGGGAGGAGACGACGGAGGTTGGGGGGCCTCTCGCGGCACCACAAAGAGACCTACTCGCGGCGGGGCTGTTGCGGCCGCATGCTGCGCATTTGCGCCTCCTGCAGAGGAAGCGCAATCCTGTGTCCGCCCGGCGCGAGGTGCATCACGGAGCTGCTCGATACGGACACGGGCGTCTGGATCCGCATATAGCAGGTCGCGTGGCGTATCTTGTCGGGCTGCCGCCGGGGGGACTTCGCCTGCCCGCGCCGCGGCTGCTGCCCTTCTTGCCTACCGTTGTTGGGACGAGCTGACCGTGGCGTGAGAGCCACGTGAATGATGGCTTGAAGAAGCCAAATCGGCAGCCAGTTGGCGCTGGGCCGTACTGACCAGCCTCGCCATGTCGTTGAACCAACGCTTAGCGTTGGATCCTTCGCCCGACGTAACCGGGGGATGGTGCAGGAGGGTTTCTGCCGCCTGGAAGGCACCTTCAGGCGTGCCAAACTCCAAATGACGGTGGGCGCTGCTTCATCGTGGCTCACCAGCGTGTTCGCCCTGGTGCAATTTAGAGCCCACGGCCGCACCGGCCAGTTCACGGGGCGGTAGCTCCTCCCCGCCTTCTCCTGCCGCTGCGGCAAGGGGCGGAAAGGGTGGTGGTGCTTCGGCTGCTGCTACGGCCGACGTGAGGGGAGGGTGTGCCGAAGCTCCGGCCGCCGTGGCGGCCGGTGGAGGAGGAGGAGGCGGCGGGGCCGCCCTCCTGCCTTGCCGATGCCGAAGATTGGGGCTGTACTCGCCCGTGTCAGCCTCCTTGATGCCATTATCAGCCGGATCGCCCTCGCGTGACGCGAGGGAGCCGGATG
>CM002481.1:17020124-17039733 GCA_000325765.3 Leersia perrieri
CGGTGGACGACGCTTCGTCGCGACTCACCAGCGCGTTCGTCCTGGTGCAATTCAGAGCCCACGGCCGCACCGGCCATTTCACGGGGCGGTGGCTCGGGCGGTGGTGCTCCGGCCGCTGCTACGGCCGACGTGAGGGGAGGGTGTGCCGAAGCTCTGGTCGCCGTGGCGGCCGGTGGAGGAGGAGGAGGCGGCGGGGCCGCCCTCCTGCCTTGCCGATGATGCCGGAAGTTGGGGTTGTGCTCGCCCGTGTCAACCTCCTCGATGTCGTTGTTAGCCGGATCGCCCTCGCGCGACGCGAGGGAGCCAGATGCAGTTCGCAAGACGTAGTCGTGGACCATGTTGGAGACTGAGACGAGTGGCCCGCTAGGAGGCGGGAGAAATCACAACTCAAACCTTGAACTAGCGTGCACCCCCTACCTGGCGTGCCAGCTGTCGATGCGTGTGCACGACACGCGGGGATCCGGGGGACCCCCTTTTCGGTTCGGCACAGGGGTGCGGAATGCCAAGGCCTGAGTTGAGGGGAAGAAGGTGGGCAGGAAGGAAAATCCTGCTATGCACACAAGATACAAAGATTTATATAGGTTCGAGCCGCCAGGGAAGCGTAATACCCTACTCCTGTTCTTGCACTATGTGGTGAAGGATGAATTACAAGGAGGAGTTTTCTCCCAGGTGGTGCTAGAGCTGGTGATTGAGGCGATATATGGATTTCTATGGTCCAACCCCTTCTACAATGTACTTGGGCCTCCTTTTATAGTTTAAGGGGACACCACAGTAGTCTTGGATTTTCCAACCCCTCTTTTAACACTGTGGAGTGGTTCGTGCTTTGTCTTGTCAGGGGTTATATCCCTCTTCTGTTTATGTCGCCACGTCGCAATAGCTGGTGAAGAAAAATGGGCGGCGTGCCCTCCATGTTGATGAAGTGTGCGGCCATCCTACCTAACCTCCCATGGGGCTTACTTGACAGGGGCCACCTAATGGTGCTTGGGGTGCCATCATACGCTCGATCCTCTCTGCCTCTCTCCCACGCGGCCGTCCGTCGCATTAAATGCGACGGTGACCCGGCATGAGGGGGAGGCATGCGTTGCTGACTGCGCGGTCAGCCCACGGTCAAAAGCTAGAGACTTTTCTCACCCTCTTCCGTGCAAAAAGGTGATGATGATGACGCTTTGACAGGCGCGCCTCAATTCACAGTAAATGCGACAGGACAGCGCTTGGGCACTGCTCTCGCATTGTGTGGGGCGGTTGGCAACCGGGTTGGCCCCTCCGACGGGAGGGGTGCGGGGTGGCGCGGTCAGGGTCCGGGTGTTCCCGAACCCCTTACCTAGAGGGATGACGGCTTCTGGGCAGCTCCCGGGCCTGACCCCCTCGGGGTGGCCACGTGGCCGTCCGCGGCCCGAACCTTACAGGGTGACTTGGGTATTTGACTTCGGGTGGTGCCTTCGCAAATACGCCCTTCCAACCACGTGTCGCATCCTCAACATACCCCCGGGCCCATATCGTCGACAAAGACGAAGAGTCAAACACTACAAAATAAAAACCCAAAATGACAAGTATTTTGGGACAGAGGGAGTGTCAACATTGAAAATGTAACGAGGCTTCTTCCATCTGGGGTGATCCTGCCACCCTATATAAGAAAGTAGATGAGCGTAACAAAATTAGTTAATACTAACCTCAAATCAGGAGATCAGTTTCAGTAGCAGTGAGATAAATCGCATGTCCTCGTTAACGACGTACTGGAGGTGAACATCTCCTNAGCAGTGAGATAAATCGCATGTCCTCGTTAACGACGTACTGGAGGTGAACATCTCCTGTTGTCCATCACGTAGGGCAGATCGGCACGTTGGCCAAGTTCAACAGGAGTACAGGACAAGAGAGTAGGAGAAGTAGTATACAGCGTGGAGCTGAGGCGGCAGATGTGTACAACGGCAGCAGGGGCGTGGTTCACCGAAGTGATTGTTGTGCACATGCTTCAGGCGAAAACTGGATTGTTGTGGAGGTGATCTGATACCTCATACCAGGCATGACGCCGATGCGGAGGAGATCGATCTCGATGACAGTTGGTGAGCCGTGCGCACCATGCGACTTACGGATCAGAGGAGATATCGATGAGGGCACCATGACGGCGGTAGGGGCGTGGTTCACCGACGACGGCGCCCAGGGTGAGGTGAGGATGGCCGGGTTTGGGACAGCACCGGGGCTGCACAAGAGTTGGAGGAAGCAAGGAACGGCGAGGCGATCTGATGAGGCGTGGAAGGAAGACGCGACTGCAGGAGGCGAGGGAAGCAAGGCGGAATTGAGGGATATGTCACACGCGCTTGGGACGATAGGCTGACGCGGATCGCGCATGAGGGAGGACTGAGGAGATCTAGTATGTGTCCTGCGCCGTTAGATTTGATATTGATAAATCTATACCCTTCCATAGTTAAGTGAGGCACGAGTGATGAGTAAAATGAGTTGGAGCATTATAGGGTAGATGTACAATAGTTACTTTCATAGTGCTGAACTGTTATTAATCATAGCCTGTAACTTGATCTGACCATATATGTTTCGCATTTGGATTGTAAAACTTTTGTTAATTTTGTGGAGGTATCTTCGTGTAGTTTGGACTTTGGATACCCGGTTTTCTCCAAACTAGATTTTGTAAAACATATTTTAGACCCTAACAACCTACAATTTATTATTTGTTTAGATCACATGACAAGATTATTCTCCAGAAAATTATCCTCAATTTTATATAATTCAAACATAATTTTAGATCAATATAGGCTCTAAATTCTCTTTAAAAAATTGCTAGAGATATGTTCCAAATTTCATCATCTCATTATTCGGGTTATATATATTCATAGTAGTTAGTTTTCTATTAGTACTCTTTGTCTTTTTCTACTAAAACTTCTTTATATTTCTCTTTATATATATCTCGTATGCCGGATAGGAAGGGTGCGACAGCCCAGTGGATTTCTTACGTTTGTATCAACTCCTCAATACTGTTAGTTGCCCGTGGTTTTTTCCGCAAGGGTTTTCCAAAATAAATCTGTGAGGGTGAGTGTGCAGTCGAGGATGACCTTGCCGATATTAGAGAGATGGTCGGCCATAGTCTTCAAGCGACGGTAGCCATTTGTCGACTGACAAAATCTCTTTGATGGAGAGCACAATGCTCGTGATTGCCCAAAAAATTGAAGCTCAAGTGCCCACCAGATGCATCATGACGTTGTCGGTGTCTGCATGACGTCGATGAGGTGATCATTTGAGAGAGTGCCATACAACCATGAGGACGATAGTCCATGCGATTCTAGTCAGCGAGGTCGGGGGGATAGGTTTCTGTGAGCACATGGTCTAGGAGTGCATATTTGCCCTGCATCACAAGGATGAGGCCACACCACTTGCTGTAATTGCCGACAAAAAGGTCAAGGGTGACCAGATCAAGAGCCCTGACATTGAGAATGCTAACAGCCTGTGCGTGAAGAGCTGCCGTGTTGTCATCATCGCCGGCATGGGGAAGATCAGCATTGCACTGTGAGGATCACCAGCAATAGGTGATGTGCACGAGGGTGGTCCGATCTTTCGGTGAGTTGGAGGATGACTATGATTTGAGGAAAGAAGTTGTCGACCCGACTACAACCGTACTAGACGTTGTGGTGTTGCGTCTTAGCGATCGATACACCTGTCATGAGATTGTTGATCTTGCCGGTGCAGATTAACCCTATTCCTGCAAACAATCGTGAACTAGCAATAACAAGATAAAAGTAAGCAACTGAGTTGCTACATGAATAAGTCGCACATTAAATCGATACACGATAAAGTTGAGGTTCTGAACATGTAATCAGGAATCCTAGCCGGATGCGTAGTTACAAGGAAGCAGCGCGTGGCTAAACTTTCAATTAAACAAAGCCCAACTAAATCTAAAGTGTAACTAGCTATTTAAAGGGGTGAAGGAGGTCATAGGGGCGTCCTCCCCCTGTTTAGGGCGCAACCCCCCTTGGGCCTGAGTCCCAGACGAAGTTACAGGCCCGGCCATAGGCTCATTACATTGGATGCAACACCTTGTTTTCGTGATTGCCGGTGACTCGGATGGAATTTAGCAATGAGACTGGATCCGTTTGAAAGAGGACTCCGAAATCTTTCCATCAAGTACTCATGGACCTGAAACGGAGCTCGTATGTAGAATTGGCGGCCGTTTGAAATCAGTGCACTATTGGGTGGCCGAATTGGATTCTAGAACGCGGTGCCCTTCATCCCCTCTTCTTCAGGCACCATGGCCGACGTGTGCAACTTCTATATTTGGCTCCAAATATTACTTGCACTCCTAAATACACAAATATGTATATTTTCATTATTATCTAGATAGCGTCATATTTTTAATTAAATTAAATCGGGGCTTGTTATGAAACGATATCACCTTTGTGTATATGATGTGATCAATGGTTGTATCTGTAGAAGTCACGGTCACATCATCCTGACGACACAACAATTCCGTTTTTTCTTTTTTTTTGAATTTGTTTTTTTCACCAAAACATAGCAGCGTGCCGCGGCGTAGGTTGGCTCCATGTCGGGCAAGGTGAATGACTAGCTGGCTGGAAAAGCTGTGGTGAGAGCCGGTGGAGAATGGCATTCCTAGGGAAAATCGGGTGGGCGGAGTCGACAATGCGCCTGGCACAGTCTTAGAGATAGATGTGGCCAATGTTGAGGTTAGTGCGGCAAACATATATATAGCCAGGGATGCCATCGTCGTGTTCATGGACGCAGCCAAGGAAGCCAATACGGTCGTCATAACCGGCGGGGTAGGCGCAAGTTGAGATGTGCTAGAAGCCAGTGTGGAGGATGAAGACGGGCCGTCGACGAAGAGTAATCTAGCAAGCAGAGGTGACAGGAGGTGGTCTGTGGCAGCAACGACACAAGAGGCCATTGTAAAGATGAGTTTCGTCATGCTAGCGGCATAGAGATCTGCAAGAGGGACACATGACGATTGAAGCGCGAAAGTGAGCAATTGTGAGCAATTGTGGGGTGGTGGGCACGGGGCCAAGTCATCGCACGGAGGGGGCTTGAGCACCATAGCAATTGCAGAAAAAATTAGTTGCGGAAGCGAAAATCTTCTGATACCATGAAGGGAAGTGTACAAAGAATAAACTCCATGCATGTCGATTGATTACATATCGTGGGCACATATAGGCTTGGGCTCCCCTATCTCTAAACAACCAAACAAGATTAGATAGAGTGTGGGAGGAAACCAAAACATAGTTCACATGTAATACGTACGGAAGAGGAATCTACATGTGATAATAAAACCCTAATGTCTAACACTTTGGTCCTAGAAATTGATGATGTAGGCGTGGTGCCATATCTTTCATTGCCGGCGGAAAAACAGAATTTTCTTGTTGTCCATGTTTCCCTCATAAAGAAATCTAATGAGGATCTGTGGGACCCCATTTTGTGAGTTCTGCCCAGGGAGCACGAGAGGAACTCAAGGGCTTGCCGGAGATGCAAATAGAGTGTAAGTAAATGCGAAGAACACTAGAAATTAGAAAGGTTCAGGCCGTCCGAGGCGTAATGACAAACTCCTACGTGTTTTTCTGGATGAACTCTATTGCAAACTTCTCGGCCAATGTGAGAAAGTATATAGAGGTGTGAATAGATTAAAATCCCCTCCTCGGAGGCCTTGGTACTCATTTTATAGTGCGCAAGGGGATACCACAATAGCATGTTGCTGTCAAGTGCCTCCCTCCCGTCACAACAAGGAGCATTCAATCTACTTTGTGTCTACTGGGGGAGCCATGGACATGACACCGGACCATGACCGGTCATGCCGTCCTGTCCTGTTAGTGGGCAAGCAAATTAGATGGTGCTACCTACCGTTGCCAACTCCATTTTGGGTGGACTCCCTGTGTTAGCCGTGTCTTTATTACTATCCTTGATAGACAGAGTTGTTGTCTCCGCATGCGACGAGGTTTGTGTGGATGTTAGAGCTTGATGATGATGACCGCTGGGACACACTCCACAAAACCCTCTTTTTCTTCCCTGTTACCAATACGGTAGTATCTTCATTCAATATTAATGGTTGACCTCCTGGAAATATAACAATGCCATGAAGCCAATCAACTTCTCATTAATATGTCGTGTGTGGGTGACGGAGAGAGACGTTCTACTCCATATGCGCTCCATAAATGCGGGTAGGTGGGGCTTGCATGCCACTGTAAATGTCTGGTGGTGACTTGCACCTCAACCCGATCTGAGCTTCATAAGGTTAGGCAGCCGACCATAATTGATTGTGTCTTCATGATCGGGTTATGTGCCATGTGGCACGAACCTGTTAGTATGATTTGGGACACTTAAGCAGCCGATAGTGGGGACCCCAGTTCCTATATTGTCGATGGTCGCCAACTCATCAAATGTCACCAATCAGCTGTCCAATGATTTGACTCGTTGGGGAAGAATGCTTGATAAGTTTGTAACCTGGGAATATCTTCATCATCTTCACCAGCCATTTCCTGGAACACCATCTTATCGCGGAGAATGTTAGGAGCAATATGTCTTTACGCGTCCTCCCTTGCTTAGAGGCTTAGACTGGTGATGACATGTGTATTAGGCCATGTCGGTCTATGGCAATATAAGCCATGAGACAAAAGGGTGGTTATTGAAGTAAAACCTTTATCAAACACCTCCAAAATATCTTAGCCATTCTTCCCCAAATCTCCACTTCTATGTAGTTTTGATCCAAATGAACAAGGCGAGTTGCATATGAATGTTGCGGTTCGCAACAATTGTTTTTACATGAACTAATTGTTTAGTGGTTACAGTTTTGCTAAAATTATTGTGACATTTTTTTCATCATGCATAGAATATTTTTTCCCCAATGAATGTGGCGGAAACAGCCCGTGTGGCCGTGTGTGGGTACATGCGTGTGTGTGCCGTGTGCGTGTGTCCCCTCCATTTCTTCACGAAGCACGAGTGCACAATCCATCC
Organism: Leersia perrieri; assembly: GCA_000325765.3. Classification (NCBI taxonomy): domain Eukaryota; kingdom Viridiplantae; phylum Streptophyta; class Magnoliopsida; order Poales; family Poaceae; genus Leersia; species Leersia perrieri. The sequence continues at coordinate 17,027,082 of CM002481.1, forward strand.
TGTGCCAGATCCTGTGTGTGTGTTAATTAAATAGGTATGCATGCTACAGAGAAATTGCAGTGTAATATTTAAAAAGTAGATTGCAAATATATAAACACAGCGTAAAACACTAAATTTGTAGTGTAAATATAATATTGGCATATTTGATTGTTTTTCTTGTATTATTGGCAAAATGACAAGTTTTTGTTTTTGCATTATTTTAAACTTACATTGCAAGTTTCATCTTTGTTATTACTTTGAAGCTGATTTTGAGATGTGTGCGTGGCTTCCATTGACCAATGCATGGTTATAAAGATTGTTTCTGTACCTCGATGAGAAAATGAACATCAATCACTACAAATTGAATGCTTGATGGAATGAGAAAAATTCAGCAGGGCCATATGGTCTCAGATCTGGCAATTTTTATATCGAACTCCAAATAATGGAATATGCTATCTAACACATATATAATGTCTTTATTTTAGATGATGCTAACACATAATGTCTTGCATTGAGATTGCTATATCACTACAGCCTGATGACCTGAGCAAATTCCGCAACGCCTTTTACATCTGGCATTTTTTTTGTCTAAAACCAGCAAATTTTCTGATTCCATTTAGTACGTTCCAACTTTGGGACACAAATGACTACAACCAGCAAATAACGCAAGTCTACCACCTTAATATAATTGGCCTTTCAAAATCATATTGTCCATATCTACTAATCCCTCCAAGACCATATGTATAGATTAGTATTGAAAAATACTTTAATAAATCTATATATTTTGTTGATATTTCTTCATATATTAGAAAATTATGGTCAAAGTTGTTTTTAGACTGTGTCGTCATCCAAATCAACAAGTATTGTGTAACTAGAAACATATAACAAGTTCTCGGTTACGTGGAATGTTCAATTTAACTGGTGATTTTGTATTTGCATTTTTTATATTATTTCTTTTGCAGAAATATAACACCACGCCAAAAAAAAATTAATTGAAAGCTGTACCTGTAAAGAGGTTTAAAAGGTCAGCACGAGGATGCTGCTCGCTGATTGGTTGGGAGCAAAGCATGCCGACCTTTGAACTGGCGTCAAGAGCCCCCATGCCCCTACCGAAGTTTCAATGGTCGATTTCTCGCAACGGTCGATTTGTAGGTGGGCGTGAGGCTCTTAACTACCCTACTTTAATTTCAATAGTCAATTTTCCCCAATGGCCGATTGATAGGAGGGGGTGGTGCTCTTGCCAATCTTCCAATGGTCGGCATGCCCCTACTGAAGTTTCAACGGTCGATTGGTAGGAGGAAGGGCACAAGGCTCTTAAATGCCCTTACTGAAGTTTGAATGGTTGATTGATAGGAGGGTGCGGGGCTCTTGCCGATCTTTCAATGGTCGGCATGCCCCTACTGAAGTTTCAACGGTCGATTTCTCCCGATAACTGATTGGTAGGACACAAAGCTCTTAAATGCCCCTATGGAAATTTCAACGGTTGATTGATAGGAGGGTGCGGGGCACTTGCTGATCTTCTAACAGTCAGCAAGCACACTGTAGCCATTTCACAGAAAAGAACATAACAGAAGGAGAAAGAGAGAGAGAGAGCGAGAGAGGGGAGTGGGGAGGGGGAGGGGGAGGGTTGTTAAGGGGGAGGAAACTAAGGAGAAGGAGGGGGAGTTTCATATTCGCTGTCGAGGTATTTTGTTTCATCTATTTCATTTGCATAAAACATGGTATGTTAGCCCTGAAAAGAATTTATCAATGCTAGATTTAATTGATAGTATAAATTATTTTTCTTAATGTTAGATGTAATTGGTAGCAGTGAGTAGTTACTCGAAAAACCAATATGAGGTTATTTTAGTTGAGTCGTATCCTTCAGGTTAATTAGTTCGTATTAGGAATTGATATAGTTGAAACAACATAATTTTTATGTACTCCGAGAAGGTAGATCTGAATAGTTGACACAAGAAAATTTATGTCAACTACACTTGTTTCTTTTGCGTAAAAGTTGGTAGTACATTCAATATATGTAGTTGACACAAGAAAATTTATTATGCCGTATAAACAGGAAGTGCAGTTAACGAATCGTTTACTTAGAAAGACTTTCTCAAGTAGTAATCGGTGTATGGTTCGTAGGAATTGACCCAACGATCTTCCATTATAGGGACGATGAGCCAATTACACTCACATGCATGTCCAACTTCAAATTGAACTTGTACGCACAACCACATTATGTTTACCCAAAGATGCGTTTAATCTATCATATTTTGGACTTAGGGCGAGTTCTAATAAGCTATTTGGCTTAGATTATTTCTTGCTTTCTGTGAGCACGCTTCCCGAACTGATAAACGATGCATTTTTTTAACGAATTTTATATATAAAACTTTTTTAAAAAGTTGAACAAATACATTTTAAAAGTTTTTAATAGTTAATACTTAATTAATTATACACTAATGACTTACCTCGTTTTCTGTGCTAAAATAAGCCAATATCTTCATGCTGCTTAGAACGCGGCCTTAGATGCACTACGATTTTCCAGCTTGTCAAAAAGAGAAAATGACCAAGTACTCACTACGTGGGGCTACTGTTGACTCGACCCCCTGCCTACTATCTATTGGTCAATGTGGCCTCGTCCATCGCCAACCTAACAAAACCTCTGCCTATTGGCCTCGTAGGTACGGAGTAGCAACGCCCTGCCTGCTTCCGTTGGTCAACGTGGCCTCGTCCCTCGCCAACCTAACATAACCTCTGTCTGTTGGCCTCGCACGTGTGGAGTAGCAACCCGTGCCTACTATCCGTTGGTCAATGTATCCTTGTCCACAAAACCCCTGCCAGTTGGCCTCGCATGTGTGGAGTAGCGACCCCCTCCCTACTAACCATTGGTCGACGTGGCCTCGTCCCTCGCCAACCTAACAAAACCTCTGCCCGTTGGCCTCTTGTCGACCGTTCAAACTCTTGCAAGCTAGAATATTTGTATTTTTTAATACCTAACAGTGCAATTCTATAAATAAGATTAATAAATACTACATCCGTTTCACAATGTAAGTGTTTTGACTTTTTTGCTTGCAACGTTTGACCATTCGGCTTATTCAAAAATTTATAGAAATATAAAAATAATAAATTATGATTAAAGTACATTTGATGATAAAATATGTCCCAAACAAAATAAATGATAATTTCATAGTTTTTTGAAATAAGACAAATGGTTAAACATTGCAAGAAAAAAAAGGTCAAAATCCTTACATTATGAAATGGATGTAGTATTATTTTAGAAATATTTCATTTACTTTCTAACTTGGCTACCTTTATAAGTAGATATCTATTAATGTTGGAAATATCCGTTCCTCTATCTTAGGTCCTGTTATTAATTTAATCCTAATTTCTGGTGCATAGTGGTCTCCTATAATGCCATTCTTTTCTAAAGATGAAGTGATAATTCAAAATTGTTTCCAAATTGGGTGAGTTAATCGGAGGTGTGAAACGGTTCTTATCAAATACTAGTGGCGCCACTACTTATCTTAGCAAAACATATTGAATCTGTTCTACATATGGAATAGAACACAACACAACACTCACCAACATTCCAAAATTTCTTCTTGTTTTTTCTTTACAGAAACCACCCTCTCGTCGCTCTCGCTGCGCCCTCTTGCCATGGCTGACACCAACCAATCGCCGCCGCCGCCGGCAGCGGCTGTCGCTGAACCGCGGGTGGCGACTATCCCGGACCTGAACTTCCCGTCCTTGGAGTCGGTGATGCTGTCCAGCCTGGAGGAGGCCATGGCGGCGATGCCCTGGAGGGCGGAGATCCTGCGGCGATCGTACGAACGCGCCATCCAAGGCGCCCCCATCACCTGGGATGACATCAAATCGACGCAGGAGGATCTCTCGCTCGGCCTCGCCGATCTCCACGCCGCCGCTAGCGAGGGCATGGAGGGAGGAGGAACAGCTGAGGTCGATGAGAAGGACGGCGCAGATGGCGCCGCCAAAGAGGAGTCTCCCGATGATGAGGAGGAGATGAAGGCGGTGGCCAAGGAAGAGATTGAACAGGACGGCGGCGAGGTCGCTGCCATGGAGATGAAGGTCGAGAACGAAGCTATGCCCATGGATGCGTCTCTCCAATTCCATGCCGACGCCGCATCTGACCTCGTCGGGATGGATATCAAGGGCAAGCGCAAGTGTCATGACTTCGACGAAGGCGAGGAGGTGGCTGTCGTGGACAGAAAGGGAAAGGGCAAGATCGCTGACATGGAGCATTTGCTCGAGCAAGTTGAATACAAGCCGGTCGTGGAGACGATGGAGGAGGCATTAGAGGGGAGGATCAGCTGCGCGTTCGATGAGATTGACAAGGTGGCGTTGAAATCAGCCGTGGAGACACTCCGATTGAAGAAGAGAATGAGGATTCCTTCAATTGATTGGACTGAGGAGGAAGAGGAAGCAGCATACTTCGAAGAGGTGACTACTGATGACAAAGCTAATGAAGAAGCAGCCATTGATCAGGTGACCCCTGACCCTGATGACCAAGCTAATGAAGAAGAAGATGCCATTGATGTGCCTATTCAAGAAGATGTTGTTAAAGAAGAGGAAATGGAGAGTGACGAAGAAGAAGAAGGAGAGTTTAAGGAGGCCAAGCAGGCGTCTCCTCAACACAACATCAGCAAAGTCGCCGCGGGGAAGAAGAAAGTAACCATGGATTTTGACGCTGCCAAGGAGAAGAATACCAAGACAAGATCATCTCGCGTGGAAGACGGTAAGGTAGCTAACGGCGGTGAAAGTGCAGGTGCGAAGCGGAAGGATCGGCGCAGGGATCCAGCGCCGCGGCGTGAGCTGGCGGTGGCGTGCGACCGCATGGACTCGTTCGAGCTAGCCGAGCTCGTCATCACGGCCGGCCGCGACATCGCCGGCGAGTTCCCCCCGGCGCTGCGGCGCGCGCCGCACCCGCCGGCGCTCGCGCTACACGCCGCCGCCTTCGTCGTGTCGTCGGCGTCGGTGCCGCGCGGCGACGTCGACTCCGGCAGCTGGGACAACCTCGCCGAGCTCCTCCGCGCCGTGCGCGACATCGTCGCCCGCAGGCCACGCCTGGCCCGGCGGCAGCGGGGGTTTGGGGCCAGGCCGAGGGAGGCCTCCACCGATGTGGCCAAGAGGTGGTGCGCCATAATCGCCGGCGAGGCCACCATGGGACGCGAGCCGGCGGCGGCCGCGTGGTGCCGCTCGGCAAGCTGGGCGCTCCTCCAGTTCGTCGCCGCCTACGGCATCGCCGGCAACATGTAGATGGAGGAGATGATGATGGTGTGTCACACCGTCCGTGACATGGACGGCGGTGCTGACATGATCAAGAGCCTTGGCCTGGCTCACAGGGCACAACTGGTACAACTTCTTTTTTTAAGTCTTACGATTTTTCATAAATCACTCGAGTGAATATGGAGGAGAAATCACACAAAGCACTGACCTTGCGATTTGATTCGTGATTCGTGCGCTTGTTTTTTCTCCGGTGAGCCCCAGCTCCAGTAGAAGACATTTGATTAAGGGTTTCGGAGGTGGGGTGGTAGGGGAGGAGAAAGGGGGTTATAGGGGTGGAGAAGGGGGAGGTGTTCCTCAACTTAGAATGATCACCGGGACGGCGGCGACCCGATGGTGGGCCCACAACCATGGCATCGTCTTGGCCACAGGAGAGAAAAAGGGTGGTGGGCCGGTAGTGGCAGCAGGGGAGCTTGAATTTGGAGTGGATTGGAGGAATGAGCCATGGTGGCGTACGTCTCCGATTGCTCACCACTAGAGATCGGAAAGAAGACTGGTTAGTGGTGCCTTAGCAAGGAGAGTGACATGGGAGGGGAGAGTAGGGAGGAAGCTAGCAGACGGGCCTCGCTAGCACCGTTAGTGGTTTCTGGCACCGGTAAGGTGGAGGACAGATTGCTTGGGGTGGGGAGGCGATGAGATAATGGCGGCGTCACGGGAGGAATTGAGATGAAGAAGAGGGGATTAGGGTCGTTAAGTAGATTTGCACGAATCTTAAAGTATATTGGACAGCTGAAAAAATCATGTGACTGGAGAGAAAAATCACTCGCATGATGTAGGTGAAACTTCATTTTATTTCCTTAATTTTTTAGCTTTTTTACGGTTGTTAGTATTATACTAACAATATATTTGATCTAACGATGTAGATTAATGTATGTATCCACTTGTTGTGCAAAATTTAGAAGGATAAATATGTCCTTTTGGTTTAAGTGTGTGGGGGCATTTTAATAATTCCACATATGTCTTAGATTTTTTCATCGGACACATCCGTATGCCCCCCGGAGCGGGGGCCAGCATGGGAGTGGTCCACAAGGCTAGTTTAGCGATGATAGAGATATTCTAGGACCGACTGAATTGCCCACGTGAGATGTATCCGATTATGTATTTCCTAAAATGTCATTTTCTATCTATATGAAATTCTATTTTTCCCCTTCCATATACTGCTAGTATATATTAGTAGTATTGGGTATTGTAAAAGTGCTCTAGTTTTTCTGTGTAATCCTGGTCCAGCGGATCACAATTTGATGTGATTGTTACTTAATATCTACGGAAGTTTTGTTATTTACTTTGATCATTGCGTTCTACTGTAGTCTACATTAATTGCATTGTGATGTTTTTGCTGTGTTTCGTCAGAATTATCCTGTGTTTTCTGTTGATGTGATACCCTTTAGAGCCTTCCATTCTTTTGGCCTTTTTGGATCCTTCAAGACGATAGATTCAGATAGTATCCCAGTAAAGCATTGAGTTGATACCCCATCATATTAATGATGTGATAATGGAGCATATATATAGTATCAAAAGCTGGACATATTTTTATATCTATCTTGGTGCATGACTACTGCTATGGCAATCGAATGTCATTTTCAACCTATCAGCGTTCATGAATATTGCGCCAGCCTACATACCTTGTTTCACACAAGGTTCTGTTAAGTTTGCACCTAATAAAATTCATGGTGTACCGTGTGTGATTTGTTACTGTTAGGACGCAATATTAATAGCCACCTAGTTCTTAATTATACGGAGGTGTACATACGGTACGACTGGGTAAGGCCTTACGCCCTGAGCCATCCCATCCTAGCTCGGACGTGGTTTTTCTGTACCTACACTCAGGGCGAGAGCCATCCGATCATTTTTTTTAATTTATTTATGTCCGGATTTAGCACATCTATTTAAAGTTTTCCTTTGTAACAATATTTGCCCTTTCGTCTTATTAAAAAATTTAAAAACATTATTCGTTTTGTTTATGATTTATTTTATTATCAAAAGTATTTCACGCATATAATGCTAATGACTCCAAATCCTTAAATTTTTATATTTTTTTTATATTTGTATTAAAATTTTTAAATAAGACGAACGGTCAAATGTTAAAGACAAAAACTCTAAATCCCTTATAATATGGTACAAAGGAGTATAATTAGTGTGTATCTGGATCTTAAAATACATCCAACGCTAATAAGCATAGGTGCAAATGCTATTTTCATCAGGTTTCTTTTAGCCTAATCCGCTATCCCTGATGATACAAAAGTCACAATTAATTGCTTCCTCTATCTTTTGAAGGTGAAGTGGATTCCAGCTTTAAATCTCTTGCAAGCCTCTAATGCCAATGAGCTGAGAGAATTAATCACTTAGTATATATGTGTTCTGTCAGAGTTTCTTTTCAATTTATGACTGGTCGTTGTTGATGCTTTACTATAAATGTTTGCTGTCTTATTTGCAGAGTTAATTAATCGTCTGTTGCAAAATGCGAAACACATCGATGCTGTCAAAGTGGCGCGCGCTTTCAGTTTGGTCGATAGGTTCCCTCCAGTTGCTATTATCAAAGCATATGTTGAAAAAGTAAAAGAGGCTGCTCAAGACATGGTCAGCAAGAGTGCAGTTTCACTCCAGGCATTGGTATACCTTTCATCTTTACAAATGTTCTGGTTTACCGGGATAGATATATAACGGGAGATTTGTTTCCTAATTTACTGGGATAAACAAATGCTTTGTCATGATAGACCTTACCGTCATAAACTTGTATTGTACTCCCTCTAGACACAAATGTTTGGCATCGGTTAGCGGTCAAACAAAAAAAGTTCAGAGGAAGTATTTGACAATGGAATAAGATTCATTTCCACCACCGCCGTTGCATTCTTTTAAATTAAAATACTGTAGATATAAACTGTGTGTTAGTATTTGCAGCCAGCTAGCAAATCCTTTTACATTGCAAATAAATAATATAGTTGTGATATATATACAGCTCTATTGTCATGAACAGATAATAATTAGGAGTTCATGCTTCGGATTAGATGATCTTTTCCAGATATTAATTATACTTTCCAAATCAGTATATGATGTATTGTATTACCACAGGATCGCGCTATGGAAGAGGATATTGATGCACTCAGATCTGCTAAGGAAGCAATTGAAGTGCATGACAGAGGATCCAACTATCGCTACAGTATTATGCAAGAAGTCCACAAGTTGATGGGAGATTACGAGAAGAAGAAACGGAGTTTATCTATTGGCTCCAACTCAAACTCACGGCGCAGGAGCAATGAGGTGATGCCTCATGGGGGAAGCCAAACCATACCAGCTCCTCCTGTATTCTTTCCAATCCGTCGTGCATATCTTTGTCAGTATCATCCTTTTCAGCCCTTCGGTCCACAATATCATCGTCATTAAGTAGCAGTGATGCTGCTGCTATGCATGGAGGGTTGATCACTAGAGTGATGAGAGGTTTTGAGGACTAAAATTAAACAAGAAAGTGAATTGCCTGCTTAATTAGTTGATCTGTAATTTGTTACTTCTCCAGCGGCAATAAGCCAATAAACCCTTTTTGTTGTAGCATGCAAACATGCACCGTTTATATAAGTTGGGAACTTGAATTTGAAACTTACAGAAGCTTATCGGTTGTTTTTCTTTATTTTCATTAGTAAATTAGTTTATGGGAGAATGTTTACAATGAGATCAATTATAGGGTACTTTAGAAAGTATCGACGATTACCATTTTACAGCGTTAATCTGTGGTACATCCTAATACCTTAAGAACCTTCACAGTGTGCATCCTAATATTTTTTTGGTTTTTAAAAATAAAAATTATAAAATGTTTTTTTTGGTTTTTAAGTGTTTTTAAAAATAAAGAAGTCATAAAATGTCCTGTATTGGCTCGTAATTATGACCCGTTACAGATGAGTCTTATCCGTGACGGTTTGTAATTGTGGCCCGTTATATATGAGCCATATCCGTAATGGTTTGTAAGTGTTGACACCAGAATCTTCTTGCGTGGCCAACTCAATATCATTGTCTACCAGTTGCGGAGAACGAAAAAAAATAGGTGTGGCTCATGACAAGTGCAACATAGTGATAACAATGTTCTTCTAATAGCATGATACTTGGGGGGGGCACAAATTAGACCCAACAAGTCAACATTTTTCAATACAATACAAGCAATTTGCATGAACATGCTTAAAAGGAAGCAAGCATAGCAAAATACCTCAACAAAATGAAGACCTGCCAATAGATCGATCATGTTGAACTTTAAAGCCTACATATATAAGGAGGGAGGCTGTCAAAGAACAAATAAGAATATATTAGTATGTGCACATTTAAGATAAAAAAAACAAAAGGAAAATAAGTGGAATGTACAGACATACCAAGAACTAAGTGTTTAATTGCGCCTAGCCACTTTAGGAGATTTAGGTAATTGCATATTCCTAGTTTTCTTTTTGTGAAATGCCTTTTTAATCTTCTGAAGATCAAGTTCTTTGAATATCTCTCGCTCAATGTAGCACACCATTAAGTCATTGAGCCAACCATCTAACATCTTGTTGCGCAACTCGGTCTTGATAATCTTCATTACAGAGAAGGCCTTCTCAACTAAAGCAGTCGCAACCGGTAGCAACAAAGCCAACTCAATGAGACGATACACCAATAGAAACATAATATGCTTCTCAAGTTGAACCATTCTTTTTGCAAGGCTAGCAAGATCATGACAAACTTTGAACTCATCAACCCTTCTCATGTGAATGATGAATAACTGTAGTTGATCTTTTATATATTTGCGGTTGTCAAAGGAGAAATCCTTGGAATAAATCTCCGTAAGACGAGCAAGCTTATCCACAACAAACTTAGAAAAAGAATCTCTCGGATCAAGACAAGAAAAGCAAACAAGTAATTCTGATGAGACCTCATTAAATCGATGGTCGAACTCCGTGGTGATTGCATCAATTGAAGCATAGAAAGTATCAACACGGAAAAAATGGTCGGTGGTGACATTGTGTTTCTTCCCTTTTCTTGATCGACCAAATCTTGGCACTGGATCATTCATATTTGGTATTGGGATTTTATTTTCCATGCAAAATGCTTTGACCTCTTCAAGTAAAGGCTCCCAACCTTCACTTCTCAAATCAACCAAACGGGTTCTTACATCAACAACCAATGACATGGCTTGAACAACATTTTGATCTTTTCTTTGCAAGAGGAGTGATAACTCATTTGTAATGCGAAGGATTTGCAACATCAACTTCATAACAAACACAAAGGTAAAAGACTCCATTATTCCAATCAAACCTCCCGCTTTTGACGGATTATGCTCATCTTCATGAACAATTTCTAGAACATTGATAACTGCATCCCACATGGATTCAATACGAAGCAAGGTCTTGTAATGAGATCCCCATCTTGTATCTCCCGGTCTAGCCAATGATGTTTCTTGGTTTTGTCCTCTTCCGGATGAAATCTCTCCACATTGCAACTTGGCCAAAAGATTTTGGCGATGCTTATCAACCAATATATCCATTCTCTTGCAAGAGTTCATAGTAGAGTTCACAATCGTGGACACATAGTTAAAGAAATCTTCTATAGATGAACAACACCTTGAGACAGAAACAACTACCAACTGCAATTGGTGAGCAAAGCAATGAATGTAGAAAGCATGTGGGTTCATATCACGAATTAGTTTTTGGAGACCATTGAACTCTCCTCTCATATTAGAAGCTCCATCATAACCCTGCCCCCTTAATTTTGCAACAACTAGGACATACTCACTTAGTTTCTCCACCAATGCTTTCTTCAATGATTCTAATGATGTTTCCTTCACGTGCTTGACACCAAAAAATCTTTCATTTGCTTCTCCTTTTTTGTTAACATACCTACATACAATCAGTGGATTAGACTATAGAATAGATAAAAGGCAAAAAAAAACATTGAAGATCCAAAATTTACCTCACAACTAGAGCCATTTGTTCTTTCACCGATATATCACGAGATTCATCAATAAGAACAATGAATAAACAATCATCCATCTCTTCTTTATGGCAGCTGTGATCCCCTCCGCACAACATTCTGCAAGTTCCTTTTGAATTGTCCCCGAAGTCATTTTTGCAGTTTTAGGACATAACTCATCAAAAGCATGCTTCACTTCCTCATTTCTTAATTTATACCAATCAAGCAATTCTAAAAAATTGCACAACATTCTGCAAGTTCCTTTTGAATTGTCCCTGAAGTCATTTTTGCATCTTTAGGACATAACTCATCAAAAGCATGCTTCACTTCCTCATTTCTTAATTTATACCAATCAAGCAATTCTAAAAAATTGCCTTTGTTCATAGATGAATAGGATTCATCATGTTCACGGAATGGTTCACCTTGCAATGCAAGATAACTTACAATACCTAAGGATGTATCCAAACGAGTTTCATACTTGGCATTTGCTTCTTTGGTATGACTTGAAAACTTATGCTTTACACTAGACCTTTGATTATCAAAATCTTTAAATGCTGATTTAGCTTGATTGTGGATGCTATTAGCTCCACCAACATGCTTTCTAAATGCGGCACATGCATTCTTCCATTGCTTAAACCCAACTTTTTTGAAGGTATCATAACCAAACTTGCCATCCATTCGATCATGTTTTAAAAGGTAACAATAGAAGCAGTAAACCCTATCCAACTCCAAACTATACTCCAACCAATCATATTTCTTAAACCAATTTTTTTGACAGCTCCTCTTGTCCTTCCCAGCAGGAAAATTATGGCTAGTTGGTTGAGTTGGACCCTTGGCTATAAAAGCCCTTCTAACTTCATCTCTAATATTAGGAGAAAACTGATCGATTGAAATACGAAGACCCGGATCACAAATAATATGATCTGGGTTAAACTCGGTTATACCTTCAATTTGTGCATCTTCATGTACTTGTTCCTCTTCCACCTCAGTTGATGTGGTATTATGTCCATTTTCATCTTCCGCGGCAATATCAACAGAACCAAGTTGCTCTTCCACTTGCTCGACAATATCCCCCACGGAAGTCACCTCTACCACACCAATTTTGCTTGCACGAGTACTAGGGTTTGTACTACTAGAAACCCAGTAGCTTTTCAAATCTGCATCCAAACATAGAAACATATAGTTATAAAACAACTAAACAGGACATAGGCACATAGCAAATTCCCCCAAAATTCACCAATATTCTCAAATCTGAAATTCCAAAAAATACCACTCTGAGAAGAGTGAGAAGTTGCCTTTCCCTTCCTCTTGTCCTTCAAATTCCTTTCCATCTCTAAAAAGCAGAAGCTCCCTGGCCTCCTAGGTAGCTTCGCGCAGTGCCGCAGTCACGCTGCCGGCGACCGCCCGACGCCCTCACTCGCTTTGCTGCTGCCTGCTCACCGCCGCAGAAGCGCAGCCCCGTCGCCGC
>CM002481.1:17039833-17076507 GCA_000325765.3 Leersia perrieri
TTTGGTTGCTTTCTATCTCGTTCTTGTTTGTGTTCTTCGATTCGCAAACAGGGATTAGCCTTCTCAGCGAGGCCATCTGTGTTCCGGCACGGGTGATAACCAGAGGAGACGTGGTGCTGCGATTGCGGGGCTTAAGAAGCCGGATCGACGTATGTTGCGACTCCGCCCAAATCGTTGGTTATCAGAACCTTTCGGAAGATCGGGAACCCTAGTCCACATCACAGAGCTTAAAGGTAATATGGAGTTTAAAGTCACACATATTTAATGACAGTAATAAACATATATGGATATTATTAGCTCGATTTACACCAGTAAAGGTTTGCAGACGCTGGAAGTAAATGATAAAATGAAGTCTCCAACAGCATGTGAGCATGTGACCCCAACGGTTGTTTCCTGCCTAAGCTAGCAGCATCCAGCGCATCAGCAGCAAGGTGAGTTGGAGTTTGGCTGCAGCCTGCAGATAGTGTTGGATGCCGGGGACGAGATCTTTCCCTCCATGTGGCATCCCCGGATTGGTCGACCGGACGGGTCGGAGATTCCGCGCCATATCCAGTCGCGGCTCGGTAGCCAATTGCTGGGCGCGGACGTGGCGCCCCGCGCGTCCACCAGTCCGACGCTCCGCCACTCGTCCGCCGTATAAAGATCTCCCTCTCGCCACGGCCATCTCCACCACACAAACCGGAGAAAAATCAACCGTCTCCCCCACCACCGTCGCGAAAAATGGCCGCGTCGGCGCTGCAGCAGACCACCGGGTTCCTGGGCACCGCCCCTCGCCGCGATGAGCTCGTCCGCCGCGTCGCCGACTCCGGTGGCCGCATCACCATGCGCCGCACCGTCAAGAGCGCCCCCCAGAGCATCTGGTAATTTAGTCCTAACACACACATTTTACATTTACAATCAAACGTGTTAGTAACATAATTATGTGTGTGCAGGTACGGACCTGACCGTCCCAAGTACCTCGGCCCATTCTCGGAGCAAACACCATCATACCTGACCGGCGAGTTCCCAGGCGACTACGGTTGGGACACTGCGGGGCTCTCCGCCGACCCGGAGACGTTCGCACGCAACAGGGAGCTGGAAGTGATCCACTCGCGGTGGGCGATGCTCGGCGCGCTGGGCTGCGTTTTCCCGGAAATCCTATCCAAGAACGGGGTGAAATTCGGCGAGGCGGTGTGGTTCAAGGCCGGCGCGCAGATCTTCTCCGAGGGCGGGCTCGACTACCTGGGGAACCCAAACCTTGTGCACGCGCAGAGCATCCTCGCAATCTGGGCCTGCCAGGTTGTGCTCATGGGCTTCATCGAGGGCTACCGCGTCGGCGGCGGCCCGCTCGGGGAGGGACTCGACAAGGTGTACCCAGGAGGCGCGTTTGACCCGCTTGGACTTGCCGATGACCCCGACACGTTCGCGGAGCTCAAGGTGAAGGAGCTCAAGAATGGGCGTCTCGCCATGTTCTCCATGTTTGGGTTCTTCGTGCAGGCCATCGTGACGGGGAAGGGACCCATCGAGAACCTGTTCGACCATGTTGCTGACCCCGTCGCCAATAATGCATGGGCTTACGCCACCAACTTCGTCCCCGGCAAGTGAGCGTGCGTGTATAGATAGCGGCCTAGCGCCAAGAGATGGCGGAGAGATGCATCTGTACACTACTTTGTAGTTCTCCTGTGTGTGTGTGCGCGCGTTTTAATTGTGTGTGTGAGATTGAGCAGACGAGCAGAGTGCTAGTTTCCTCTGTTGAGCTTTGGATCGATGTAATGTAAGTAAGCAGCAGACCTTGATGGAACGAAGGGATGAATTCAATGATGTACCTTAGTAGTCAAACGCCACCAGTTATAGCCGAGCCTTTCATTATATAGGATCTTAAATATATTGTTCCAGGATAACAAAAGATGCGAAACGAATCACGAATTCACCATCACGTTTAAAGTATTGAAATCAGATCAACCAGCAGCAAATTAGACGTATCAAAATTATATTTGAGAGCTGCCCCATTTAACCATTAAATTTAGTTATATTTAAACGTATCAAAATTTAGTTCTAGTAATTTGAGAGCTGCCCCATTTAACCATTAAATTAGACCAACCAGCATGCAAATTAGATCACGCACTCCAGAAAGGAAAAAGTATACTTTGACTTCCTCAATCAACTATAGTATCCTCAACTATGGACTGAGTATAAATCATTCCCTCCAACCATAAAAACAGGTATATCACATCCCTCAATTGTTTAAACCGGTGCAAATCAACTATGAGGACAGTATTGTGGGTGGTTTCGTCGTATGTAGCGGTTACTGCCAAGTGGTGCCCACGTGTCATCCTCTCTTTCTTTTTCCTCCCGTCTTTCTCCCTTTCTTCTTTCTCCCCCCAACTCGACGATGCCGGCGGCAGTGGCATTCGCGATGGCAGCGGCGGTGCCGTTCGCGATGCCGGTGACAGGTGGGTGCGATGCCGACGGCGATGGCGTTCGCGGCGGTGGTCGGCGATGGCGTTCACCTCCCTCCCCTTTCTTCTCTATCTCTCTCACTCTCCGGCGTCCTCCTCCTCCACCACCATCGGGTCCGGGAGCCTCTACCGCCGCCACGGGCCGCCACCCGCCCGCGTGCTGCCACGTGACAGCGCCCACCGTCACCACCGGCGAGCGATGGCCAGATCCGTCCGCAAGGGCCCGGATCTGGCCGTCCTCGAAAGAGCCCCGCCGCCGCCGCCGGCCGCTCAAGCGGTGGCGAGGCGGGAGGAGGGGAAGCGGGCAAGGCGAAGAGGCGGGAGGGCTTGGGAGCCGCCGTCTTCGCCGTTGATGTNCGCCGCGGCGCCGCCTCCGCTTGCTGCGCCGTGTCTCTGCTTATGCGCTGCGCCGCCACCGCCGCCGTTGCCAGTGTCGCACGAGCAGAGTCAGGAGCAGAAGCAATGGCCACCGAACAAGGCAACCAGGCAGCTCTAGGGTTACAAAAATCAAAAGCCCAATGGGCCTAACTAGTAACTGGGCCTAAGTGTGATTGGTTGGCTTCTAACTGAATCGTTTTCCTGCTGCTCGCTCGCGTGAGGTCGCATCCATGGCGTTGGCGTCGCCGCCGGCCACTCCAGGCATGGGGAGGGAATCCCAGGGAGGGGGGTACCGACGCCGGTGGTGAGGTATGGCTCGCGCCACACCTTGCCTTACCGGGTCCTCCGCCCCTGTTGTCTACTGTTCTGCTCCTACAACGGCGTCATTGGACGATTTTGCTAGTGCTCCAGACACTCGTGCTTTCTCACAGTGACCAATCTCAGCCCCAAATAGCCATCATAGCAAGCACGACAAGCTGAGAACCACTGAGAATGGACATGCGATTACACAACTATGACCACGCAGAGAAAGAACAAGCATAAACTTAATAAGACAAATGATCTATTGTTTATTTACCTTGGTCTTGGGAGAAAGCCACCAAACATTCATATAGAAGTTCAAAAGAAACTAAACAATAAATCAAACTGTACACTCAGTGCTATATGGATGCTGGATATGCCACTCTCCATCCAAGAACGGCACACGTACAAAGCATCGGTTTTAACAACCAAACTCAAAATCAAGTCAAGCAAATATCAGTCACAATCACACAACACATGAATTTTACAAGATTAGGGTATGTACCTTGTTCTTGTTCCACATCACAGACAAAGAGAAGAGGAGGAATGTGCGCCAAGTAGCGACCTGGTCACCTCTCTTGCATGCTTCCTTGCCCATGCTCAGACCACACACCCTGCCAGCACGGTGCCAGCCATACCATCAGGGTTGACGATGCATGATAGAGCACAAACAACGAGGAAACTTGAGGGATTAGGGAGGATAGGGGAGGAGGTGTGCAGAGCTCTCGCGGTTGTGCCCTGCAGCAAAATGGCAACAGCTGGGAGTTGGGAATGGAAGTTTCGGTAAGGTTTGTTGTGCCTGTATGTGTATTGGGGGAGGGGGGGAGTGTCCATGTGGGCTAGGATTGACCAAAAAGTCCGCGACTGCAAAACTTGACGGGCTTTTCAAAAAAAACAACAAAAATTGTGGCAGATAGCTTTTTTTTCTATTGAGCCCCACCAAAAACATGATTATCAGATTTGTTGGTATCTCTATTAGCAGTAAAGTCATTAAAAAAACTTGTTTCCTCAAATCGTAGTTATCTCAACTCACCGAAATTTGGGCCACCCTCGTGCACATCAAGTTGGCTGATTCAACGAAGGATGTGTGGAAGTGTCTCAAGACAAGGTTTGTCAGAGAGGATCGTGTTTGTGATGTGCGCTTGCAGATGTTGAAGGTGGACTTGACCCTCAAATTCCAAGAGCTAGATGAGGTGATCACCAGCGTCATGTTTGGCGATGCATCGTCAGTGCAGCTTACCGTTGAAGGTGCAGGCTAGGGACACGTTGTCAAGTAGCCATTGGTCCCTGTTTTTGCAGGAAAAGAGAATTGATCCCTTCCCCTTGATTTGCATTTACGATGCATCATCAAACTTGACACCGCCAGTGATCGTCCTGCCCAGCTCTCGAAATTTGAGCATCAAATCCACCTTCAATGTCTACATGTGTGTAGCACAGACATGATCCTCACCGACAAACCTTGTCTTGAGGCAGTCCCACATTTCCCTTGCCATCTTCTTTGCTGCTTGCATAAGGAGATCTTCTAGGAGTGCCTAGAGAAGATTTGGCCTTGCCTTCTTGACCATCTTGGCATTGATAGCCGCGTCAGCCGCCGGATCCACCACCTCCTAGACTCCTTGATCTTCCATCATCGCCATCTAGCTAGTGTAGTTGGATGCAGTCAACATTGGAGAATGCTCTTCACATGCTCCTCCTAGTTGTGTTTGCCGGCACGATTGACAAGCTTTGATACCACCTGCATCCAGGAACACGATCGAACACCTAGTGGGTGTACTATAGCAACTTCGACAAAAGAAAAATAAGAACAACTAGAGGATAAGCAGCTCAGAGAAGTTTGGGGCAATTTTGTGTGCTCTATTTCTGCACAATAAACTAAGATACGATGTAAAAGAAAACAACTTCTATTTACATTGATCTAAGAAAATAGAATCCTATGCATGCAAGGTCCTTCATCCGGGTCCTCCAGTCTACCACACTCTCGCCCTAGACACGAACTCTACGGCTTGCCATCCACAATGCCAATTATTCTGCAACGATCCCATCCTCACTTTGATCCAGCTTTTATGTTCTCGTTCTTCGCATCTTGCTCAGTCGTTGCGCCTGTTGTTGGCCTCCTGCCAAGACCATGATGCATGGGGCCAAACAATGGCTAATATCAACAAACTCCCCCTTAGACCTACCACGGCCCAAGATCACGGACACCTAAAAGGCGCCATGTCATCACCAACTTTGCCTCATATGCTCCTCGATGTCAGTTGGATGCTGCTATATATTGATTGGGTCATGCCGAACTAGAAGGGTGCACCGGTTGTCCCAATATAAGATCGGTGGCCTCCCACCCAAATCAGTATGTCTCCTGGCTTGGAAGCCCATATGATCGGTATACATTTAGCCCTTTTAGTCCATTTTTTCATGCATTTCTTCCTTATTTCAACTATGCCTACAAATTACTCATGACGCAGCAAACAAGTAGAAATATGTTAGTTTAAATCAAATTGATTGATATGTACGTCATTTTACCCTTCTATTGCCTTATTGCCGAAGGTTGTGGTCGAAACGGAGTTTATCAACTGGCAACAATGGCTAATGGCATAGGGACTTGTCGATCTGATGGTTGAAACTATCTTGATGAGGTGGCTAAACGTAGTGGTTGCTTGTGATTATAACTGTATGGAAAGTTGAGATAATACTTTAATATTCACTATCATCCACAACTCGTATTGAAAAATTGTATATATATCACAGGTACAAGTAATTTTTTTTTTGCAAGTGGCTGGTAACACGTTTTTACAGAAAACATAGGAAAAGACGTTTACATTTGGCACATCACATCGACACCCAGATTAATATCCAAATTCAAAATTATAAGATCGTCACATACTTGTATGTATACCACAACAATCAACAAATTAATACACAGAGTGATGAGGACATAACTAGCTTAGATATGAGNGGCCCTGCACCGCCGCGCCCTCCCCCTTGCAAAGTCGCCACCATCCCAGTCCCAACTCACCGGTGGCGATGCTGCCGCGCTGACCCGCCCCTGTTCCCCTCTTCCGCCACTCCACCGCCGCTTGCTCTGCTGCTAGCTCCACCGCCGGGGGAAGGGGAGGCGGCGGCGCGCGTCCGGCCACGCCGCCGCGCTTCTCCGCCGGCATTGTCCCGAGTTGGGGGGGTGGGGGAGGAGAAAGAGATAAGGGAGAAAGAGGGGAGGAAAAAGAAAGAGAGGATGACATGTGGGTCCTACTTGTCAGTAACCGTCATGATAGGACGAAATCACCCCTAATACTGCCCTATAGTTGATTTGCACCGGTTTAATCAACTGAGGATGTGATATACCCGGTTTTAGGTTACCCGGTTTTACGGTTGAAAGACATGATTCTTACTCGGTCTATAGTTGAGGGAGTCAAAGTATACTTTTTCCCTCTAGAAATTTCGAGAGGCCCATCTACTGTGCGCGCGCACGGCCCACTAGTTTGGTCCAGGTCGATCCATCGATGACCAGCCTAACTCTCCCTAAAAGCCCGCGAATACCAGTAAACCCAAACTCTACTTTTTGTAGCAACCCAGCTGAGACTCTGGGACATGATATAATCACCTGTTTGTACAAGTATATACGTATTTAGTATCCACTATAATCTTTAATTCTTAAACCATAAAGGAACTACCAGATTAAACCACATCATCAACACATTAGAGTCTCCATATCAAAGTGCGTGTACTTCAATAGCCACATGCGAAAAAGGCATGCATTTGTCTGGGTTTTTTTACCATGAAGAAATTAACGAGACCTAAAATATAAAACCACATCTTACTTGTCCGCGACGGCGGACGACGATGCTAAATGCGTACTTGGCGCAATTCGAGACGAAGGCAACGTTTAAACATGGATACTCTCCTCATCCGATCGATGGCTTCGGCTAATTTGTTGATTCGGCTCACCTGATCCGGCCACATCAACCACACTCTCCCAGAGCCAGGCGAGAATCCTAGACCCTAATGCCCTTTTGCTCATGTATAAAGTACTGTTGCGGTGACAAGCAGATCGACGGGTGCAGGGCGGCACGATTTATGGGCGCTGCAATTCTGCCTTGCGGTTTGGAGGGCGAGTGCATGTGCATATAGGGCTATCAACGAGCCGAGCTCAAGCGAGCTCGTCTGTCTAGGCTCGACTCTTGAACTCAGTACAAGCTCGAGTTAATTAAGCCTAAAAAATCTTCTAGCTTTTAAGCATGTTCGGTTCAAGCTCGACTACGTATACCGAGCTTGACTTATAACTAGTATAATGTATACTTTTTTACCAGGAAGTATAATGTATATTTTGAATGTAATATCTTGTTAAAAAATTAATTTCTCCTTAATCATATTAAGAAAAGAGTTAAAAAATATTATAAATTAACATACCATGCCAATATATACTGATAAGTCACATGGATACACATAAACAACATATTTAGTCTATGTAGACAACTAAAAATTATACAAAGGTAAGCTTGTTAGAAGCTCGTGAGATTGGTCTTAGGCTTAGGTTTAACTCGGTTAGAGCTTGAGCCGAGCCTCAAACAAGCCAAGCTTGAGCTATTTGCGAGTCGGAGCTTGTTTGACAGCCCTAGGCGAGTGTGTCGTAGTGAGACACTGGTAGCTCGCGACGTGTGTGGCTGGGCTAAAGGGGTCTGGACAGCGGCAGACGCAATGAGGTGCGCTGCTAATGGTAGCTGCAATGGCAGCTCAGTCGGCTCCGGCTTTACAACCTGGGCCTCCTGAATGGATGGCCTTGCGGGCCATAGCTAGGGTGGTCTGATTACTCCAGCTCGGCCTGGTTTGACTAGCTGGCCTAGATTAGCATTTTTGAGAGAACCTTTAATACTATGGATAAGAATGATTTGTTGATTGATTCGAGAATTTAAATAGATTTTTAAAAAATGAAAAAAAATATTCTTCAAATGATGTGTTAACTGCCTTTCATTATTAATTTAAATTTGGTAACCCAATTAATGGATTAAAATTTGAGAAGATAAGATGCAAGGGTTTTTTTTATGGTTATGGTCCTAGGTTTCTGAAAGAGTAAATGCACAACAGTAGCACACCTTGTATGGTGGGTACAATTTAGTCACTCATCCTATAATTTGCTCAAATGAGTTAGTACATATCTTGTTTCGGGAGTATATATAAGTCTCATCAAATTCATGCAGCATTGATTGTTTGCTATCAAGTTAGGCCTCCTCCAACAATAAAGATAGCTTGCTATCTCTAAGTACTTTATAAACAGCTTCTATAGTGGTCTAACTCTTAGTAAATAGCTTATAATACAAATAACCCTAGTACCCTACAAGTCATCCTCACTTCATATTGAAGTGTATGAAAGAGACTATCTCTTGATTAAGAGATATCCTTTATCTCTCCTTTATTAAAATAGGGATAAGTCCATATTACAACCCTCAACTATTAGGTTGGTCTAAAAATAACCTCTTAACTACGAATCTAGATATATTACACCCCTCAAGTATCAAAAACGGATAAAATACCCCTAAGGGCTATACAACCCGGTTTCAACGGTGGTTTTGATGATTTTAAAATATAAATAGTATAAAATTTTCATTTATGTGATACCTAATAAGCAAGAGATGCAAAAATAGCTTGATGTAACTAAAAACATATAATTGGATATATATAAACTAATAAAAACGACCAACAAAACCGGGTTGTATTGCTCTCAGGGGTATTTTGTCCGGTTTTGATATATAGTTAAGGGGTGTAAAATTTCCGGTTTCGTAGTTGAGGGGTTATTTTTAGACTAACCTAATAATTGAGGGTTGCAATATGGACTTATCCTATTAAAATATTGTATGAGATAACTTATAGATACCCATTGGAGAAGGCTTTAGATGACATGCCGACTTAATTAGCATGTCGCTCACGACCCACGTGGATACGCAAATAATAAAAATTTTAGATAACCACATATATATTTCACTTGCTATGGTGTATGTGTGCATTTAATATACACAAATAATATATTAATTAATATACAATAATTTAATATATTTCATCTTGTATTTGATTTATGACTGATAATATTGCAGTGTTTGCGTAATATCATTATATGTGATCATGTTTATAAAAGATATCAATATATGGTGACTGTATCACACATGTTTAATGTTATTTGTACCAAAACACAAGATGAGTGACTCATTTGAGATTTTTACAAGATGGGCGACTAAATTGCACCCACCTCGTAAAGTTTGGTACTCATAATGTATTTTACTCTTTGAAATTTAAATCCACATATTTTAAGATGTTACAGTAACATAAGTGGCAGCCGTGTCTTCACACTGAGTCTCCTCAGGCCTGTCAATGCACATGTGCCCTCTGCAAGGCATGAGTGGCTCTATGGTGGCATAGGCATGTTGAGTTGAAGGCACGGCTCCAACATAGTGAGCTAGAGCTGCTCACCATGTCAAGAGACTATCCACCCTTTTCCAATTATGGGACGAGACGAGTTGGTGGAGTTATGATGGCGACCTCAGAAGGGGACGGTGGCTCGGTGGAGCCACAAGTGGTGATGGTTGGGATAGAGGCCTGAGGAAGGTGGTGGCTTGGTGGAGTTGCAGCAGTAGCTTTGTAGGCATGCGACTGTCAACGGCATGACGCGTCCACGAGTTTAATGGTATCTAATATGAGTCATATGATTGCAACATGAGTAGATATATACAATTTAAAGCGACTATGTGAGTCGACGTTGGTGTGGTGGTGGAGCATTTGGAGCGATAGTGATAGATAGGCTGGGAGCAGACATCATGAGAAAGTCTAGCCAGAGAACACCCCAACCTAGTAGGATCCTCCAGGTGAAAACCTTGTCTGGAACCCTAGACAGGTGACGGTGGTGCTCCCTTCGTCTAATCCTTTTCAGACTCATGATGAAATTCTTCGATGGCAATAGATCGGTGGGCTTGTGTGATACAGAGGATCTTTCCTTTTCTCGTCCTCCCATCTAGAATCCTTCGCATGGGTGGTATCGTCTAAAAGACGTAGTATTTAGCTCTTTAAAAGATTGTATTGGGCGTGGTACAATTGCGGGTCCTTCATTGATCGATCTAGTGAAGACGGAAGGTTGGTCATTCTTAGTAGTAGTTGATACAGTGCTAGTACCTTACTTAGTTGTTATGCAAGCTTGTTGGCAAGCAGTGGTGTTTTTTCTTTCCTTTTCTCTAATTATAGCCTCTAGGGTTATAATCTTGTAACTTTTCTCCCACTTTATTCAAACATCGCATTGTTTGGTGCTATTAGTTCGAGAGAAAAAAGAGGGTAGGCATATAAGAGACACGGTCAGTTTTGAGGAATGAATAATTTGATCTCTTTTCTTGTTAATTTAAAACTAACCACTAAGTAACCGATTGTTAATTATTACTACTAACAAGTAACTAACGAATGTGTACAACATATGCATGCAGTCAGTTTAAAACTTGTGCTACTCCAAAATACACTGTATAAGAAACTGCTTGCTGGCTTTTGGCAAAAAAGACAAGCACACATACAGATACAACAGGCTCTACGCATGCATATGGTCAAAGAATGAAAGAAACAGCCGTATCAGTCAAGCCGAAGCGTATGTAAGTACGTAGTAGGACACACAAACATATGTGAAAATCATATGAAACAATCTCTCTCTCTCTCTCTCCCTCTCTCTCTCTCCCCTCCCAAACCTAATGGCGCCATGAGCTCCAGTACGGACGACGACATAGCTTAGGCAGTTTGTCCAGTGTCCTTACTGAGCTGTCTCATATGTACAGTGCCACACGCAGAAGCATCCCATGGTGCAACGCTAACACCAAGCTCTACGTGCCACACTTCTGATTTGTCCATTATGCATGCATGGTCTCTCCTACTATCATTCTATCATTCTATCATATGGAGTAGTATCCGTTCCATCGATTCATCAATTGGCCTCGATCTATCAATCTATCATGGCATGCATGCAACTCCTAGGTACACCAGTAATAACTCCACTCGATATGATCGTCAGACCCCACACCAGGTCACCAACTACACACATCGATCCTTCTCGAGCCTTGAACAAAATTATCCATCACACTTTCACTTTTATATAAAGCATTAAAAAGCGATGGTCTTTTAGGTGAAATTTACTGTGTGTGCTTGCTTGACATTATTGCGTACGACATATGCAAGAAATGCATGGCAGAATTTATATTATATGACGGCTTCATTATCAAATATATATGCATGTTGTAGTGGGCATGCACACATATGAAGCTAACTAGCTAGTTCTTTCACTTTCGCCCTGCTAGCTAGATCTCTTAAAAAAATGCTGTTAGCTAGCGTGTACATGTTTACTAATATTGTTGGTTTAAATTAAAGAACTGGAAGTAAACTTAATTGGTACTCAACAATGCAAGTTGAAATCTGTCTGTGTCTAAGTTGGTCACACATTACTACAAGTAGTGCATCTTAGACCCTGTTTGGATACAAAGACTTTTTTTTTAAGTCCCTGTCACATCGGATGTTTGGACACTAATTAGAAGTATTAAATATAGACTATTAATAAAACCCACCCATACTTTGGACTATTTCGCGAGACGAATCTATTGAGTCTAATTAGTCAATGATTAGCGAATGTGGTGCTACAGTAAACATTTGCTAATCGTGGATTAATTAGGCTTAAAAAATCGTCTCGCAAATTAGCCTTTATTTATACAATTAGTTTTATTGTCAGTCTATATTTAATACTCCTAATTGACGTGCAAACATCCAATGTGACACGAACTAAAAAAAATCACTGGATCCAAACAACCTCTTAATCTGAACGTTCAAGTATTCAAAACAAAAAACAAAAAAGAATGTTCAGCATGCATGTATCACAAAAACGTAGAAGTTAGCTAACCTCTTTACCTACACATATATATTTTGAAGAAAAATCATCTGGCAACTGGACAGTACGACTGATTGACACGCATGTAAAGCTTCCATGCATGCATTAGTCAATAGTCATGGCATGGCGTTACAAAGAAGTGCAGGTAAGTAAGTACGTAAGTACGTGCATGTGTGTTGGCAAGCTATAGGTGCGGCAGTAAAATGGCAGACAGGACGATGTGCAAGGATGCAGTACTACACACGGCCGGCCGGCCATTAATTTTGCTTCTCTATATATCTCTTCCTTCCGGCCTATAGCTATAGCTCCTTTCTCTTTTCTTTTTGCATATATTGGCGTCCTCTAGCGTTTGTACTGGAGACAGTGTCTGCGCCCGCGAAAGGAGGATATCAAAATAACATATATATATATGCATATGCATAAGAGAAAAACATCAGCAAACAAAACGTAAAAGGAAAAGGCGATATGCATGCATGAGACTATGAGCGCAAAGCAAAAGGCTAGAAAGCCATTGGAAAAGAAAGAAAGAAAGAGAGAGCGGCGCTCTCTTTAGGGAGCAGCGAAAGCTAGCACAACGGCGTGTCATCGATATTTCATCGCGTCGCATGCATATCGCATGCACTTCGATCGCAGAGAATTGAAGAAGAGGTGTAGACGAAGACGATGGCAACGACGCAGAGAGAGCGAGCGATCGATGAGTGATGGAGACGTGTGAGAGAGAAGGTGATCAGAGGAGGAATGGTGGTCTGCAGGTGCACGCATGCCATTTGCTTCCATCCAGTCCACGACAAGGGAATAAACATGCATGTTTCGGATGCAGCAGCAGCCGCCATTTGTTTATTATTATTACCACTATACCTATATCTATCTCTCACTTTACTGGTTAGTTTTATATATGCACACATTGTAGAGAGAACAAGATAGTATATATACCTCACACATTCTCATTCTCTCTCTATTATATGTATCACTGTCTGTCGTCGATCTTCTAAAACTAGTACGCACATTCTATCTGTATGTCGCTCCGATGTTCAGAAAGATGTTAAATAATCAAGCATGTTGTTGCAGGATCATTGTCTTGATCTCTCTCTCGTGTGAAGTGATGCATATGTGACTAAACTATATTATATTACTACCCAAATCTCTCTCTGACCTTTTCTTCGGACATCACTAGTCTCTGGCCGTAATAAACAGCTTCTTCACTGTTCAAGTTTAACTATTGTCCACTCATATCCACGCGGTCTTCGATGCAAATTTGCAGCAAGTAGGAGGATCGAATGGAAGCGGCACTTGCAGTAAAAAATTGAGGCATGGAAAGATTAGGTACAGGCACGTACGGTCAGGATATCGTTCGCAGCAGGGATTTAACAGCAGATAAATATATATGTTAGCTATATGTTAGTACTTCTTGTTTGGAGCTGGGAGAGTAAGAAATGACGAGGTGAGGTTAATTTGACGTTAATTGTCATAATGAATTGGTTGTCCTATGCCACAGGAAGGAAGCAAATTAAGAGAGACATCACACAGTGGATTCTGACAGGACAGTGCATGCAGGAGTGATTACTTTTAGGTCCAGGATAGGGCTGACGATATAGATATATGGAACTTCGCTGAGACACATCAAGATTAGATAATTGCTGCCAGTGCCAGGTGAGAGCTCTATGGGCGTTAATTAAGCTAGCTTTACAATTAATACAAATGGGTACCCTACAACATACAATCTTTGCACCTTCTTGACAAATATTACATCTTTATTCATTTGAAATAAAAGCTAGTTATTTAAAACAAAGAAAAACAAAAGTTTGAAAAAGATGTGCTCGCTTTCAACTTTCATAAAAATTTCACGTGTTCACTGGGTAGGAAATCATATAATCCCGTTTGGGGCGATCTATATGAGTGTACTGACTTTATTTTGATGAGAATTGATAAAGATCATATTTATCTTTAGTTCCAAATCAGCATGGAAATAATTTGCCGTGCCAAATATAAAATTGTATGTAGAATGTGTGATCAAAGTAAAATGTATCACACTAGATCTAATACTCGACATTTTACAAACTCTAAAGATCAATAGCACAAAACACTACATCCAGAATGCTTCATTAGTGCCGGTTTTAGGAAAATCTTGCACTTCTGAAAGGGATCACGCCCCAAAACTCCAACCCCACTGACCCTTCTGATCTAGCCCATGACACCAAATTAGTGCCGGTTCATCACATCGAGGGAACCAGACCAAAATTAGTGCTGGTTAGCCAACATTCGATCTACTAATCCCTCCATCCAATAAGGTTTGTACATCCAAAATCCCTTATATTCTGGGGACAGGAGTAGAACAGTAAAACAAAAAACTTAAACGGACACATACATGATTTCATCATTACTAGGATTCGCACAACGTTCAAATGGCAGTCAGCAGTACGCTCCTAAAGAAAGCAAATTCAACCGGGGACTTTCTGCGCCCAGGACTCCCAACACGCCCTCATATAATCACACCAAGACACCGGCTGATGGGCTCATGGCATGCACAGTGCCACACCTCAAAGAGCCGCTAGATCTTGCTGTGCATCGCACACCTTACCCTACCCAACAAACACCGTACACTCTCAACGATCTATCTATATTTACACATAGACGCACACGACCTATGAGGCTAAACGGAACAGAACCCCCCCACACACAGACACAGGGCCAGGGCCACTATGGCGTAGTAGGGCTATGTAGCTCCCCGGCAGCGTACATCTGGCTGTTCCGATGATAGTAGCAGTGTTTAGAGAGAGATGGAGAAAAGGGTCTCTGCTTGCTGCAGGCTGCAGCAGCACTAGCGCTAGCGATGGAGGAGGGAGAAGAGAAAAAGGCGACAGGGGAGACAGACAGGACGCAATCATGCCGACCCCCCCAAAACACGACTCGATTCCAACCTACACAAACGGCACAACCGCAAACGTCCACGCCCAGTTTCCTTGGACTCTCGCCTATTGCCTTTCCTGCTATGCATCCTCCTACTACCGCTTCTCTTTCTCACTCACCTGCACGCCTCCTCGCTTTCTTTCTTGTAAAACGTGACACATTCTCCCCTCCTACTCCCAGATTCTCTCTTCTGGGATGGAGTGAGTAATTTTTTCTACCAGCACCCATAACATAGCATCATCGCATAATGGAAGAGAGAATTGAAACAAGTTGCAGCACGACCACAAGATGACAAGCTGCGCCGTGACAAAAACTTGCTGCTTATAAATAGGCACATGCCAACTACACTACCACCACAGTCCACCACCACCAACACCACTATCCCCCTCAAACAACACAACCCCACCACCGAGCACATACGGCAAAGTAGCCAGACAAACGGAAACTCAAAGAGGAGAGGAGAGATCGAGTTCGTTTGATCATACAGTTGTCTTTTTGGAGCCAATCATCATCGGAGGACTTGATGGGGATGCAGAGCAACGATGGCGCCGTCATGTTCTCCTCCATCGCGCTTCTGCAGCAGAGGTTCAGGGAGCTGGAGAGGATCAAGGAGGAGCGGGAGGAGAGGCTTCTCCAGATGCTCGCTCCCCGCTCCGACCGATCCCACGGCGGCGCTGCCGTCGTCGTCGCAACGGCGGCCGGTCCAAAGGAGGCGCCGCCGGTGAAATGGTTCTTCCACCCAGAGCTGTTGTACCCATGCAGGCCTCTGCGTGACATGACTGCTGCCACCTTGCTTCCGGCCGTGCCGGCCACCACCACCACCGCCTGTGAATTCAAAACCTTCCAGCTCCGTGGCGACTCGCTCGCCATGGACCTGTGGCCTAGCAAGGCCTACAAGCATGTATCTAGTGAAGTTGATGTTGACACCTCACTGCACCTCTAGATTTACTATTACTACTGCTACTAAAAATTCTATCCTAAGCTGTTAACCTTCCTTCCCAGTATCCACCAGTGTTGCTGCTCTCGCTGTTTTTGGTAGCCTAATATGTTTCTCTTCTTTGGTTTTGTAACAAGGGGCAAGGGGGTGGTGAGTTGTAATTATTGCCAGTAGTAAGATTGTGCTGGTTGTTTTCCTGCTACCTTGTCGCCGCTGAATTGCCAGCGTCTTCCAATTGGGCACTGTTGTTATCATCTGAGTAGTAAAGTAGATCTGCAGGGCAACCATTTTCTGATATATCATCACACTCTTCATCATCGCTATCAGAAGAATCATCAGGGTTCTGCTTCTTCCGTTTGATGATCTTTTTCGAAATCATCCGGTTAACACCCTTGCAGTCAACATCTACACATTCACTGCTTATTGGCTTGAAACGGACTTTGCCAACCTTTCTTGCATTAGCTTCTAGTATCTGCAATTAAAGGAGGCGATATTTATAAATGGTAACAAAAACCATGTAGTAAGTACAACACGATGCAAATTAAGCACAACGGAAGCAACTTCAGATTCCTAAGGACGAATGCTAATTGTAGTAAAAGATCAGGAAGCTCTGTGCAAAATGCCAACGTAAAGTAACCCAACCTAACTGAATTTTTTGCGATTCTTTCCATTCCACGCCCTGCTTTTTTTTCTTGATTTTTTATAACAAAATAAAATAATATTTAAATAATTAGATAATGAACAAGATTATTGTACTATTTTATTTCCCGGAAAATAGATTATTAAAAAAATCCTTTTTATCTAGTAAGTCAATGGTAAGGGTGACAAAATCTGGAAGCATTATAATTCTTTGCAATTACTCTTGTGCTAAACATTTGAAAAATAAGGCTATGTTCTGAATGGCTGATTGGACAGATTATGATCAATTGCTTATAGGGCTGAATTAAATATTATATATTATAAAACTAATGTATAAGTTGGAAAGAACACCCCGAAAGCAAGCTTTGGATAGTAGATTCTAACTAGATTACTAGAGATAAAGTGTGCTCCTATGCTTCTTTTTTGTGAGAGAAAGAAAGTATACATTATTATGTATTCGTCTCATTATAATACATGAATTTGCCTTCCATGCAGTTTTAGCAATATAACAATATATTATATCTTTATCTCAGAACATGACTGTAAACTAGGTCATAAAACAAAGAACTTGGTTGTTTCCAATAGTCATGCTACATTTCAAATAACTACTCCCTCCTTTTTTGTTTGATAATTAACACCTTAGAACATGTAATATGCTCAAAATTATAGATGCTAGATATATGAAAACTATATTGTACTTCACAAAATTGGGTAGTCTAAAGTAACAAAAAATAACTGTCAAAGTCAAAGCTCAGGGATTTTATAAGGCAATAAAAAAAGAAAGGAAGAAGTACTAAAAAACAGATATATTATGGCCTATCCGCCTATGTACATAAAACAGACAAGGACGTGACAAACATCTTCAAACCTGAAAAAACAAGCGGTAATATCCAAGAAAATACATCTTTGAATAAAGGGTTAATAAATCAATTGAAGGTAACAAACAAAATAGGGTTTCAAGAACATATTTTCCAATATCACCTAGATGTGAGGTAAATGTCTACACAGCAATTTGGGAACCTGAATTGGATCAGACATCGGAACGTGAGCTGGTGCAGGTTTCTCAACAAAGTTCAACAAATCCAACTAACGTTCTTTTCTAGACAGTTTTCATATTTTCTCCCCAAGATTTGAACCTTGGGTATACAGTATATGCCACCTGCAAGTCTATCGTTATGTAAGATGAACTTAAAAGAAACTATTATTGTGTGGACATGGTGAACCGAAACAGGGGTACCAAAAGTGGACGTGAGAGAGTTGAGCAGTATGGCCCATTTTTGGGTATGGTGAATAAAGAAATCAATGGTGTAATGAGTTGAGCATTTTTTTCATTTTCAAAAACTCTGGTCAGATTTGGTGAATAGATATTGTAGGGTGAGGGCCAACCGGCCAAGTGGGGGTTGAGTTTTCGATTGGCCAGCCAGGTATAGTTCCAAGATGTGCCAAGATTATTTTACTTTGATAGCTACAAGGGAACCTAGGACAAGGATTTGGTCACTGGGTTGCTAATCATGGGTCAAAGAAAAGACACTAGTTCGGGACAAGGGGCACAATCCCAATTTATACAAGTTGATGACCCAATTAGGAGATTATTTAGCATATTGCGTTAAACATACAAATATCATAAGATGGAGAACCTACTAATGCTCAACAGCTGATCTAAGCAGCAGTACATCAACTAGTACCCTAGAACTAAACCAGTGGGACCATTTCACAGGGTCCTTGAGCTTTCATTATACCAGTAGTTCTTTTATAAATCATGTATCAACTAAAGGCCCTTGGGGTGTATATTGCAATTATGCATCATTGTTTCTAGTTGGACGACTATTATAGCAAGCACAGTTCTACAGGATAGTGTTGGCAAAGGAAATAATTGGTAGAAGAATCTTTCTAGTAGCAATTGGCAACAAGGAAACCATAGAAACACTAGTTAATAGCCACGTCTGTACGAGAGACCTAGTGTACTACCCTGCAGCAAACAAAAAGTAAACAAAGTATTGTATTCCCTCCGTCCAACAATGTAAGGATTTCTATGTTTTTTTAGCATAGATTAAAATTAAAGAGAAAAATTTTTGGTGTCCCTCATTTAATAGTTGAGAGTGGAAGGGTGGTTGGGTATAGGATAAAGAAATTTGAACAGCGAAGTGATTGATGGGACAAGTACTGTAGAGATCCTTATATTGTTGGACAAAATTCAAATGCTTAAATTGTTGGATGGAAGGAGTATCACTTACCTCAAGTTCATAAGCTTGAGTTCTTTCTCTATCATCTTGGTGATCAGATCCTTCCTCCTTATATTCATCATTTTCTTCTCTGTTATCCTTTTCGAGTATAACTAGCATTTTCCCACCTTCTTCTGGTATATAGCCAAAGGATTCGCAGACAAAACCAGACACTGTCTCATACTGATGACCCTGTAAATAATGTATTTCCATATTCCAAGTGAACCTCACATCCAGCATATGGTAATTGCAGTCAGATACCACTTAAGAAAACTATGCTTTAATATATGTGAAATACTCAAGTGGCATATAATTATTACAAAAGCTAACACTTAGCAAGATGTGTTATTGACGACTCGGATTAAAATATTAAAGCACTCAGGTAATAAGTGAAGACCAACATCAACTTGAGGGCAGTTTCACATGTTTAAGATTAACTCTTGGAATTGATATTATGATGATGAACAGGATGCCGTACTCAAGTATCAAAAGGAACATACACCGGAGATGGGCCTTTCAAATGGAATGAACTAATCCAACATCTCAAGTTGCTTATAATATTTTTGCAACTTCCTTTGGATATGTGGAAAATGCATTTATTTAGTATTTACTCTTTGGAATTTGTCACCATAGGAAACATTTAGTCAAATTATTTGAATTTTACTTATAATGATGATATAAATGATTTGATTTGGAAAGTACAATATTATGATTTTGCCAGATTCTAGAGATATGTTGCAATACATATTGGTAACCAATATTTCATTTTGATTACTATGCCAATGTCCAAAATTACACTTGCTGTGACTAGGAATTATACAGCAACTGTGGAAAAAGCAAAGACAAATAAGAAATAACACCTCTGGAATTTTAACACCAAGTTCTTCAGATAGGTGGTCTATTGATGTATTTGCATCAACATCAAATGTTCCGTCATCCCGCATAACTATATAACCTGTTTTCTTCTGGATTTCCTCCTACAAAGGTCAAAACATAGTAGCATAAGGAAATGAGTACTACTCTCTAGTAAAGCAAAAGAACAGCAAAAACAGATCATAGTCTACATGCAATAGATTGTTATGAATTAAGACTAAGATAACTGATAGGAACCAGGCAGTTATAGGCTTATAGATCAAACTGGCAGCAGAAGCAGAGCACTGAATCCCCTGCCAGTTTACAATTTGCCTAGTCTGAGACTGAGCTATGTTAATTCAGAAGATTCTTCATGATGCTTGCCAGTTGATTCCCACCATTACCTAGTTCCCATTAAAAGAATTGGCACCAGATAGTTGCTACATAATTTCCAGTAAACCAGTGTTGCAGTAACTGACCAGGTTCTGGCTAATGAAGCTGGTTATGGAACACGCTTATTCTAGGAAAATGCAGGCACACAAATACCAAAGCTACTGCAGAGCTTTTAGTCATGTCCAAAAAGTCATAATAGCATGTCTGCTTTTAAGTTTTCATTCTGTAGAGAAATTCTGATGTAATATGATTTCATTTGCGATATCTATGTTCCACAAACACAGATAGGATTAACGCGAACAGAAAAAGGAGAAGAAATATCACTTCTATACAAACTCAGAAAGTAGAAAATGGCATTGGACACTGAATTATAAAATTTAAACCGAAAAGTTCCCTGAAAAATCTGAAATAGCACCTTTGAATCATTCTCATCGAAGATTTCGCCAACTATTTCCTCCACAACATCTTCCAATGTCACAATCTGCAATTTTTACTAGTCAGCGAGGCTTCCCAAAATCATAGATAGGGATGAACATGGACCAACCCATAGGAAATCCTTGGCCCTCTAGTTCAACTAAATGATATAAATCAAAGTGAGATTTAGTTCATTTAGTTGTAGTAGTAGGGTGTGCCAGGTATTAGCTGTCGGCCAGCCCGTGCACACCACAGAACATTGGACATAGTTGTTGCAAGCATGTGAATAATCACAAACATAATAGGAACCTTACAATAAAACTGTTTCATCCAGAAGGCATATATGTAAGCCACAGAGTACATTAGATAGTGGTAGTCGTTCAATGGATTGTGTTGCACAGACGTTGATTTGTTTGATGATTTTAACTTCATGATTGCTTATAAAGACTGAACGCATTATATTTGCATACACAAATTGGCGCTTACGCTAAACTATGAATATATAGCAGAACCTGAGAATAATGTCAATAATTACCCACTAAAATACTGGGGATATGAGGATGTGACCTCCTTATAGTTGGCAATTGATAATTTACCATTTACGACTCATGTGGCATGTGACCAGGACAGGACCTACATGGTGGAAAATCCTCAAATGCCATAGACAGAATTGGCAAATCCTCAATCTTCCGTAAAAATGTGGCCATGCATAACATATATATTAACAAGTGAACAGTTCTGGATATCATAGAGCATTCATTATCCAACCAAAATGTTGGCGACAGTAAGATTCAAAACCAACTACAGCAGGCCGGTTACCACTCAATAAAACAGAACCTGCCTTCTGTGCAATGAAGGTCGGTTCATCCCTGTAACACCCTCATTTTGTTTCTTGCCATTTTGGTTATATTGTGAATACTACAGTCTAGTTTGCACTTTGCAACATCTAATAATTAGTTATATATAGCATATTCGTGAAGCAAAAAATAAAACAAGATCTATTTTTATATTTGACAGAACCCAAGTGAAACTGAACTGCGCATATTGCAGAAAACAAATGAATTTGCTATCAAACAATAAAACAGTGAAACAGCAAAGATTCTGAGTTGAGCTAAAACTATTGAATCTCCAATTATTTGACAAAAATATCAATTAAATGATTTCCTTCGACATCGAGTAGATGGAATCAATCATGAGAACCATAAGTGTAAGGAATAAGGGATTGGTTTCAAGAGAAACGTACACCAATAGTCCCGCCATATTCGTTGAGGACCACTGCCATATGAACCTGCCTGATGCGAAACTCTCTTAGCAAGTTCCAAACAGACATTGAATCTGTCAGACAAAATATCACATTTACATCCACAACATGTAGACAAAAGAAAACATTAAGATACAAGTAAAGCAACGCCCTAAAAATCACGATTTGAAAAGCATGCAGTCAACTAGCAAATAAATAGGTTCGATGGATGCTGCAAAAAAAAAAAAAAAAAAAAAAAAAAACAGTTCTCAGGCATTTATAACGTTCCATGCTGTCCTTGGATTTTACGGAACTGTCTTTTGAGTTATCAACAGACTTCATTGTAGTAAACTGTAACAAAAGTTTACCTGGAACAAAGTATGTGGGCATATGTGCAATTTCCTTCACAGTAATTTCCTTCAACTTCTCAACCTTCAAAAGCAAAATGCATCTTTCTTTAGAAAATTGTTAGCCCAAGCTAATAAGAGACACCTAGTCATCCTGTTCTACTTTAAAATTCAAATGGTAGACAAGAGACAGACCTCCTCAACATACTCAAGCATGTCCATCGCATAAGCAATTCCAACAATATTATCGATGCGTTCCTCAAACACTGGAACTCTGCAAGTAATAGCTGCAGAGGTCAACAGCAAGAACTGAAGATGCATACTAAAACTTCATAGCTGAGAGTGAGATACCTAGAGTACTGATGAGTTTCCCATAAGTTTTTGAAATCAATCAGTGTTGCGGTAGCATCAATTGCAACTACATCCACCAGAGGCGTCATTACCTCCCTGACATGTGTATCTTTGATCTCTAGTACATTCTCGATCATATCCTGTTGCAAAACTCGCTCACTAAATTTAGCTGATCAAGAATAACACGGATAAATAAAAAATTCAGACAGTACAACATGGAACTACAAAAAAATGTAGCACATTGCCCTGATGTTTCTGGGTTAATCTATAAATCTTAAAAATGTTACTCCATCTGTTTCATAATGCAAGAGTTTTTGACTTTTTTGTTTGTAACGTTTGACCACTCGTCTTACTCAAAAAATTATGGAATTAACATTTATTTTGTTTGTGACTTACTTTATTATTAAAAATACTTTAAGCACGACTTATCTTTTTTTATATTTGCACTAATTTTTTGAATAAGACGAATGGTCAAACGTTGCAAGCAAAAAAGTCAAAACTCTTACATTATGAAATAGAGGTAGTATTTTGGAGCATTTCAAGAAAATAAATACTACTGGATAATGATAGCATTTTTGCTTTCTTGTCAGTTAACTCCAGAATAAACAATCTTTTGATAAAAAGCTGAGTAGGATGAGAACTCCCAGCAAATAATGGATAAATATGCAAAGACTAGCAAGTTTACAGAAGCCTTTGAAAATGTAATAGCCATTGGAGAGCCCTCCAGGGCAAAAAATTATCACATCAGCCCTGAATGAGAGCCCCGTGGTCCACAGTAATATAAAAGGAACCATTAAATGAAATAGCAGTACAAAACACTATGATCCAGCACAGATAATGAAAATAATTAAATCATATTTTTTTATGTATACCAAGGTGTTTACAACTTTAAACACCAAAACATCAACATAGCAACTCCAATTCAAAGTACAAATGAACAGAAACTGTGATAATAAACTTTTACTGAACATGTGCGCACGCTGGCTGGGAGACAACATCCACAAAATTAATACATCTTGGGACGGTTGCAGTAATAATCAAGGAGGCAACAAACAACAACACAGGTCAGCTAAATTTATGCAACACATTAATACAGATATTATCTGACCTGTTCATCTTCTGCAATTGCACCGCTCAACTCAGCACCTCGTAACATTAACTTCAGTTCATCCTCAGTAACATACGGTTCACTG
This sequence comes from Leersia perrieri, assembly GCA_000325765.3. NCBI lineage: Eukaryota > Viridiplantae > Streptophyta > Magnoliopsida > Poales > Poaceae > Leersia > Leersia perrieri. The sequence continues at coordinate 17,063,335 of CM002481.1, forward strand.
AAAGAACAATTGTTAAGCACAGGATTCAAAATTTTGTGTCCTTCCAAAAATGTACATAGACTGAAGGCCTACAGCTAGAGTCTAAAAAGAATATATGAAACACCAAAATTGCAATAATACTTTGATTAAAAAGGACAACTATTCAAAAAAAATATGCATCGTAAGTTCTGAACATGTTTATATCGCACAACAATACTCATAGAGATCTGTGGTTCAAAGTTTTGGTTGCTTAGTTGACCAAGAAAAACAACTAAGAATGCTACATAAGCAGAAAAATACACGTTAAACAACAGTACTATGTACACCTACCTTCTTCCTTTTAGGCCTAGAATCTTTAGCATTCCCATGGACAGAAAAGTGACAATTCGCCCAACTGGATACAGGATCAACGAAAGCCATGCGACTGGTCTGACATATCACAAAAGATATAATGCATTAAATATCGTATGAAATAACATGCTGTTTCAATAAATCAATGGAACTATTTTATGCTTATTTCTTTCTCACCTTACAACAAACCTAGCAACATCTGTAGCATTATGAACCGCAACACTTTTGGGTGTGATTTCTGTTAGAAGTAAGATGGCGACCTGAAAAACATGGGGCGCCACAGTGAGGCTGTCACGGGCTAGGATTATTTAGGACAAAACGATAGTAGATTGGATTATAATGGTAGAAGGTAACCGGGGATGGCCCTGGACCTCGACGGCGCGAAGGAGTCGTACTCGACTCCGCACCGACGAGGCAGGGCTCTTGGGTACAATATTGATCTAATGCTTACCTTAACCTAGAGGACTATCTCTCCTTATATAGATGAAGCAACTAGAGACCTAACCCTATCCTATATGGGCCTTCGTCTCCCGGCCCAATACCCATGACAGAGGCGTCATGTAATCAGATAATAGAACATTTTTTTAATGAATAGATCAGTGTGAACGAGGCAACATACAGTCATGACCCCTGTTGCAGCACTGACACCTGCTTCACCAAACATTGCTGTTGCCGCCTCAGTAACAATTGCTGTTGCGCCAATGTTGACCACCCTTTCATACAGAAGTATCCCATTATGAGGAAGACAATAATAAAGGGCATACAATTTTTACGCCACTGAATTTCATCCAATATCCACAATACACCACTGATATCTCCAAATGTGTGGTCCCAGGCCCCAAAAGTCAAGTCTTACAATGGGTGGCATATTGTGGACATGGATTAAACTCAATGCCCTAACATGGATTATAAAACAAAATTACAATAAACATAGCAGAACCACATAGGTTTGGTAAATTACGTTGTGCCAATGAGAATGGTTGTCAGGAAGCGAGTAACATCACTACGGAGCATTCTGAAAACACCATTCTCAGGTTCCTTTTCAGCTAGCTCACGAACCTGGTGGAACAGCAAAGCAAAATCTAAGCATACAGTTTTCTGGACATGAGAAAGAGTAGCATCAACCAGCAAGGCTAGAGAAATGATAAACAAAGAGGGGACTTATGCATATAGCCCATGGAACAAGAGAAGGTTATGATGTTACCACAGGGTATAATCCCTGCAGAGATGCACCCATATAATTAATGGACTCAACAGTAGCCTTGCTAGATTTTTCAACATCAAGTGGAATCAATTAAATTTTGTAAATCCATATCAAAATTGGAATCAAGTTTGCTAATTTGGGAGATGATGAAACCAGGATCAAAGAGTAATAACTAAACTATTCAGCAGTGTATACTTTATTGATAAATTAATGTAAACCAAGATCTTAAATCTTGATCCTGGAGATAAATCTGCAGTAAACTTAGAATATGAAAATAACTTAAACTACCAATGGATTAATATTATTGTTTGTTGAGAAATTTAGAAGAAAATCAGTATTAGCATGGACAGTCAGTGACAGCGCACATTCCCCTAGCAATTACAGGTAATCAGTGATTGTGCTCCGTTTGAATTGATGTATGTGTTACTATCATATCTGGGTATGAAAAAAAGTGTGCACTGGGTTTTGATTTCTTTCAAACCACAAAAACATCAAGGAGGCTTTTGGAAGCTGGTAAACACTCTCAGGGTCAGATAACCCCTTTCTTAAAGTAGATGATCCATACAATCACTGATCCAGCTATACTTATGTTATATCCATCCCAGGTTTATCAAATTTTATGCAAGAATAAGCATTGCATGATAAATTTATACTACCCTCTGTTTCAGATTGTAAAGCGTCCTACTAGAGAGGTAGGACGCCTTACAATCTGAAACGGAGGGAGTACCAATCAAGGCACTCGATAGCTGGTACACGCACCTTCCAAGGCCATAGCGTGGTGATAGATGTCTCAGCCATGGAGAAAAAGGCCGAGAGACCAAGCAACAAAGCGAGAATAATCCCCTGCTCCCTCAGCAGCTGCAGAATCTGCAGCACCCTCGGCCAGCTCCCACGCAGCGCCATCCCACCAAACCCAGCCGCCGCCTCCACCGCCCCAGACGCCCCCGCCGCTCCCGTCCCCGCCACCGCGAGCGCCCGATGGCACCACGCCGCCGCCAGCGCGCCGCACGCCAGCGCCACCGCGACCCTCCTCACCGCCGCCGCCCATCCCCCGGCACCCTCCGCCTCCAGCCCCGGCGGAGGCGTCACCCGCAGGGGCACCGGGGACCTCGCGGCGCAGCGGCGGGAGGCGGACCGGAGCGAGAGAGGGGAGCGGACGGGGAGGAGGAGGTGGGGGAAGTGGTGGAAGGGGGGCTTGGTGGGGTGGGCGCGGAGGGACTGGAATTGGAGGAGCGGGTGCCTACCGCTGGCGAGCAGCAGCGAGGCCGTGGAGGCGGAGGCGGGGGCGGAGGCGGAAGGAGACGACATGGCGCCGCTCGTCGTCGCGGCGCGGGGGACTAGGCGGCGAGGGGGGTGGTGGGTGGTGGTTGGGCGAGGGGAGAGAAGGGGAAAGAGGAAGAGGATGACGCCATGGTGGAGGTGGGGCGGCCGCGGTGCGAGCGCACGAGCGACGGAGCGAGCCGCCACGCCCCGGGCCCCACCTGCTGCCTGCCACTTGAGTCGTCGCCGGTTTTACTCGTAGGAATAAGGGGGTGTTTGGTTCTATTTTTTTCCCTATCACATTAGATGTTAGATGTCTGTACACTAATTAAAAGTATTAAACGTATACTATTAATAAAACCCATTCATAACTTTGGACTATTTCGCTTGACGAATCTATTGAGACTAATTAGTCCATGATTAGCGAATGTGATGCTACAGTAAACATTTGCTAATCGTGGATTAATTAGGCCTAAAAAAATCGTCCCGCGAAATAGCCTTCATTTATGCAATTAGTTTTATTATCAGTCTATATTTAATAATTCTAATTGATGTCCAAACATCCGATGTGACACGAACTAAAAAAAATCCCTGCATCCAAACAGCCCCTAAGTCCACTTAAGGACACTCAACTTGTCGTCTAGTTTATTTTTCGTGCTTGAATCGCAAAACCGGATAATCCCTGAACTGTCAAAATCGGTGCAAAAGAGGTCCCTTGGCGGTTTTGATAGCGGTTTTGGCTGACATGGCGCCTATATGGCTGGTTTGACTGGGTCTCCGTTCCACGTGGCGCTTACGTGGCAATTATAAATCAGAAAAATAGTGGACCCACCTGTGAGCTATGCAAAAAAATGATTTAAAAATGGCAGGCCCACATGGGCCCATAGTCAGCTACCCAGAAGGAATAAAAATGGTGGGGCCCACGTGGCCGCACATGTCATTCCTCCCTCTCCCCTCTCAGCTCTCCATCTTCCTCCTCACACCTGACAGGTGCGACGGAGATGGTGCGGTGGCGGCCGCACACGCGGGATCGAGCAGTGGCCACTCTACCACCTCCTCGACCCCGCCCACTACCTCAACATCCCGGGGCTCCTCGACATCGCCTGCCAGAAGGTCGCCGACATGCTCAAGGGCAAGACCGCCGAGGAGATGCGCGAGATCCTCAAGATCTAGATCGACTTCACCGAATTGGAGCCGAAACAAATACGGCGTGTTTGGCAACTTGAGGGAAGAGGAATGAGAGTTTTCATGAGGAAATTGATGATAAGATTAAAAAGGGAATTTGATTTTTAGTCTCAATTTCCTGTTTGGTAGAGATGATGTGAATTTAGGTGGGAGTTTAGATGAAGAATAGATTTAAGTAAAAATGAACGGTTAAGATTTATCCTAGCAACACAAGAGGGAATTCCTCTCAATTCCCACCCCCACCCCAGGTATTGAAAAGGAGGGAGTTGCTCCCCTCAATTCCCCATCCCCGTCCCACCAAAACTCACATGTCCTCTAAGCAAACAAGTTAATTAATAGCTTCATCCCTCTGAACCCCCAATCCCCTCTAAAAATTTCCTCCAACCAAACGCACCCATAAGGAAAATCGACCCCTGGGCCTTCGTGGACCAGATGGGAAGAAGATAGCGCCCGTCTTCCTCGACCAGCAAGCAGCTGCTCAGCATCGATCTCTTCACCCGTTGCATGCGTACGTCTCTGCAGGATGGTGGTTAGTGGTTACTCGATCTCCCTAGTTGTTCTCTTGTAGGTAGGTTCAGATCGATCGAATTGGCTTCGTTCTTGCACTTTTACCTTCCCTTAGCCTCCTGTGTCCAACTAGAACAGAATCTGATATGTGTTGGTGATCAATCGAACTATCGAAGTTTTGGACTGCTTGTTTGATGTTTGCATTAACTGAAATGTTTTGCCCCTGCCACATTATGCTCTGTTTCTGCGTTGATTGATTAATGATTAGTCATACTGAGTGAACCTCTCTCTGTCTACTGTCGACGTGGGCTGCGAGCGTGACGCGCCGCCTACCGTCGACGCGGGCGGTGGTGTGGCGGCGGCTGGCACTGGCACCGTGGGCAGGGAGTGCGACGCGGCGCGGCATCACGTCTCCGTCGCCTCCGCAAGCGCGGCTGCCGCCGCCATCTCCATCGCTGCCTGCCGCCGCGCCGTCTCCGTCGCCTCTACTGGTTGTGAGGAGGAAGATGGAGAGCTGAGAGGAGAGAGGGAATGACATGTGGGGCGCCCGTGGGCCCCACCATTTTTTTCTTTTGGGTAGCTGACTGTGGGCCCACGTGAGCCTGCCATTTTTAAATCATTTTTTTGGGTAGCTGACAAGTACGCCCACTATTTTTCTGATATATAATTGTCACGTAAGCGCCATGTCAATGCCACCTGGGACAGAGACCAAGTCAAACTAGCCATGTAGGCGCCACATCAGTCAAAACCGCCTTCAAAACCGCTGAGGGACCTCTTTTGCGCCGGTTTTCATAGTTTATGGACCGGTTGTATCCGGTTTTGCGGTTCAAGGACGAAAAACAAACTGGACGACAAGTTGAGGGACCTAAAATGAACTTATTCCTCTACTCGTAGTAGTACCAAATATCGTGAGAGCCCAATGTGGAGAATCAAGCTTTTGAGCAGGCCGCCGCTTGGTTTGGGCTTTTGAGCTTAAACTTAGGTGGGCTGATTCTTTTGACATGGGCCACGCACGTGCTTTTGAGCGGGCCGCTGCTTGATTTGGGATTTTCAGCTTACCTTAGATGGGCTGATTTCTTTTGACACCACGGACCACCGAACGCGTCTAAGATGATGGTGTAACCGTTGTGTGATACAGTTCGCAACCCGGCTCGTCCTGGAGGGTCACCTATGTTATATTAGGGATAAGTCCAATTTACGTTCATCCATTATTCATTTCATTTTCATCCCTCAACCGCAAAATCATAAATATTCCACCCGGCCCAAACTTCTAGAATTCATGTAAATATATTCCCTATGCTTTATTGCAGATGGTTTTCACTGATGTGGTATCCTAGTTAGCAAAAAAAGCCATTAAACTTAATTGAAACCACATGTCAGACACTTTGGGGAAAATAAAAAACAACTTCAATCTCTCTCTCTTCTCCTCTCTCCCAACGGCGAGGGAAGAGAATGTGACGGCTTTGAGGAGTAGGACCGGCCGACTTTCTTTTTTGTTAACTGGTATGGCATGTAGGCAGGAACCTATTTTAGACGGGATTTGTGAGTTCGAGGTTCAACATTTCTTGTATTCTAGTTTACGGACATATTTGAAACTCGATGTAAACATGAGAGACTTAATCTTACTCTTATATTAGACCTATATTGTACCATAAGCCCAACCAAAGCCATATATAATTTCAATGTATGAGCTACACAACCAAAAAAAAATCTAAGGCTTTGTTCGATAGTTGTGGAAATTCATCCAAAGAAAAATCGAACCACATGGGGATTGGGTTGATTCTCAGCGCATCCAATCCCTCCCTCTAAATCACTTCTCGTGGCCCTTAAGACAGCTGAGTTCTGCATGTAAAACGTGAGACAAGCCATTAGTATGAGAGTAATTGAGTATTAACTATTATTGCAAACTTGAAAAATGGATTTATTTGAACTTTTTAATAAGTTTTATGTAAAATATTTGTAAAAAATCATATGTTTTAATGGCTTGTGAATCGTACACGTGATAATATGGGAAGTAATATCTCAAATAGTTTGTTTGATTACTTGGATGGAGGATGGATTAGAAGAGATGAAAATATGAAATTATCAAGGGAACCTAAGTGAAACCATCATTGGAGTTCATTAACATTGGCATCTAGTAAACCTATCACCACCGCTGCTCGGAGTGAGGAGGAGGAGGGCCACACATTGTCTTCACCCTGATGTACCATGCACCACTACTAGGGAGCTCGACAGCTGCCGTGTCGAGGGGCTTGCTAGGTAGCAGGGCCGCCTCGATCTCTGGCAGATGTGGGGGAGGAGAGCCGGCACCGATGGGGAGAGATAACGAATGTGGGGAAGGAGGTGGTGCCCAAGTGGTGTGGGGGGAGGAGAGCCGACACCAGAGGGAAGGGTAAGGGGGAGCAACGGTCTTTGGACAGAGATAGATGGGAAGGAAAGGAGAGATGGAAATTCTATAAGAGCATCTCTAGCAAGGACTATAAATAAGGCCCTCAACTGGTTTTGAGGAGTTAAGAAAAAAAAAATTGAGTTCCAACAAAACCCCTATTAAAGCCCCTAAAATAGGAAGTCTCTCAAATCCTCCGCCTCAGCCCCTTGTCCTGGGGGCTCTACACCCAGCCCCTATTCAAATAGTATGTGCATATCCAATAAAACTTATGTATATATTGCATAAAAAACTTTGTGTATTGTGTATATGATATTATTTATAAACATTTTTACTATTGTACGTTATGCAGTGTCTAACATTTACGTGTAGCATATACCATTTTTTGTGTTTGGAATGTTAAATATGAATTCAAATAATGATGTTTTAAATTGAAATTTTAAATATGGCTGAGTTCTACATGTTAGAAATATCCATATTTAAATTATTATAATATTAAACTAGGTATAACATGTGTATATCTATGTTAACATAAAAGATAAATAAATTAGGGGCTAAGAAATAAGGGTTATTGCTGGAGTTGCTTATCTAACCTTTAGAGCCTTTAGTATAAGGGACTGGAGATGTTCTAACACCATAAAAATATGTGGGCTAAACTAAAGAGCATAAGGGGTGGCACACAAAATTTTAGTTGGATGGGGCCGTTGCTTCAACTCACTTTTCATATGTGGAACATGAGGGTGAACGTTGGCCCAAAAGCGACATGATGGAGTTGGAGAAGGCTTAAAAATACCATGATTTGGTCCCCAATCAATCTCCTTAATCATCTATTTGTTCCCTGAGCCTTGTACCCTTTTCTTTATCCATGATAGCACTTCTGCAAATAAAAATACACACAATTCATGGTGTAGCATCCTTTGCTCAAATATATAATAGGTAAATCGAACATAAGAAGCTTGCACCTTTGGTTCAACTGCATAAGACATCATTGTGGTTGTATCTATGGTGGTCATGTCCTTATCATTCTCCTCTTCTTGATTGGAAACCATCCTCGGTTTCATCTTGTCATTGAACCTATTGAACTTATCTTTATTTATCACATAATTTGGTGCGGAACATTTCTTGATGGCCATATGGTTGGATCCTGAAATCTTTGTAGTTGAAAAACCACAACTCTCCCCTCTTGCAAACCAACCTGTAACTCATTTATACAACTAGAGGAACAAGATAGAGAATTACTTATACACATGCGGCCTCTAGACAATACATCCTATCATGAAAAGGAGGTTTTGTCAAATTGGAACAAATATATACTCGATGTGGGGCACCATATTCATTATACTTACTAACACTCATACGCACACGTCACCTCGCGGTTAGGTAGTGGGCCCACGCTTTAACCTAGGGGCGTGAGGAACCCTGCCCGGCATCCCCCACGAGGCACAGCACCATTGTATTGGACAAACACCCAACATATCATCACCAGTGTGGTAAAGCGGCCATCACGACAAATCATAGAACATCAATAAATCAACAACAAGGGAAGTTTCCTCTGAGTTACTATCCAAGCTAACCCATACTCTCTGGCCTACCAAAATGCAAGGCTAAACTCTAAACAACTTAATAGGTTAAGGCCATCCCATAACTAGCACATGTGGTTTGTACGGTTATCATTAGTTGGTGTCATAGAGTGAAGGTCCTTAATCGACTCGGGCGAACGCTTCCCCCTATCGGTGTACAACTACCACCATATGTACACAACTCGCCGCCCAAGTCTAAAAACAAGTTTATTTCCATTTTCAGTTCACAACACTCACACATTTCATTTCTGTCCAGCAACATCAAAATAACTATTTTCACATATAACATTTTCCAAAGGGAAGCATTTGTAAAGCGGTAACCATTTATAAGCATGTAGCAGCAATATAAGCATATATAAACCCTTGTAAGCACAAATAATTATACTCAAAAGCACTCTAAGGTTACAATCAGTAAAGGATTCAATATTTCAAGGTGGACAATGCAGCAAATAGGTTATATCTACCATTCCCACATTTATATAGTTTATACCAAAATTATTACTAGGTATCGCATGCATGTTTTCAATAGAAACATTTAGCCCATAAAAACATAGGATCAATGTGGTCAAAGGAGGGGCAAAACTTGCCTTGATTATCATGTACTCCATCAGGTCGGCAAGCATCAAGCATCAATCCGTCGATTATACTGTCATCTATACAATTTACGCGTATACGGTATAAATAACAAAACAAGAATAAAATCCAAAATGCTCTAAAATGAATGCAAATGATGCGGTAGGTTGGTACTGGTTTTAGAAGACTTTTGGTGAAAGAATTTCTATTTTATCAACTACCATTTGCAAGTTATTGATTTTACAAGTGTGCATGTTTAATTTAAGCAAATAAATCCTAAGTGACATTCCATTCTGAAAAGTGGTCATGTTTTATTTCACAAACATACAGAGATTGATTTTATAAGTTCAACAAAACTGGTTTCACAATTTTTGGAACAAAGATGAATTTTCTATAGATGCCAATAAAGGCCTCACACAGATGGATGAAAATGGACAAATGCAGAATAGAGTTAGGATTAAGATGGTGAATCTTAATCCCATAGAAATCAAGCAATCCCCTAAGGAAGGGATGCACACGAAGAGCAAAGCCCCTGTAGAAAAATGGGGTGAACACGACCGCCTCGCTGGTGTTGGGCGAGGGGCAAGACTGAAATCGAGCTGGGCGCCAAGAGATTACCTCTTGACGGGGAAGAACTCCTTCCTTCACCAGCCTGGTCAATTTTGATTCATCAATGGAACTTGGTGGCCAGCTATTCTCCTTGTCGCACATCGCCTCGGAGGTGGCCTTGGAGTTCCCAGCGTCAGCCATGGAGTGAAATGGATGGAGTCTGCGTGAAATTGCTGGAGAAGAAAGGGGATTTTTGGTGGAGGATTGAGATTTCAGGCAGTGAAGTATGAATCGCGAGAGCGGAAGGAAGCTAAGGGCTCGAGCGAAATGGCACAACAGTAACAAATCTAGCAGGGAATACAAAGAGATAAAGGGGAACTGACGCCGTTGGACACGCGTCAGGTCCACGTTTATCGCGATACTGTTGAGATTAATCCCGGATTTAACGGTGTCAGTTCGGAACTGTTATAAAGAGGTTTAGGGTTTCTCGAATGGATCAGTCGGTGGCAGAAATTAGTAAACGAACCACTCGGAATTTCACTTGATGTCCGTTTTCAAGATTCAGTTTGCGCGTTAAGGATTTATATTTCGAAGAATTGAAGGAACTTATTTGATAAGAGAGCAGCCAACTGTTATAAAAACTAGATTATTGGATTTGATAAGCCTCTGGCCAGTCACTCGGAAGTAATCACTCGGGTGATCAATGCTAAGCTGAATTCTACAACAGCCCGATAAATTCTAAGCATGCCCTTTGTGCCATAAGGTGGTGAAAAATCACATGTGGTTTACTCGGTGTGAATTGCGATAAGCAATACAAGAAGGTAATTACCTATTTTGGGGGTTTGCTTAGCCTTATTGAAATTAAGGTGCAAATTATTACCTCCTTGATAAAATCACTCGGCTAAAAGCTGATTAGTGAAACATTATGCCTTTGGCCTATTGTCCAAAGCACATGGATAATCGATGCTAAGCTAAATTATTTTCCTTGACATTGTCAAGATGAGGATACATGAATGTCCGATTGAAAATCGCATTTGGCTCTAGCTATGCGTATTATATTAAGCCTCTGTTCTATCATTTAAAGTGATCGATGCTAAGCTCATAGGGTGTTAATGGTCTTAATAAGACTCTATGCTTAGTTGTTTCCCAACTAATCCTAGAGACGGGGGCTACACCTATTAGGTGCGCCACTCGGCACACTGATTAATCTTTTTATAAAAGTATTTCTCTCAAGTCCCAAATAGACTCTAAGTTTAGTTGTTTCCCAACTAATCCTAAAGTCGGGGGCTACACCTAATAGGTGCGCCACTCGAAAACCCAATTTTTTCTCTCGGATTTTATGATGGAGCCCTTCACAGCCTCATTGCGAGATGGTTTGAACATTGGAGATTGAAGGTGATCGAAGAAAGAAAATGCAACTCGACTGTGAATGACTCGGGGCTACTATGGAGACTTTGGGTACTGGGTATCGATAGAAGGAAGGTAAAGAAGCCCGGCCATCAGTCCCACGGCGCAATCCAAGAGATAAGGCATATCCTGAGTCGTAGATAACTCGGAGTTCATGTATGTAAAGAGATAAATCACCCGACTGGGCATTGTCTTGTTTCCTATGTGTCGGAGTTGTGGGCCCGGGGGTATCACCTATATGTGGACAATGGCCCCTTAACTCACTGAGGCCACCCTGCAAGGGTCGGGCCCAAGAGTTGCAAAGAGAAGGCCAGGTTCCTAGATTAGTCTTGAAGTCCGTCAAGCCACATGGCTTCCCTAGAAGGGGTCGGGCCCAGAGGCGGACGACAGTTTGCCTCTTGGTGAAAGGGGCGGGCTCTCAGCCCAACCCTGCCAGGGAATCCTTCAATTATCACTTCCGTAACGCCCAACCACCACATTTAAGGCGGCTGGCAGGTGCTGGCGCGCATGCTGACACATCGGTCGTCGCAGCTGCCGCGTGCCATCATCATCACGCCTTTCTCTGCGACGGCGGGGGAACGAGTGGGTTCCCCCGGTAACCACGCGGTGGCAGGGTCATCATCACAAGTGATGCCCTATCACTCACTGGTCACAGTCGCATTTAATGCGGCTGCAGGCTAGGAGGGCGGAAGGGGTTTGCCCACGTGGGTCCTTGCCCCCTCGCTAACCTCGCCACTACCACTCACCCGCTGGATTGCAAACTACGTGGCGGGCTCCCGTGAGGTAGCCGTTTTGTTGCCCACGGTAAATCTTGTCCTTACTATGGGACTGAAACACATCCCCACAGGATCACGTGACAGCGCATAGTTGCATGCGCCCATGCGTCAACGCACCAGGCATCAGGTGGCAAAAAGGAGTTGGAACTCCAGTTCCTTGCAGCAGAAAAATGTAGGCATTTGTGGTAGTCCCTTGTACTATAAAAGGAGACCTAGGCCTACATTTGAGAGGACTTTTGGATTCTGGAATCCACAGAAGGCTGAAGAACTAGTCGCCCAAGTTTACTCTGATTGTTTCTCAGAAAAAAGCTGTAACTAGCACTCTTGTGCCTTTGTATAATTCATCCAGAGAAAAACCACATACAACAGGAGTAGGGTTTTACGCACCCCTGCGGCCCGAACCTGTATAAACCCCTTTGTGTCATCCAGGGGGTCGGGCCCGACCTCTCCCATCTTCTTCCTCCGATCATCTCCTTCTTTCCTCAAGCTAAATGAATCTCACACTGCCCCTCGGCCGAACAACCAAAGCGAAATCTTCGGTTTCCCGCTAGGAGAGCATCGAGCTCCGACAGCTGGCGCGCCAGGTAGGGGGCGCATTTTGAAATTACTTGGGTTTAATCTTTGTCCTCCTCGGTATGCCGGAGGGTGAGCTGCCACCTCGTGCTACTGGTGACGAGGCGCTTGAAGATGTCGACGAGGAAAATCCCTCTGGCGAGGGTGAAATTGATCCACGACATCGGGCGAGACGGACTCCTCCGCCTCCACTGCCACCTCGCAACATAGCGATGGCGAAGGAGAAAGAACAGCCCCCTGGAGCCGCCCTGGGCGCAGCTGCTTTTGGGTCTACCCCGAGTAAGCGCACCCAGGGGCTGCACCATGGCGCGGCTAGTAAGCCACCCAGGTTTGGCTCACCTGAGGGAGCATTGTGCGCGGCAGAGGCACTACTGCGTAACCCCCCGTCGACCCGGCGGTGGCCCCCAGCAATGGGTAAAGGATGTCGCTGAAACGGTGACCACAGCACAGCGCCACTTGGCGCAAGGCGCTAGCACTGGAGCGTCGTCGTCTCGACAGACGGCCTCCACTCCGTCGTCTGTGCAGCGACGGGCACGCAGGGCCGCAGTGGGTTAACACCCCTGGGAGGCAACTCCAGTTAATCTTGAGCAAAGACGCGAGGCGCGTCGCGTCGGCAGGGCATCGGATTGCACTTCTTCTTCAAGAGGAGCGCCTAACCGACAGCCCGCTAGGCGACCCCCGCTGTACCCATCAATAAGGTGATGAGGACATAACTAGCTTAGATATGAGCATGACTATCTTCTATTTTCATCAACCAAAGGTGTATATGTTCTATGTTAGATTTACTTATTATATATTTGAACAAATATTGCTACACAATGAATTTCGTGTGTTTTCATTTGC
>CM002481.1:17085490-17106440 GCA_000325765.3 Leersia perrieri
AATCATAATACAATCATTAGGTAGCAATCTATTCTCCAAATCATACAAATAAGAACATAGGAACGAATTCACCTCTAAATTTAATTGTCGTGCGCGAGCTCTAGTGATTGGATGTTGAATATCCAACGGAGGTGTATTGTGTGCATCGGAAAGTGTGATGTCCTCATCAGCAGGGGGCGACAGCAGAGTGATGGCAATCTATCTCCCAGTGGTGTTATCTGACTCGGCATGCAACTGGCTCACTGGATTACCTCACAGATCAGTCGGATCTTGGGTTGAACTACGAGAGCTTTTCATTGGTAACTTCCAGGGTACTTATGAGTGCCCTAGGGACCAGTACGACCCCCTGCAACTCCAGCAAGGACCCAATGAGTCCGTCAAGGAGTACATCAAGATATTTTTGGAAGCCAAAAACAAGATCCATGACGTCAAGGACGAAATTATCATCGCATCTTTCAGAAAGGGAGTCAGAGACGCGGAGTTCATCCATAAATTCACTCACAAGCCGCCCCACACTGTTAGCCGGCTGTTTGAGATGGCCAATAAGTACGCTACATCAGCTGAGGCCATCCAAGCAGTCCGCGGGAACAAGCAGGCATCATCTGCCCCCCGAGAGAAGAAGAAAGATGACAAACCCTCAAAGGATAGCAAGGATGCCAATCGTTCATCAGAACAAAAACGGCGTCCCAAAGAACTTGTAGCCGTGACTAAGTGCTTTAGTCATCAGTGCCGCTTCAAGGTTTCTGACTACGAGCAAGTACTGGCCGAGAAGTGCCCTTACCATCTCAACGGTAACCACACGGCAAAGGACTGTTACATACTCAAGAAGTACATCGAGCAGCAACTCAAGGGGCTAAAATCAGCAGATGCGCCAGAGGGATCCGGCAAGGATAACGGCAATGAGAAGGACGACGAAGACACGCCTCCTGGGTTCCAACGATCGACCCAACAACTCAACCATATCTTCGGTGGCCCTCATGGCTATGAACCCAAGCGCAAACAGAAGCTCACAGATCGCGAGATCAACATGGCGACCCCGAGTGTACCCAATTATCTCCACTGGTCAGAAGTCTCGATCATATTCGATCGCACTGATCACCCGGATCGAGTGGTGCACCAGGGCGATACCCACTGGTTCTTGATCCGGTGGTACTCGGAACTCGCCTCAAGCGTGTCCTCGTCGATGGAGGCAGTGCACTCAACATCATCTTTGCCAATACTTTCGACGCTATGAAGATTCCGAGATCTGAGATTAATCCGAGTTATGCCCCATTCTATGGAGTTATCCCTAGGCTGTCGGCAACACCACTCGGGTAGATCTCATTACCAGTCACGTTCAGCACAGAAGACAACTTCAGGACAGAGAACATCAGCTTCGAGGTTGCTGACCTTGACACGGCCTACCATGCTATCCTTGGCCGCCCGACATTGTCCAAGTTCATGGCGATCCCGCATTACACCTACATGATGATGAAGATGCTGGGACCACGAGGAGTTTGCACAGTGACATACGTCAGGCGTTCACCTGCGACAGGGAGAGCTATGACATCGCCCAGGCACGTGACACTGCGAAGGAACATGACGAGATCAGACGGCAAGCATCCGAGGCAGACGATGGTGATATACCGAGTCCTAAGGCATCGAAGATGGGAGTCGGTGAAGTTAGTACTAAGAAAATTCTTCTCACCCCGGTGACCCAACTAAAATGGCTGTCATCGGGGAGGGCTTAGATTGTAAATGGGAAAGCGAGCTCATCACCTTCCTTCAGAGAAATAAAGATATTTTTGTGTGGAAACCATCCAATATGCCTGGATTCCCGTGGGAAGTGATCGAGCACACTTTGCAAGTAAAGACGATGCTAAAATGGTCAAACAACGACGCCGGTTTGCTGCCGACCGACGAGAAGTTATTAAAGATGAGATCAAGAAGCTGCTGGCTACTGGTTTCATCAAGGAGGTGCTTCATCCCAAGTGACTGGCTAACCCAGTACTCATCCAGAAGAAAACTGGGCAGTGGAGGATGTGTGTCGACTACACAGACCTGAACAAGGCCTGTCCAAAAGGCCCCTTTGGATTGCCGCGCATTGAGTGGTGGATTCAACGGCGGGTTGTGACCTGCTGAGTTTTCTCGACTGCTACATGGAATACTACCAGATCAGCTTAAAGGAGGAGGACTGCTTGAAGACTTCCTTCATCACTCCGTTTGGAGCTTATTGTTATATCACTATGCCTTTTGGGTTGAAGAACGCTGGAGCCACATATCAACGCATGATCCAAAAGTGTCTTCAAACTCAGATCGGGCGCAATGTGGAGGCCTACGTTGATGACATGGTCATCAAGACTCGACAAAAGGGTGACTTTATTGCTGACTTAGAAGAGATATTTGGAAACATTAGAGCCTACTGAATGAAACTAAACCCCGAGAAGTGTGTATTCGGAGTACCGTTGGGAAAGTTACTTGGATTCATGGTTTCACACAGAGGAATTGATGCCAATCCTGAAAAAATCAAGGCTATTCTAGATATGGAGCCACCGAGTGATTTGACAAAGGCGCAGAAGCTAACGGAGTGCACGGCCGCCCTTAGCCGATTCATCTCTCAGCTAGGAGAGCGAGGCATGACTTTTTTCAAATTACTGAAGAAAACCGACAGGTTCAAGTGGACATCAGAAGCCCAGGAAGCCTTCATCAATTTCAGGAAGGTTTTGACGACGGCACCAACACTCGCCTCCCCAATGCCACAAGAACCCTTGTTGTTGTACGTCTCAGCGACGCCCAAAGTGGTTAGTTCGGTGCTTGTCGTCAAAAGAGACGAAGAAGGCCGTGCTCATAAGGTTCAGCGACCAGTTTACTTCATCAAGTGCTGGGTCATTCAAAGACTCGTTATCCACAAATTTAGAAGCTACTTTATGGAATACTTATAACAGTGCGCAAGCTGTTACACTACTTCCAGTCCCATCCAGTCTCAGTTGTTACTTCCTTTCCCTTGGGAGATGTGTTGCACAATCGAGAGGCTACTGGTCCTATCACAAAGTGGGCTATGGAATTGATGCCTTTCGACTTAACTTTCAAGCCCAAGATTTCAATCAAGTCACAAGCGCTGGCTGATTTTGTCGCCGAGTGGACTGAAGCTTAGACGACTAGTTCAACCAAAGACCTGGAATACTGGACAATGTACTTTGATGGGTCATTACGTGTTTCCAGAGCTGGAGCCGGAGTGGTTCATGTTTCTCCCAAAAAGGAGAGATTCAGATATGTGCTGCAGATACTTTTTGAGGCATCACATAATGCGGCCGGGTACGAAGCCTTGATTCATGAATTGCGATTGGCAATATCTTTGAATATTAAGCGTCTTTTCGTATACGGCGATTCACTACTAGTGGTAAATCAAGTCATGAAGGAATGGAATTGCCAGGATGAAAGCATGACGGCCTATTGTCAGGAAGTACACTGACTAGAAGGGAAGATCGAAGGACTCGAGCTAAGCCATATTCTTCGTGATTATAACGAGGCGGTCGATTAATTGGCCAATTTGGGTTCCCGGCGTCAGCAGTTCCTGCTGATATATTTATCGCAAATCTTCATGAACCGACTATCAAGAAAAAGGAGCCAGATGTTGAGTCCTCTGAGTAGTTGGCTACCAAACAGCTTGATTAGTCAATGGTGTGGCCTATTTACAGGACGACTGGAGAAATCCAATTTTTCGCTTCTTATCAGATGAAGAGTTGCCACCCGACAAGGTTGAAGCTGAGAGGATTGAGCGAAAAAGCAGGGTCTATACCATTCATGATGGTGAGATGATGAAGAAGGCGGCCAATGGAGTGCTCATGAGATGCATCAGTATTGACGAAGGACGTCAGATCTTACAGGAGATTCACTCGGGCATATGCGGCAACCATGCTGGATCAAAGACTATGGTGGGCAAGGCTTTTCGTCAAGGATTTTATTGGCCTACTGCTGTTAATGATGCGGAAAAGATCGTCAAGACATGTGAAGGCTGTCAGTTTTTTGGACGATAGATCCACGTTCCAGCTCAAGAACTGCAAACAATCCCATTGTCTTGGCATTTTGCAGTTTGGGGGGCTAGAGTTAGTCAGTCCCTTCAGAAAGGCCCCGGGTGGTTTCACTCATCTTTTTGTCGCAGTGGACAAGTTCACGAAGTGGATCGAAGCAAAGCCAGTGCCCAAGATTGCAACCCAACGAGCTAAGGATTTTATCCTCAGTATTATATATCGTTTTGGTATACCCAACAGGATAATCACTGACAACGGTACTCAGTTTACGAGCGACCTCTTCAAAGACTTCTGCAATGAGTTCGGGATCAAGATTTGCTTTGCTTTTGTTGCACACCCGCGTAGCAATGGGCAAGTCGAGCGAGCTAATGGCATGATTCTTCAGGGCATTAAGCCTAGGATCTTTAATCGACTTAAGCCTTACGCGGGTAAATGGGTGCAAGAGTTGCCTTCTGTCTTGTGGTCTTTAAGAATCACGCCAAGTCGGGCAACAGGATGCACACCGTTCTTCCTCGTCTATGGCTCAGAGGCTGTGTTGCCGACTGAAGTTACTCACAGATCTCTACGAGTTCAAGCTTATGACGAGTCCAGCTCTGAAGAAGGCATACTGGATGATATTTACCGACTGGAGGAAGCACACGACATCGCAGTACTTTAGTCGGCTAAGTACCTACAAGGCCCGCGTCGTTATCATAATCACAATGTATGTGGTCGAGCTTTTCTGGTGGGTGATTTAGTCTTGAGAAAAATTCAAACTACCCAGAACATATATAAGCTATCTCCATTCTGGGAGGGCCCGTTCATCATTGCTGAAGTAACAAGGCCGGGTACTTATCGACTCTAACGTGAAGACGGCTCTTTGGTGGATAACTCTTTGAATATAGAGCAGCTACGTCCCTTCTACACTTAGCATTTTAATTCTTTTCCCTGATGACTGCTTGCGTCGATTACCTTCGTTACTCGAGTAGCCAGTCGAGGGCTATGTGTATCTTATATACTCTGTCTTCAATATAGTCAGATTGTTCATGCCTAATTATGAAGCTTTAATTACTGATGTTCTTGCTTGGTACACAAAGGGGCTTTGGTTGCTTTAGCTGGTTCCTGTACTCAAGATCTAAGTCGGGATGAACGTTTAAATATAAGGCATAACAAAAAAGATCTTTGCCGACTCATGTTATTAAAATCACTCTCCAGATCATGAAGCTCATTTGATTATCGATGAGTGTTTAAACATATGGATTCAGTGTGAATTTAATACTGTGCGACTCGGTAAAACAAAAAAGGATTTCATAAACATGAAAACATTCAAATATTACACACAAATGATTGTTTTCGAGTGGATCCTACTAAGTTCTACTCATCATTGTTTTCATCCTCAGGGTACAGACTGTCTTTTGCCATAACCTTGGTAATATCATCTACCTCATTGATAAGCTCTAAGGCTTTTTCATCAGTTGTTCCTTTCGCTTATCCTGAAGTGATGGGTTGAAGGTTGATGCTGGGATATAAAGACTTGAGGATAGCCAGGGTTTGGCCACAGGCAACGCCAGCACTTTCAAGGATTATCTCCTTAAACTTGATTGGAGCTGACAAGAGTAGCTCAGAGACCATTTGAAGGCTTGAAGCATTTGATCCAGCAGTGGCCGGGTAAAAAGTATCCATAATGGGTTCGGCGTCCTCGCAGAACTCGGCACTAGTTTTCCTGCCTTCATCCAACTCAGCCTTCATCTTGTCGAGATCATTGTTATGCTTCATCTTCATGGAGCTGATTTCTTTGGCGTTGGATGTCCTTAGTTCTACACGAAGAAGTCAGAAGCAAGCTCAATTTAAGAATCGATCTCATATATTATCTACAAGACTAGGATGCTTAACTTCATGTTTTTTCATGAGGGCTTCAAGCTTATCCATGTACTTCTTGGCTTTCTCATCAGATTTCACATTCAGAGTGACGGCATGAGCCAGCTTCTTTTCAGCCGAGTCTTTTCCCTTAGTAAGCTCTGATGAAAAAGGAGATGTTGACAAATTGTGTAAATCAATCAAGGAATCGGCAGAGAAGGGTCACAATTACCTTGATTCTTGCTTTGCAACTGGGCCAGCTCAGCTTGATGCTTCAGAACTTGTTCCTCGGCTTGTTTCTTGGCCTCCACAAGAGCAGGATCAGGGCCGGCCATATCTATGATGATAAGTTCCAAGACATGAGAATAAATGTGTACAAGCTGGATGAAATTGAAGGATGAGTCAGAAATTTACCTTTGAGTGAATCCTTGAAGCTCTGGTCAGAATCCTTGCTTTTAGCTATTTCGGCTTTTAGGATGCATAGCTCATCCCTTATATTTTCGCCTTCCTCTACTATGGGGGCTAATGTGGATAGCAAGGTGTCCTTAGCATAGGAGTTCTGGATTACTTTCTGTAGAAGAAACATCAGTGAGTATAGTAAGGGGAGTTTGAGTAAACAATGATCATTTATGAGAAGACAACTTACCAGCACTAAATCGGATGACTCGGACATCATTTGAATCAGTCGCGTCATGTTCTTTTGATCCTCAGTGCGATTTAAGAGCACGACCTGGTCAGGACGGGGGCCGTATCGCCAACCGATAGTCTATGAGATCAAGCTTGAGAAGCTAAATATAAATTGATCCATGGGGAAATCTTAATTGAGGAAAAGGTTATGTTTACTTCTTCACTAACAGTCCTTTCGCTGTCAGAGCTAGTTGTAGGTCCAGCAGCTGCGGGATGGTCTTTCACTTGTTTCCCTTTATCAGTACTCGGCGCATCGACAACAGTCGTGAATGTTGGAACTGGGGAAGGTGTGGCCTCAGTGGTGGTAGCTAGAGTGGTGGCAGCAGTGGCAGTTGGAACAGTCTCAGCTGAAGCCAAGATTTCACAAGGTATAATTAAAGGTTAGGAAAGAATATTACTCGACAAGTATTGAATTAGTTTGTGAGGAACATACCAGTTGTGGTGATATCAGAAGACATGGCAGCCTGGGCAGCAGTTGGGGCGACCTTCATGGTGATGGCTTGAGGGGGCTGAGGAACAAAGGTCTCTGGGACGACCTCTTCAGATGCATCCGACAAATTTTCAGTCGGAATGACCACGGGCGTCACAACCACAGAAGTATTCGGGGGCTATAGTGGTGTTTCATCAGCCATACTAGTAAAGCTAGTATTGGGCTTGCCGCATTAATAGTCAAGGTCAAAGAAGATTCGAAGACAGAAATTGAATTCAGTATGAAGAATGGCCTCGCCTTAGGCGAAGTGGGTGGAGGAGGAGAAGATAGGCGATGATGAGGACATCACTCTTTCCGATGTACACAATACACCTCCAATAGATATTCAAGGTCCAATCACTAGAGCTCGCGCACGACAATTAAATTTAGAGGTGAGCTCGTTCCTATGTTCTTCTTTGTATGATTTGGAGAATAGATTGCTACCTAATGATTATATTATGATTAGGAATTATGGAGAGGACATGGAGACATTTAGAAAGATGCTTGGAGGTGTGGAGGATCATCAAGGACGTCCAAGTCAAGGTGGGGGCCCAAATCAATTCGACTTCGGCCACGGTTCGGAGTCCAGGACAAGTCTGCACTAAAACGGGCGCCCCGGTCGCATACGTGCTCGGATTGAGACGTTCTTTATATGGATGGAAAGATAATAAGATAAACATTCCAATGGATCTAGTCCCACATCCAAATTCATTCCGAGTCGACGGGAACTGTCCGAATAATTTGATGTTCAGAATCTGTTCCGGTGCTGCGTCGCCGTCTGTGGGCCTTTTGGGCCATGTATCGAGTCTGAGTCCATTAGGGACGCGTCCAGGGGGTCTTGCATGACTCTAAACTTTATATATCAGTAGCCATCGCCTAGGTTAGAGTTGGGTTTTGCTTAGATTATTTCTGTCAAGAACAGTTTCGCCGCTAGATCGGTTTTTAAGACCCCAACTTGTGACCTTAATCATTCATCTGCAATTTGGATTGCTTTCTTCCTTGTTCTTGTTTGTGTTCTTTGATTCGCAAACTGGGATTAGCCTTCTCGGCGAGGCCATCTGTGTTTCGGCACAGGTGGTAACCATAGGAGACGTGGTGCTGCGATTGCGGTGCTCAAGAAGCCGAATCGACGTGTGTTGTGACTCCGCCCAAATCGTTGATTATCAGAACCTTTCGGAAGATCGGAAACCCTAGTCCACATCAGTTGGTATCAGAGCTCTAGGTTCACCGTCAGGTTCGCTCAGTATTTTTACCGTAGTTTTATTTTCGTTTACATCCTAGAGTCCACAAAAAGCCAAAAAAAGTTAGTCGATGGTTTTATCCTTAACCTAGATCGTGTTTAGCCTTTGCATAATTTGATTTCAGAGTCCGTAGTATTTGAGTTTGTGTCCTAGTCGAGTTCTATGGTCGCTAGTATTTTCACGTTTTTGTTCTAGATCTATCTGTCGTGTTGCGCTAGAGCCTGCCTTGAGAGATCGAGTTCTGCTCGGTTTTGGATTTGCTAGCCGCCTTTAATTAATAATCCGCTTTCGCAAGCCTGATTAGATAGGTCGCAAGCCGCCTTGTGTTAATCGCCCTGCTTCCGCTAGCCCCCTTGTTAGCTGCTTGCTGCACCTACCTACAAATTGTCCATGTTTCCAATAAACCAAGCCGCGAAACCCTAATTCGCAGGCCGTTGGTAAATTAGCTCTAACTTTTGCATACAGACTCCGAATTGGACGTTTTTGTGCTTTTCGGACATCTACAGAAAATCAGTTTTCCAAAATCAATTGCCAAAATCAATTTAGAAGATTGAGTTTTCGCCCTTGGAAGTTTGTACCACAACTTTGCACCTACTTGAGAATTTTCCATAGACCACTTCTTACATCGGATTGAGCTGTAACATTCCGAGTTTGTTGTTGGTGTGTTTCTGGTTGTGAGAAAAATATAGAAAAAAATAAAAAAAAGTGAGAAAAAAATTGAAAAAAAATTGAGAGTGCTGCTTTTACTCTTGTGGTGTGGAGTACAACTTAGAGAGGTGGTTCCTTTGTTGAGAGACTTTTGAGAGAGAGCCTAATTCCTTTGATTCCACTCTCGCTTCAGGAACGTGTCTCTTCTAGCGACTGCTACTTGTACTTAGGCCATTTATTCAGCATTACTATCTGTTATTGGATTGTGTACCACTCACGTATATTTGGCCTTCCTAGCTCTACATAACGACACATGTTCTTGATCCTTGCAATCGCTGCCTACGTCTTCCTGGTATCCATTGTTTTTCTGGTAAGAACCTTATAAGAACTTGGTAAGGGGCTGCATATTGCTGAGAGTTGTTGAGAGACACCACTACACCTGCGTAGCATATTATTAGGGATAACCTTAACTGTTTGTTCCTGTTTTGGTGTCGACAATGATAGGTGACGAAGGAAGTTCCACTCCAAAGGACTTTAACGAGTGTGTGGGACAAGAACAACTACAAGCCGCTTTGGACAAGTTGCAGACCGAGATGAAAGGTCACCAAGGTTGTCACCGATGTGATCATCCAAATGAAGCTTGGCGAAATCATAGAGAGGGTGGACAGGCGTGTATCCACGCTAACCGACCGGGTTGCTGTGTTGGAAACTCAACAACCGACCAATGAGGATGAAGACGTTGTGTATGACACCCAAGGTAATGTGGATGAAGCAGCTGCACGACAACTATGACTTCGGCGTCGTCTTCGTGCTAACACCACAGGCATGGGTGAAGGAAGACATCATCACGGTAATGACAATAATCGTGTTCCCGATGATCCTTATGCTAAGATAAAATTTACAATACCATCTTTTTTGGGCCATTATGATGATGAGGGATATCTAGATTGGGAGATGACAGTAGAGCAAAAATTTAATGCTCATATTGTGCCTGAGCAACATAGAGTTAGACAAGCCACTAGTGAATTTAAATATTTTGCTATTATTTGGTGGACTGGTTTAGCTATAGATGGGGTTGTACCTAATACATGGGAAGAGCTTAAGGTTGCTATGCGTGATAGATTTGTCCGACCTTCTTATCATAGAGACTTGTGTAAGAATTTGATGCGTTTAGATCAGGGTGATAAATCTGTGCAAGACTACTATGGTGAGCTTCAAAAGGGTTTAATGCGATGTGGCATAGTAGAGGGGACCGAGGATGCTATTTGTCGTTTTTACTCAGGGTTGAGACGTGATATCCAAGACATAGTGGATTATAAGGAATTTAACACTATCAACCAGTTATTTTAGTTTGCTATGCTTGCAGAAAAGGAATTGCAGGGACGTGAGCAGCAGAGTAGCAACAAGTCAACTTCATACTCTCCACGCACGGCGCCACCTTCGGGGATGACCAAGGCCGTTTCCTTCCGTGCACCTCCATCCACGAACAAGCGACCAGCTGCATCAGGCATTTCTGCGGTGCCAAAACCACCTCTACCATGACCCGCTGAGTCAGGTAAAAGTTCCTAGCAGGTACCCGCCAAGAGTGCCTCATCCATCACTTCGACGGGACGTACTACAAAGATTCAGTGCCACCGCTGCTAGGGGTTTGGTTAGGATTGCCCTAGTCAACGGGCATATGTTGCTACAGAAGATGGTTACGTCAGCACTTCTGACGTTGAAGACGAAGAAGACAAAGAGGAAGACGAAGAGGTTGAGGATGATGCGGTTCACGGATCTGAGGACATGACTGCATACAGAACCATCATTGTGCAACGGGTTCTCAGCACCTAGGTACAACAGCCTGAGAGGTTGTAATGCCATAATTTGTTCCAGATTTTCTTCATTATCAACAACCGTCGTGCACATGTGATCATTGATAGAGGAAGCTGCAACAATTTGGTGAGTTCTGATTTGGTCAAGAAGCTTGGCTTGGCCACACGCCCACATCCACATCCTTACTACATTCAGTGGTTAAACGATTCTAGAAGAGCAAAGGTAACACAGGTTTGTAGGGTTTCGTTTTCCATTGGGTCATATACTGATTTTGTTGATTGTGTTGTGGTTCGTATGCAAGTTTGTTCACTTTTGTTGGGTATGCCTTGGGAACATGATAATGATGCTAACCACCATGGTCGAAGTAATAAATATTCTTTTGTGCATAATGGAAAGAAAATTACTTTGCTTCCTTTGACCCTTGCTGAAATTATAGAAGCTGATAAAGAATGTGCTGCTAGTTTGAAAATTGATGAATCTAAAAATCAGCAAGTTGCTAAGTCTGTTTTCCCACCTAAAAAGGATAAGTCTTCAGCTATTTCTAAGGCCGAGGGAATTAAATTGAAGGGTGGTGTTATGCTTGCAACAAAATGTGATCTTGCTGAATTTTCTGAAAATAAAGTATGCTATGCTTTGATATGCAAACAAACCTTATTTTTACTTGATGATATTGCTAGTTCTTTGCCTCCTACTGTCACTAACGTTTTGCAGGAGTATGAGGACATTTTTTCAGCTGAGATACCTCCGGGATTGCCACCTATGAGAGGGATAGAGCATCAAATTGATTTAATTCCGGGAGCAACCTTGCCAAACCGTGCTGCTTATCGAACCAATCCCGAGGAGACTATGGAAATTCAGCGACAAGTCCAAGATCTTTTGGACCGTGGGTACGTACGTGAAAGTCTTAGTCCTTGTGCAGTTCCTGTGATTTTGGTTCCTAAGATGGTTCTTGGCGTATGTGTGTGGATTGTCGAGCCATTAACAATATTACCATTCGATATCGTCATCCTATTCCTAAGTTAGACGACATGCTTGACGAATTGTGTGGTTCTATTATTTTAACAAAAATTGACTTGCGTAGTGGTTACCACCAAATAAGAATGAAACTTGGAGATGAATGGAAAACAACTTTTAAAACTAAATTTGGATTGTATGAGTGGTTAGTAATTCCTTTCGGTTTAACTAATGCACCTAGAACTTTCATGCGTTTAATAAATGAAGTTTTGAGGGCTTTTATTGGACGTTTTGTTGTGGTTTACTTTGATGATATATTGATTTTCAGCAAGTCTTTTGATGAACATAAGGAGCATTTACGTGCTGTTTTTGACGCTTTGTGAGATGCACGTTTGTTTGCTAACTTTGAGAAGTGCATCTTTTGCACCGATAGAGTTTCTTTTCTTGGCTATGTTGTTACTCCACAGGGAATTGAGGTGGATGGGACAAAAATTGAAGCCATTGAGAGCTAGCCGCAGCCACAACACATTACACAGGTGACAAGTTTTCTTGGTCTTGGCGGTTTCTATCGCCACTTCGTCAAAGATTTCAGCACCATTGCGGCACCATTGCAAGATTTGATGAAGAAAGGTGTGGTGTTCAAGTGGGGGAAAACACAAGAGGAGTCCTTTGCTGCTTTGAAGGACAAGCTTACGCACGCGCCATTGTTGCAACTTCCAAATTTTGGTAAGACTTTTGAACTAGAATATGATGGTAGCAGAGTTGGCATTGGTGGTGTTTTGATGCAAGAAGCTAAACCTGTTGCTTACTTTAGCGAAAAATTGCATGGGCATGTTCTAAATTATTCTACGTATGATAAAGAATTGTATGCTCTTGTACGTTCTTTAGAGACGTGGCGTCATTACTTGCGGCCTAAAGGATTTGTAATACATTCTGATCATGAATCGCTTAAGTATCTTCGTTCTCAGAATAATCTTAATCGTAGACATGCTAAATGGGTTGAATTTATTGAATCTTTTCCTTATATTATCAAACATAAGAAAGGGAAGCATAATGTGATAGCCGATGCTTTGTCTAGATGATATACTTTGCTGTCCCAACTTGATTGTCGGATTTTTGGGCTTGAATCGATTAAAGACCAATATGCGTTTAATCCTGATTTTCAAGATGTGATGTTGAATTGTAAAGAGGGACGTACATGGAACAAATTTGTGATCAATGATGGTTTTGTGTTTAGAGCTAACCGTCTATGCATTCCAGCTGGTTCTGGTCATCTTTTGTTGTTGCAGGAAGCACATGGAGGAGGATTGATGGGACATTTTGGTGCTAAGAATACAGAGGATGTTTTGGCTGCTCATTTCTTTTGGCCAAAGATGAGGAGAGATGTTGAGCGTTTCGTTGGTCGTTGTGCTACATGTCAAAAGGCTAAGTCTTGTTTGAATCCACATGATTTGTATATGCCTCTTCCTGTACCTTCTATTCCTTGGGTGGATATTTCTATGGACTTTGTTTTGGGATTGCCTAGGACTAACAGGGGGAGGGATAGTATTTTTGTTGTGGTGGATCGTTTTTCTAAGATGGCTCATTTTATATCATGTCATAAAAGTGATGATGTTGTTCATATTGCTGACCTCTTTTTTAAAGAGATTGTACGTTTGCATGGTATACCTGCCACTATTGTTTCAGATCGCGATGCAAAATTTTTGAGTCACTTTTGGCGTACTTTATGGAACAAGCTGTGTACAAAGTTATTGTTTTCTACTACTTGTCATCCACAAACTGATGGCCAAACAGAGGTGGTGAACCATACTTTGGGTACCATGTTGAGGGCTGTGTTGAACAAGAATTTGAAAATGTGGGAAGAATGTTTGCCTCATGTGGAGTTTGCATACAATCGGGCAACGCATTCTACTACTAAGGTATATCTTTTCCAGGTAGTGTATGGTTTCAACCCTCGTGCTCCTATTGATATTGTACCGTTGCCTACTAGTGAAAGAATTCATAGTGATGCTAAAGAAAGTGCTGAATTTATTTTAAAAATGCATGAAACAACTAAGCACAACATTGAAAAGATGACTGAAAAGTATAGAGATTTAGTGTGGTTGCACTTGAGAAAGGAGCGTTTTCCAGATTTGAGAAAGTCAAAGTTAATGCCTAGGGCTGATAGTCCTTTTAAGATAATTGAGAAGATTAATGATAATGCATATAAACTTGAGTTGCCTCCCGATTTCGGGGTTAGTTCTACCTTTAACATTTCAGATTTGAAGCCTTACTTGGGAGAGGAGGACGCGTTTGAGTCAAGGACAACTTCAATTCAAGAGGGAGAGGATGATGAGGACATCACTCTTTTCGATGCACACAATACACCTTCAATGGATATTCAAGGTCCAATCAGTAGAACTCGCGCACAACAAATAAATTTAGAGGTGAGTTCGTTCTTATGTTCTTATATGTATGATTTGGAGAATAGATTGCTACCTAATGATTGTATTATGATTAGTAATTATGGATAGGACATGGAGACATTTAGGAGGATGCTTGGAGGTGTGGAGGATCATCAAGGAAGTCCAAGTCAAGGTGGAGGCCCAAATCAATTCGACTTCGGCCACGGTTCGGAGTCTAGGACCAGTCTACACTAAAACAGGCACCCAGGTCGCATACATGCTCGGATTGAGACGTTATTTATATGGATGGAAAGCTAAGAAGATAACCTTTCCAATAGATCTGGTCCCACGTCTAAATTCATTCCGAGTCGACGGTAATTGCCCGAATGAATTGACGTTCAGAATCTGTTCCGGTGCTGCGTCGCGGTCTGTGGGCCTTTTGGGACATGTATCGAGTCTGAGTCCATTAGGGACGCGTACAGGGGGTCTTGCACGACTCTAACCTTTATATATCAGTAGCCATCGCCTAGGTAGGGTTGGGTTTTGCTTAGATTATTTCTGTCAAGAACAGTTTCGCCGCTAGATCGGTTTGTAAGACCCCAACTCGTGAGCTTAATCATTCATCTGCAATTTTGGTTGTTTTCTTTCTTGTTCTTGTTTGTGTTCTTCGATTCGCAAACAGGGATTAGCCTTCTCGGCGAGGCCATTTATCTTTCGGCACTGGTGGTAACCAGAGGAGACGTGGTGCTGCGATTGCGGGGCTCAAGATGCCGGATCGACATGTGTCGCGACTCTGGCCAAATCGTTGATTATCAGAACCTTTCGAAAAATCGGGAACCCTAGTCCACATCAGGTGAGGAATTGGGGCTGACTGGTTGGCCGCCTCGTCGTTCGAGTCGCTGGTAATGACAGCCTTACGTTTCTTCCTCTGAAGGGAGTCGGCCTGGACCCTGGCGGTAGTGGTGGCGACGTCAGCTGCCTCCTCCTCGTTATCTCCTAGCTCGTCAAGGTAATCAACGGCTGGGCCATCAGACATCGGAGCCTGCATAGGCCTGACGATGTTGGCGACGCTGGGAGGCCTGGAGTCAAGCTGGTAACGCTCCTGGGAATCACTATAGAAGATTAATATTTTATAAAAGCGGAAGAACAAGATGATATAGCGTAAAGATTACATACCCAAGAAGTCTGCCTATAGATATGGAAGGCCTTGCACTTGGGCTTATAGACCTTGGTGGGGATATCAACGCCGTCGGCGAAGGGAGCTTCGAGCTTCTTACCGACTTCATCTTCAGTTAGGTCAACCTTTGACTCCCTGGTTGGGTCATGGTGACCTGTGTACTCGAAGGCTGGGTGGACCCACTCCTTGAGGGGATTCAGTCGGTACTTTAAGAAGTGCCTGGCCACCCATATACCAGTCAAGCCATCCTTCTTCAAGTTGGCGATCTTCTTCAAAAGAGTATTGATTTCCTCTAACTCTGGCTTGGTAAGCTTGGCGTTCCAAGAATCACAGGGGACAGGAAACTCGGAGTGACTTCTCGGCGTCAGGGTAGTAAAACCACTCATCATGCCATCCTTTATTGGAAGTATTGAATAACATGTTAAAGTATTTGCTAGTGGAACAACATTGAAATCCGGTTCCACCACAATTTGAGATATTGGCTTGACTGGGCTGTGGCTTCAAGAAGAATAAAGCCCGGAAGAGGTTGAAATGGGGGAAGATGCCGAGGAAGGCCTCACACAAGTGGGTGAAGATAGATACATGGAGAATGGAATTGAGATTAAGATGGTGGATCTTAATCCCATAAAACTCAAGCAAACCCCTAAGGAAGGGGTGAGCGGGAAGGGAGAAGCCTCGATAGAAGAAGGGAGCAAAAACCACTGCTTCACCGGTGTTCGGTGAGGGCAGGTGTCGGTGTTTTGTACCGGTAATAAAACTTATAGGGTTGCAACTAAACTCGAAAGACAGATTGTGACGGGACACGAGATTTTTAAACTGGTTCAGGCCGTCCAGTGGAGTAATAACCCTAATCGAGTCCGGTGGTGGTGTTCCGCCGAGTTTGTATTGTGTATGTATGAGTAGATGTGGTGATTCTCCTTCTTCGGGAGCGATGCCCTCGGCTCCCTTTATCGGAATAGGGTGCCGAGTTATTCGGGAAGTCCTAGGCCTTGACGGCTTAGGGTTTCCTTGTTTGTTACAATATCTCATCCCGCTAATTGCCGTGGAGCACAAGGCAAGGCCCAGCCGGATAATTTTATTTCTTTACATATATAAATACCTGATCCCTTATTACTCGGGATAGGCTATATCTTCTGGATCGTGCCATTAATCAAGGCACTGATGGGCCGGGCCTTAATCTTCCATCTATCGATCTTCCAGATCACCTCCTCTTCGTTTGGCCCATATGGTCCGAGTGGATACCCGGTACCCATATCCTCCACAGTAGCCCCCGAGTCATTCACATCTGAGTTGCATCTTCTTCTTTCAATCATCTCCAATCTTCTCTCTCCAAATTTTCTTCATCAAGCACTTTCTTCAAATCATCTCGCAATGAGGTTGTGAAGGGCTCCATCTTGAAATTCAGGAAAAAATTGGGGCGCCGAGTGGCGCACCTATTAGGTGTAGCCCCCAACTCTATGATTAGTTGGGAAACAACTAAACTTAGAGTCTATAAGGGACTTAAGAAATAATATTCCTGCAAAGAAATAAACAGTTCGCCGAGTGGCGCACCTAATAGGTGTAGCCCCTGACTCTACGATTAGTTGGGAAACAACTAAACTTAGAGTCTAATTGAGGCAAACAACTCCTTTTAAACTTAGCGTCAATCACTTTTAAGTGATAAGCCAGAGGTTTAATAGAATACGCATAGCTAATGCTAAATGCGATTTTCAGTCGGATATACATGTATCCTCATCTTGAGAATGTCAAGAAAAGCATCTTAGCATCAATCATCCAATTGGTGTGGACAATAGGCTAGAGGCATAATATTTCACTGATAGGCTTTTAGCCAAGTGATCTTGATAAGGAAATGACAATTTGCACCTTAATTTCAATAAGGATTAGCAAACCCCATGATGAGTAGTCACCCCATTAGGACGCATATTGCGACTCACCCGAGTAAACTACATGTGATTTTCTATCACCTTATGGCACAGAGGGCATGCTCAGATTTACCGGGCTGTGTAGAATTCAGCTTAGCTTCGATTACCCGAGTGATTATTCCCGAGTAATAGACCAGAGGCTTATCACACCAAAGTAGTCCAATTGTCTAGTTTTTATAGCGGTCGGCTGCTCTCATATGTGTTTATATCTTCAAATCTTCAAAACATAATCCTCCGATTTATACCCCACATCTTGAAAACTAGCACCGAGTGAAGTCTTGAACAAACAACTTCAAACCACTGCTGCCGACTGGTTTCACTCGTCAAACCCTAAACCCATTTGCAATGGTCTGAAACTGACGGTGTTAATTTCGGAGTTAAACCAACAGTATCACGAGAAATGTGGATCTGACGCGTGTCTGACGGCGTCAACCTTCCCTTTATCTCTTCGTCTTCCCCGCCAGATTCGACACTGTTGATCTATCACTCTTCCGCACCCGATCCCCTTTTGCTCTCGTGATTCACATTTCGCTTCCAAAAAATTCAATCCTCCGCCAAAAATCACCTTCTTTCCTTAAAAATTTCAATCCTGTTCAGGCCATGGCGGACACAGGGAGCTCCAAGGCTACCTCCGATATGATGGGCGATAAAGAGCACGGCTGGCTGCCAAGTTCCTTTGATCTCGCCAAGCTCCAATCCCTGGTGAACGACGACGTCCTGCCATCACAAGAAATGCTTGAGTGGCGTCCCGCAAGGTTTGATGCCTTCCCTTCTCCCCGCACTGGCGAAGCCGTTCTTTTTACCTCCTTTTTCTATCGTGGCTTCTCTCTGCCAACTTCCCCTTTCTTTAGGGGGGTCTTAGAATTTTACGGGATCAAGCTCCATCACCTGAATCCCAACTCCATCCTTCATATTTCAATCTTCATCCATCTTTGCGAAGCCTTTCTAGGGATATATCCCTATTTCAACCTCTTCCGCCACATGTTCTGCCTCAAACCTCAGCCAAGTAAAGCTAGGATTAGCAATGTCGGTGGCGCTGGGCTCCAATGTAGATCTACCCAGCGTTACTTTGACATCTCTCTGAGGACATCAAACAAGAGATGGCATGATAAGTGACTTTACTGCCCAGATGCTGAGATATCACTCGGCGATAATGCTTCTGCCTATCCCGTCCCAGACGAGTCATGGAACGCTAAGCTCACTAAAGCAGAGTTAGCCGAAATCACTCCTCTACTAGACAAAATTGCTGAGTTGAAGAGCAATGGCTTGACTAGTCCTTGGATAACCCGTCACTTTCTTCGTTTCCGATTGAATCCAATCAAAGACTGGGTACATCCAGCTTTTGAATACTTCGGTCAAGATGACCCCACTCGAGAGCATAAAGAATCTCTCAACGATAAAGTTTGCAAGCCAAGTTGAGAGGGCTCTTCACCAACGACACTCACATCCTGACTGCACTGGATAAACCAAATGTCTAGGCTTATAACATCTACCGGCCGGTCCCTGAGGTAATTTGTCTTGCTGTCTCATATTTCTCTCTAAGTTCACTCTTCATTAAAAATCTGTTCTAATTCCTAGAAAAATTATCAGATTGACTCTAGGCCTCCGAGTGTCGCTGCACTAGAGCGCCCACACAGGACCCCAATTCCAGACGGCCCAGTCATCGACTTCGATGAAGACGACATGATCGATCCTGACGATGTGGCTGGCCAACATAGTCCCATCCGAGTGGAACCAAGTGCACCCACAACAAGGAAATGCAAAGCACTCATCCAGAGTGATTCTGATGAAGAGAAGACCATCCAATCAGCTCCAGCTCCATCACCAAGTCTTCCAGCTCCCACCTCTCTTCAAAAGAGGCCGTTCCTGAGTCCGCCGGCTAAACGTAGCCGAATAAAGACTTCCAGCCAGTAAGCTTTCCTGTTCAAACTGTCATTTGCACTTTTATCTGCAAACCTTTCTGATTATAACTTTTTGTCCTAGCAAACCTGATACCAGTTTTACTGGTGAGGGTGACGACATCACAGCTCAGCCCCCGACTACTGCTATAGTCAAGGAGCCATCAACTGCTCCGACTGATCTTCAGCCGGGAAGCGTTGAGGAAACTACTACTGAAGTCCCTGCTCCCCAACTTCCTCCTGTTGCGGCCATGGACATTTGTCCAACCATGGCCCAAGTTGCAACATCTTCTGATATCACCCCAGCAAGTACTGTAAATTCATCTGATGCTATCCAAGTAGTGTTCTTTCTTGATTTCTTATTATATGTCATGAAATCCTTGCTTTAGTTGAAACTGCTCATGCCACTGCCACCGCTATCACTCCAGCCACCACTGCTAAAGCTACACCTTCCCTAGTCCCGGCATCCATGACTACTGTCAACACGCCAAGTTCTGATAAAGGGAAGCAGATACAAGGCTCTTCGGCAGCTGTCCGGCCACCTGCAGGTTCTGATAGCGAGAAGACAATTAGTGAGGAGGTAAGCATAAATTCCTCCTTTATTACAGCTTCTTTGTATGTCAATCCTTCTTTATCTTTCAAATTTAATCTCATAGATTATCGGTTGGCGATACGGCCCTGATCCTGACCAGGTCACGTTAATGGACCGAGTTGAAGATCAAAAGAACATGACACGACTAGTTGAGCTGATATCCAAGTCCTCTGACCTTGTTCTGGTAAACTTTCTCACAAAAATTAGTCTTGGATCTTTCTCGTGGTACTTACGACTGTCTTTTTCTAGAAAGTAGCCAGGAATTCCAGTGCCAAAGATACCTTATTATCTGTGTTGGCTCCCCAAATAGTAGAGGGGTAGAACATAAGGGATTTGTTAGCCATCTTGAAGGCGAAAATGGCTGAACTCGAGAACTCCAGCCAAGGCTTCAACTTATCACCCCATCTGACTAGATTCATATGCATCTCTCTTATATCCTAAGGCTTGCCATTGCAGATATTGCCGGCCCTGATCTGTCTCTCATTGAAGCCAAAAAGCAGGCGGATGAGCAGATCCTGGAGCTCCAAAAAAGTGTTCAGATGCATGCCCTGGAGAACAGAGGTATTTTCCCATAACATCTCTGATTACAATCTCACTGTCTATAATCGCAATTATGCTGCTTCTTCCACATAGATCTTATCGCCCTGAAGCATGAATTAGAGAAACAAATGGCATGCTTTGTCGAGTCGTACAAGAAGCTTAAGGCCGAGTCCTCAGAAAAGGTTCAAGCCGCCGACAAGAAATGCGCAGCTCTCCAGAAAAAGCTTGAAGGTAATCCTTGTGTTCAACTGACTGATCATGCCAGCAATTCTTCTTTTTCAATCTAACCTTGTCATTGATTGATTAACCCAGATTTGAAGAAGTCATCGCCCAAAGAACTGAGCGCAATGAAGCTGAAACACAATGAGGAAATATCAATTTTGAAGAGTGAGCTTGATGATGCCCGTGCCATGAACGCCGAGTTATGATCTGCCACCGAGCCAATCCTTGATGTGTTCAATCCATCGACGGCAGGGTCTAATAACTCCGGCGGGCAAGGCGTCATCGAGCTTCTTCAGTCTGCTCCCTCCTGGTTCAAAGATGTCATCCTCGAGCATGCCAACATCGCCTGCGGCCAAGTACTCGCCATAATCAGGTCGTTGTATCCCAGGATCAACCTTCAGCCTATTAGCGAGGGCTACGCTGATGAGGACATTACTCTTTCCGATGCACACAATACACCTCCGTTGGATATTCAAGGTCCAATCACTATAGCTCGGGCAGGACAATTAAATTTAGAGGTGAGCTCGTTCCTATGTTCTTATTTGTATGATTTGG
>CM002481.1:17106540-17125246 GCA_000325765.3 Leersia perrieri
AAGAAGCCGGATCGACGTGTGTTGCGACTCCGCCCAAATCGTTGGTTATCAGAACCTTTCAGAAGATCGGGAACCCTAGTCCACATCATACCCTGGCGAGACATCTGCTGAGAGGGCTCTTGAGCTTGTAAATGAAGTTGATGGCTTAGCTAAAGTAGTGGCAAAAGACTGCTTGTTTTGCTGACGAAGACAATGAGTGGAGCTCAGTAGGATCTATACAAAAAATCTTGGCATAACATCATGTATTTGTACGCTTGCTTGTTTATAAAATCCTTTTATTTTTGCCAAGTCACAAATTATTAAATTATCGTTATACCCATACGTTTATACACTCATCGATAAGAGGATGAGTTTCACGATCTGGAGAGTGATCTTAATAACATGACTCGGCAAAAATGTAGGTTATGCCTTATATTTAAACACTCATCCCAACAAGATCTTGGGTACAGGAACTCGGCTAGTAGTAATCGAAGCCCCTTGTGTACCAAACAAGAACGTTAGTAATTAGAACCCAATTGTCTGCTCGAGTAAAAAAAGTACTCGATGTAGGCAGTCAGAGATAAAGAAATAAGCAAGATAAATTGCTAAGTGTAGAAAGAACGTAGCTACTCTATATTCCAAGAGTTGTCCACCGAAGATCCGTCTTCTCGTTGGAGATGATAAGCACCAGGCTGTGTTACTTCAGCAATGATGAACGGGCCCTCCCAGATTGGAGATAGCTCGTGTCTGTTCTGGGTAGTTTGAATTTTTCTCAAGACTAAATCACCCACCAGAAAAGCTCGACCTCGTACATTGCGATTATGATAACATCGTAGGCCTTGAAGGTACTTGGATGACTGAAGAACTGCGATGTCGCGTGCTTCTTTCAGTCAGTCAATATCATCCATTCTGATATCATCAGATCTGGCTTCATTGTATGCTTGAACTCGTAACGAGTTGTGCTTGACTTCAGTTGGCAATACAGCTTCAGAGGCATAGACAAGAAAAAATGGTGTGCATCGAGTTGCCCGACTAGTCGTGGTTCTCAGGGACCATAAGACAGATGGCAACTCTTGCACCCATTTGCCCGCGTATGGCTTAAGTCGATTAAGGGCCTGCTCGCTTGTGCTTATTGCAGCGGCTGTGGCTGTGGCTGTGCTGCAATCACTGTAGAAACAGCACAAGTAGTAGTACAATCTACTGCAGTACTGCTCCAGCAGCAGTGCAGCGCAGCCAAATAAATCTCTACCAATCACCCCCTAAAAATCCTAGTCTTGATGCCTTGAAGGACCATGCCATTGGCTCTCTCGACTTGTCCATTGCTTCGTGGGTGTGCGACAGAGGCATACCATATTTTGATGCCAAAGTCGTCACAAAAATCTTGAAATAACCCACTGGTAAACTGATTGCCATTATACATGATGATTCTGTTTGGAATACCAAAGCGATATATGATGTTGAGTATGAAGTCCTTAGCGCGTTGAGCTGTAATCTTTGGCACTAGCCTTGCCTCAATCCATTTGGTAAACTTGTCCACCGCCATGAACAGATGAGTGAATCCACCCGAGGCCTTTTTGAAAGGACCGACTAGATCTAACCCCCATACTGCAAACG
The DNA here is from genome assembly GCA_000325765.3 of Leersia perrieri. Classification (NCBI taxonomy): domain Eukaryota; kingdom Viridiplantae; phylum Streptophyta; class Magnoliopsida; order Poales; family Poaceae; genus Leersia; species Leersia perrieri. Next base: position 17,108,134 of record CM002481.1, read on the forward strand.
GCCATGATAAGGGAATGGTTTGCAGTTCTTATGCTGGGACATGAATCTGTCGTCCAAAAAACTGACAACCCTCACAAGTCTTGACGATCCTGTCTGCATCATTGACTGCTGTAGGCCAATAAAAACCTTGACGAAAGGCCTTGCCTACCATTGTCCAGGATCCAGCATGGTTGCCACAAATGCCCAAGTGGATTTCATTAAGGATCTGACGACCTTCATCCATGCCGATGCATCTGATGAGCACCCCGTTTGCCGTCTTTTCATCAACTTGCCATTATGAATGGTATGCAGCCTGCTCTTGCGCTCGATCTTCTCGGCCTCAGCTTTGTCCTTTGGTAACTCATCCTCCACCAAAAAGCGAAAAATTGGACTTCGCCAATCATCCTGCAAATAAGCGATGACAGGTTGGCTCAATCGCGCATCAGTCGGTTGTTCAGAGGACTCGGTAATTTTCACCTTCTTCTTGATTGTTGGCTGATGAAGATGCTCAACGAAAATATCATCGAGAATGATTTGTCGTCGCGATCCCAAATTGGCCAAGTGATCTGCTGCCTCATTGTAATCTCGGAGAATATGACTCAGCTCAAGGCCCTCAAACTGTCCTTCGAGTCGGCGCACCTCCTGGAAATAGGCTGGCATGTTCTCAGCTTGGCAGTTCCACTCCTTCATGACTTGGTTGATCACAAGCAGCGAGTCGCCATAAACAAAAAGGCGCTTGATGTTCAGAGATACAGCGAGCCTTAAACCATGAATTAGGGCCTCGTATTCGGCTGCATTGTGAGACGCTGTAAAATGTATCTATAACACCTAAACCTCTCCTTTTTAGGAGATACAAGGACCACCCCAGCTCCAGCTCCAGAGCGCCAGTGCTTGTGATTTGATCGAGACCTTGGGTTTGAAGGTCAAGTCAAAGGGCATTAACTTCATGGCCCACTTAGCAATGCGTCTAGTTGCTTCGCAATTGTGTAGCACATCACCCAGGGTAAAGAAGTAATGACTGAAACTGGATGTGACTGGAAGTAGTGTACCAACTTACGCACTGTGATGAGTACGCCGTAGACTGATTTCTGGATTTAAGGATAGCGAGTCTTCGAGTCTGCCAATACCTCGCTGATGAAGTAGATCGGTCGTTGCACTTTGTGTGCCTTGCCTTCTTCATCCCTCTCGACCACCAACACCGAGCTAACTACTTGTGGAGTCACCGAGTTGTACAGCAACAAGGGCTCTTGTGGCATTGGGGAGGCGAGTGTTGGGGCAGTCGTCAAAAATTGTTTAAAGTCGATGAATGCCTTCTGAGCTTCCGGCGTCCACTCGAACTTGTTGGTTTTCTTCAACAATTTGAAAAAAGGCATGCCGCATTCTCCTAGCCGAGAGATGAACCGACTGAGTGCAGCCATGCATCCTGTGAGATTCTGTACCTTGGTCAGATCACTCGGGGGCTTCATGTCTAGGATAGCCTTAATCTTGTCAGGGTTCGCATCAATCCCTCTATGTGATATCTTGAAGCCAAGTAATTTCCCAAAAGGTACTCCGAACACACACTTCTCAGGATTTAGCTTTATCCTGAAAGCACGAATGTTCTTGAAAGTTTCTTCCAAATCAGCAATGAGGTCACCCTTTCGCTGATTCTTGATCATGACGTCATCGACATCAGCTTCGATGTTGCGCCCGATCTGGGTCTGTAAACACTTCTGGATCATGCGTTGATATGTAACTCCAGCATTCTTCAATCCAAAAGGCATGGTGGTGTAGTAGTAAGCCCTAAAGGGGGTTATGAAAGAAGTTTTCAAGCAGTCTTCCTCCTTCAAACTGATCTGGTGGTACCCTAAATAGCAGTCCAGAAAACTTAACAACTCGCATCCGGCCGTTGAATCTACCACTTGATCGATGCGTGGTAGCCCAAACGGATCTTTGGGGCAAGCTTTGTTGAGGTCCGTGTAGTCGACGCACATCCTCCACTGCCCTGTCTTCTTCTGGATGAGCATCGAATTAGCCAACCACTCGGGGTGAAGTACTTCTTTGATAAAGCTAGCTGCCAAAAGCTTCTTGATCTCACTCTTTATGGCTTCGCATCGGTCTGCAGCAAAGCGGCACAGACGTTGCTTAATGGGCTTGGAATCAGCCCTTACTTGTAAGTAGTGCTCAATCACCTCCCGCGGGATCCCAGGCATATCAGATGGTTTCCACGCAAAAATATCTTTATTGTCTTGTAAGAAGGTGATAAGCGCACTTTCCTATTTACCGTCTAAATCCACTCCGATGACAGCCGTTTTAGTCGGGTCATCAGAAGTGAGTGGTATTTTCTTAGTCCTAACTTCATCAGCTCCGATCTTTGAAGTCTTGGGACTCGGGATGTCTCCTTCATTAGTCTCGGTAGCTTGACGACTGATTTCTTCACGCTCCTTGGGCATATCCAGTGCTTGGGCGAAGTCACAACTCTCCCGGTCGCAGGTGAAGGCCTGACGCACATCGCTGCGTAGTGAAATCACTCCTCCTGGGCCCATCATCTTCATCATCAGATAGGTACACTTGGGGACCGCCATGAATTTGGACAACACCAGCCGACCAAGGATTGCGTGGTAGGCGGTGTCGAGATCAGTGACTTCAAAACTGACATTCTCAGTTCTGAAGTTTTCTTTTGTGCCGAAGGTGACAGGCAGCGAGATCTGCCCGAGTGGTGTCGTTGACAGCCCTGGGATGACGCCATGGAATGGAGCATAACTCGGGTTAAGCTCTGACCTTGGGATCTTTATTGCGTCAAAAGTCTTCACGAACAGAATATTGAGCGCACTTCCTCCCTCGATGAGGACACGCTTGAGGTGGACATTGAGTACCACTGGATCAAGGACCAGCGGGTACCACCCTGGGTGCGCCACTCGGTCCGGGTGATCGCTTCGATCAAAGGTGATCGCGACCTCTGACCATCGAAGGTATTGGGGAATGCTTGGTGCGGCCATGTTGATCTCCCGATCAGTGAGCTTTTGCTTGTGCTCAGGCTCATCGCCGAGTGGACCGCTGAAGATGTGATTCAACTGCTGGTTGGGATGCTGGAAGCCGGGGGCACATCAGTTGCATCCTTTTCCTTGCCTTTTTCTTTGCTCGATCCCTCTAGAGCATCTGCTGGCTTCAGTCCCTTGATTTGCTGCTCGATGTATCGTTTGAGCATATAGCATTCTTTTGCCGAGTGATTGCCATTGGGATGGGACGGGCACTTGTCGGCCAGAACTTGCTCATAGTCAGAGATTTTGTAGCGGCGCTGCTGACTAAAACGCTCAGTCGTGGCCACTAGCTCTTCTGGACGCCTCTTCCATTCGGATGATCGACCAGCGTCCTTGTTGTCCTTCGGGGTTTTATATTCCCTTTTCTTGTTCCAGGATGACGAAGCGAGCATCTTATCTCCTTGAACCGCTTGAACGGCTTCAGCTGATGCAGCGTAATTGTTTGCCATCTCGAACAGTCGGCTCACGGTGTGAGGCGGCTTCCGAGTGAATTTGTGGATGAACTCCGGATCCCTGACTCCTTTTTGGAAGGAGGCGATGATGATTTCGTTCTGGACGTCCGGAATCCTGTTCCTGGCCTCCAAAAACCTCTTGATGTACCCCTTTAGGGACTTAGTAGGCCCCTGCTGAAGTTGAAGAAGGTCGTATTGGTCTCCAGGGTGCACATAGGTTCCCTAGAAATCGGCAAGGAAGAGTTCGCGCAGCTCGGGCCAAGTTCCGACTGATCTACGGGGTAAACCAGTCAGCTAGCTTCGTGCCGAGTTAGATAGGGCCACTGGTAAATAATTGGCCATCACCTTGCTATCTCCTCCAGCTGCACAGATCGCCAAGGTATAGACAGTAAGCCATGTACTGGGATCGGTCTTCCCGTCATACTTGTCTATCCTGGTTGGCTTGAAACCAGGAGGCCAGTTCACCTACCTAAAATCAGAGGTGAAGGCAAGGACTCCCTCGTCATAGTTGTCTTGCCTGGGGGTGAGTATCCGAGTCGTTGATGCTAGTAATCTTGCCATCGTTGATCCGACTCCTCGCGCTCTTGCCTCTTGTTGTTGATTATATTGCGGAGATCATGGCGAATGAGATCCCTTGCGTCAGCACTTGGCTGCCTCAAGTAACGGTCACGATCTTGCCGCAGCCTCTCGCATTCTTGATCCAGTCGGCGTCGCGCATAGTCGATCCTTCGCTGCTCTTCTTCAAGTGTTGCGAGATTGCGTTCTCGCTCTGCTCGTCGACTTGGCATTGTGACTGAGTGGCTTCGTGATTCGGCTGGCACTCTGCCAACTGGGGTTTTGGAAAACTCCCGACTGCGTGACGGCAGGGTCACTCGGGAGGTTGATTCTCCTACTCCTAGGTTGTGGTGGTGTACTTCGATCGCCGATATCAACACCCTAGCCTTGTTCAACTGTGGCGTGAGAGGCCCTGCTTTTGGTATTGTCTCCAAAAGAGTTGTCAGCAAGGTTTGTGCGGCCGCAATATTTTGCTGAGGGGTCACGAAAACTTGTTCTCCCTCATGTTCCACGTCGAGGCCTTGGCGCATGCGTTTGCTTGAGGCGGCTAGTCATCTCGCTGTGTCTGTTCGTGCTTGATCTCATTCTTCACGAGCTTGTCTTTCTGCTTCATCTTCGAGCTCCTTGCGTCGGCGATCTTCCTCGTGTAGCCTGCGCTGTTCGTTGATTTCTTGGCATTGCTGCTCGAGTTCTCGTGTTCGGGCCGCAAGCTGCTAAGGCATAAGGTTGGTGTTGTCCTGAATTTCAGCCATGAAAATCCCACGCGGCGGGGAGAAGCTGCCTGAGCTGCTCTGATCCCAACTGTCGTGCGAATCTGGTTCTCCGATGTAGGCTATCCAGCATTCCTCGCCTTCACCGTATGCATCCGAGTTCCTAGAGTCCGAGTCATTATCACTCGCATCTGGCATGCTCGACCACCAATAGCGGTATGAATAGAGCTCCGCTCTAAACTGCATGGCTTCGAGTGTCTTGGGTGGCTTCTTGTACCAGTCTTCCTTGAATTCTAGGTCTCTGCATCCATTAAGGAAGGCGGCCATGGATTGGTTCTCTGAAACAGCCGGCTCGTCATCCATGATGGCGTTAAAGTGAGCCAGATACATGTGGAAGGGTTCTTCCACATGCTGAAGTAACTGCGACAGCCATTGGTTGGGGTTGGCCGGTGGTGCTTTGTTCGAAGTGGATCTGGGTGTTTCCTTCTTTGGCTGCCACATCTGCTTATGGAGAGGTGACTGACTGCTTCCACTCAGCATGGCTTGTCGTCGCCTTTTGGCTTGCTCTCGACGCTGCTTGTAGGCTTCTTGACGTTCTCGGCTTTCAACTTCCGCGGCTTTCTTGAGGTTCTTCTCCATGCTGGCAATGAGGCTATCCTTCTTCGTGGGTTCCGAGTACTGAAAATCAGGTGCGCCGTGGATGTTAGCTAACTGGGCTAAGTCTTTGAGGCTCTGAGGCCTATGACGACGCCACATCCTTAGTACATCCTCGTCTCTGAGTGCGTGATAGAAGATGGATAGGGCCATGTGGTCGGTGACTGGCTGGAATTGCTCGATCATCTTCAAGAATTGCCGAGTCAAGTCAGGAAACAATTCGCTCGGGCCTTGACTCATGTCCTTGAAAAGACGATAAACCTCCAGGTTATTGGCCGGTTTATACACCGGGCTTGAGATTACCTGAGGCGATGTCGACTCGGATTGTGCAAGATGAGTCGGAGTCAGCTTGGGATGCCGTTGTTGGATCGGTGTGGACCCAAGGATTGGGATCTTAGTCGTAGTAACATCCGGCACAAGAGTTCGTGGTGGAGTCGATCTCGGGGAAGATTTCATTGACTCGGACTCCGCCAGTGCGCGGCGGCGTGATGCGCGTCGCTGGGCCGATCGACCCGTGATCTTGATGGACCCGTCGTCGACTTGCGTGATCACGCGCAACAACAGGTGCGTCGCACGTTCCGCGGCGTTAAGGAGCCCCATCGGAACGGTGAAAGTTTCTGCCGGACTGATTTTCTTAGCCCAGGTCTTGAGCTCGCCATTGGAGTCGGTGATGAAGCTGAAGGAGCCGAATCGAAGTTTAGTCCCCGGAGGGATGATTGATCTGGCGATTTCTGACGTCGATGATGTAGATGTCATCTGATTTCTCGTCGGGAGATTCAGCGCAACCCCTACCTGGCGCGCCAACTGTCGGTGTTTTGGACTGGCAATAAAACTTATAGGGTTGCAACTAAACTCGAAAGATAGAAGGTGATGGGACACGAGATTTTTATACTGGTTCAGGCCCTCCAATGGAGTAATAACCCTAATCCAGTCCGGTGGTGGTGTTCCGCCGAGTTTGTATTGTGTATGTATGAGTAGATGTGGTGATTCTCCTCCTTCGGGAGCGATGCCCTCAGCTCCCTTTATAGGAATAGGGGGCCGAGTTATTCGGGTAGTCCTAGCCCTAGACGACTTAGGGTTTACTTGTTTGTAACAATATCTCATCCGGCTAATTGCCGTGCACCACAAAGCAAGGCCTAGCCGGATGATTTTATTTCTTTACATATATGAATACCTGATCCCTTATTACTCGGGATAGGCTATATCTTCTGGATCGCGCCATTAATCAAGGCACTAATGGGCCGGGCCTTATCATCTTCCATCTATCAATCTTCCAGATCATCTCCTCTTCGTTTGGCCCATATGGTCCGAGTGGATTCCCGGTACCCATATCCTCCACAGCAGGATATCAAAACAAGCTGGGCGCCAAGGGATTACCTCCTAGCGATGAAGGACACCCTCCTCCACCATCGAATTCAATATCCCCTCGTCGATTGAGCTCGAGAGCTAGCCAGAATCCTCGCTAACGGATGCGTCAGTGGCGGTCTTGGAACTCCTCGCGTTGGCCATGCCGAGGATTGGAGATGGATTGCTAGGGATTTTTTGGTGGCGGCATGAGGAGCTCGAGGACGAAATGAGAATCGTGAGAGGAAAGGGGATCAAGCGCTGTGAGCAATGGAGCAATAGTGTTGAACCTAGCGGGGAAGACGAAGAGATAAAGGAATCGACTGACGCCATTGGACACGCGTCAGATCCACAATCTTCGCGATATTGCTAAACAACTTCTGGATTTAACGGCGTTAGTTTGGAGCCGTTATAAGGAATACCTAGGTTTATCAGAAGAACCACTCGGCACTTAAGGTTTTTGTTTAATTACTCGGATTATTGCTGGGAATTTGACCTTATAGTTTGAATCATGAATCGAAGACTGTGTTTGGAAGATTTGAAGATTTTCTTAATCAGAGAGCAGCCGACTGCTATAAAAAACTAGAAAAATTGATAATCTTGGATTGATAAGCCTCTGGCCTATCACTCAAGAATATTAATTCCTGTGATCGATGCTAACCTGAAATTTGATATACCCCATTAAATTTTAAGCAAGCCCTTTGTGCCTTTAGGTGATGAAAAATCACATGTGGTTTACCTGGAGCTACTCGCGATATGTGATCTAAGAGAGTAATGGCCTGGTCTGGGGTTTGCTTATCCTTATTCAAATTAAGGTGCAAATTATTACTACTCTAATCACTCGGCAAAAAAGCCTAATTGTGAGATATTAAGCCTCTGGCCTATTATTTAGAATCACTGGGTGATTGATGCTAAGCTATATACCTTGATATTGTCAAGATGAGGATGCATGTGTATCCGACTGAAAATCGCATTTGGCTCTAGCTATGCGTATTACATTAAAGCCTCTGGCCTATCATTCTGAATGATTGATGCTAAGCTCAAGGTGAGCTAATAGTCTTGATTAGACTCTAGTTTAGCTGTTTTCCCAACTAATTCTAGAGTCGGGGGCTACACCTATTAGGTGCGCCACTCGGCGCACCTATCAATTCCTTTGAAGGATATTTTTCTTGAAAGTCCTACATAGACTCTAAGTTTAGTTGTTTTCCCAACTAATCCTAGAGTCGGGGGCTACACCTAATAGGTGCGCCACTCGGCGCCCCAATTTTTTTTTCTGAATTTTATGATGGAGCCCTTCACAGCCTCTTTATAAGATGATTTGAAGAAATATTTGAAGGAGGAAATTTGAAAATTGAAGATTGAAGATATTTGAAGAAGAAGGATGCAACTCGACTGCGGATGACTCGGGGGCTACTGTGGAGAATATGGGTACCGGGTATCTACTCGGACTATCATGATCCCATGAAGAGGAGGTGTTCTACAAGATTAATAGAAGAAAGGCAAAGAAGCCCGGCCCATCAGTGGCTTGTTTCCCACGGCATAATCCTAGAGATAAGGCATATCCCGAGTCGTATATAACTTGGAGTTCATATATGTAAAGAGATAAATCACCCGGTTGTGTCTTGCCTTGTATCCTACAGCAGTCGGCCGGGTAGATATTGTAACAGATAAGGAAACCCTAAGCCGTCTAGGGCTAGGATTCCTAGATGACTCGGCCTTCCCTCTCTATATAAAGAGAGGCCGAGGTCATCAAAACATACCAGATCATACACCATATTCAATCATACAAACTCGGCGGAATACATCCTCCGGACTGGATTAGGGTTATTACTCCATTGGAGGGCCTGAACCAGTATAAATCCTTGTGTTCTGTCACCATCTAGCTTTCGAGTTCGTGCGTAGCCCCATAAAGATTATTGCCGGTCCAAAACACCGACACCGGGTGATTTATCTCTTTACATATATGAACTCCGAGCTATCTATGACTCGGGATATGCCTTATCTCTTGGATTGCGCCGTGGAAAATAAGGCACTGATGGACCGGGCTTCTTTGACTTCCTTCTATCAATCTTCTAGAACACCTACTCCTCATAGGACCATGATGGTCTGAGTAGATACCCGGTAGCCATATTCTCCACAGTAGCCCTCGAGTCATTCACAGTCGAGTTGCGTCTTTTTTCTTTAATAATCTCCAAACTCCAATCTTCAAACTCCTTCAATTATTTCTTCCAATCATCTCGCAAAGAGGCTGTGAAAGGCTCCATCATAAATCCAGAGAGTGAATTGGGGCGCCGACTGGCACACCGATTAGGTTTAGCCCTCGACTCTAGGATTAGTTGGGAAAAAAACTAAACTTAGAGTCTATATGGGACTTTTAAGAAAAAATATCCTGCAAAGGAATTAATTGGTGCGCCGAGTGGCACACCTAATAGGTGTAGCCCCCGACTCTAGAATTAGTTGGGAAAACAACTAAACTAGGGTCTAATTGAGACCATCAGCACACCTTGAGCTTAGCATCGATCATTTTGAAGGCTAGAGGGTTGATATCACACTATTAGACTTCAGCCGAGTGATTAGAGTAGTAATAATTTGCACCTTAATTTAAATAAGGATGAGCAAACCCCAAATCAGGTCATTACACTCTCAAATCTCACATTGTGAGTAGCTCCAAGTAAATCACATGTGATTTTCCATCACCTAAAGGCACAAAGGGCATGCTTTAAAATTTACCGGGCTACATAAAGTTACAGCATAGCATCGATCACCTGAGTGAATATCCCTGAGTGATAGACCAGAGGATTATCAATACAAGATAATCCAATTATCTAGTTTTTATAGCAGTCGGCTGCTCTCTTGTTGAATAAATCTTCCGAACATAGTCTTCAATTCATAATCCACATTGTAAGGTCAAACTCCCAGTAATAATCCGAGTGATCAACCAGAAACCTTAACCGCTGACTGGTTCACTCGATAAACCCTAGGACTTCCTTATAATGGTTCCAAACTGACGTCGTTAAATCCGGAATCCGTTTAACCATATCGCGAAAACTATGGATCTGACGCATGTCCAACTGCGTTAGTTTTCCTCTTTATCTCTTCGTCCTCTCCGTCGGATTCGGCAATGCTGCGCCATCATCCTCAAGTTTCCGATCCACTTCTGCTCCCGCGATTTGCATTTCGCCCTCGAGCTCCTCCTTCCACCATCAAAAAGTCCTCAACAATTCCATTCCAATCTTCACCATGGCCAGCGCTGGGAGCTTGTTGACATCGGAATTTGGTAAATTGATGAGTCTACGCCAAAATTGGTAGATTCTGTACTGAATTCGATCAAGCAATGAGCTGATGGAAAGAGGAGGCCGAAATCGGGAAGGAATCGTGAAGACCACGGATGGCAGTTTAATTCTATCTATTAATTAGGCATGCTTTAAATATTTCCTTATGTAATTAGGAAAGTTTGTTAGTTTCCTACTCCTAGCCGATTAGGACTTATATGTTTCCTTTTCTTGTTAGGAAAGTTGTGTCTAGTATCCTGTTAGGACTCAATAAACCCAAGGGTATAAATTGTGTACCAGGGGTTCCTATCATAAGAGGTTCCGCAATCAATACAACTATTCCGACGCATCGCCAAACTAGTCCGCTAGGTTTATGACCTACTTGACGGGTTCACGACTGATCTATCGGGGCTACATAGGTTCGCTTTAGAACCTTTGTATAGATTAGTCGAGTTCAGGGTCTTGCTACCAAGTGGGGCTGCATCGGTTAGGTCTGACCTCCGGCGAAGAAGTAAGTTCCATCGACGGTGTTTGTATCATGTTTAGGATTTTATCAGCTTGGTTAGGACTTTCTCGGTTAGGTCTGATATTCTGACTAAGTCGGTCCTTCTCTAGATACGCTGCTATTTTAGACAGTTCGGTTTATCCATCACATTGTGTATATCTATCGACTTAGTAGTGCTTTCCTATTGCTTTCAATCTTATGCTGCATCGGTTGGGTCCGACCTATCGGATTGCTAGCAATAGGTTTATGTCTGCTGTGTCGGTAGGTTTTATATAATGTCACATCGGAGGGTTAGCCGATGAGTTATCCATTGACTAGATCTAAGTCTTGTATCGGCTTCTCATGCTATATCTTTTATTTAGCCGATACTGTTATTGATCTCACTTATCAATTTGATTACTTGGATCTATGTCTAACATACAGCCGATTGACCTTCAATATCTTATCGATATCGGCTTACAGCACATCGGATCGGCTCGACAGCCGATCGGCTCCTGGACCATCAACATCAACATCACCTGGAGACGAGACGAGCACATCGGCTTGATAGCCGATTAACTCCTTGGCGATCAACTACAACCTTCTTGTCAGTTGCAGGATCAAACTGACTGGCACGCTCACAACTTCAAGATTTAGGACCGCACTAGAGCTAAGCAGATCTCCCAGGCCTTCGTGTGTCCGAGCGCGGAGAACTCCATCGGCCGACTTACCTGTCAACAACGCTCAGCGACCGGTGGTAGAAATTTGCGTCAACAGAGCTCCAAGGCCACCACTGACACGTCTACTATCGAAGACCTAGGCTGGCTTACGAGCTCAATCGACGAGGGAAACTAAATCTGATGGTGAAAGAGGGCATTCTTCTTCGCCAAGAGGTAATCCCTTGGCGCCCAGCTCGCCTTGATTCCGTGCCCTCGCCGAACACCGGTGAGGCGGTTGTTTTTACCCCATTCTTCTATCGGGGTTTCTCCCTTCCTGCTCACCCCTTCCTTAGGGGCTTGCTTGAGTTTTATGGAGTTAAGATTCACCATCTTAACCATAATTTCATTCTTCATGTCTCCATCTTCGTCCACTTGTGCGAAGCTTTCCTTGGCATTTTCCCCCACTTCAACCTCTTCCGGGCTCTATTCTTCTTGAAACCACAACCCAGCCTTGTCAACATCTCAAACGTTGGTGGAACCGGATTCCAGTGCCCTTCCACCAACAAATACGTCAACATGTCATTCAATACTTCCAACAAAGGATGGCATGATGAGTGGATCTATTACCCTAATGCCGAGAAGTCACTCGACGAATATGCTTCCGAGTACCCTATCCCTTGCGACTTGTGGAACACCAAGCTCACCAAGCCAGAGCTAGAAGAAATCACTCCACTCCTGAAAAGGATCACTGACTTGAAGGATGGCGGGACTGGAATTTGGGTGGCAAGGCACTTCTTGAAGTACCGCCTGAACCCCCTCAAGGAGCAAGTCCATCTAGCTTTTGAGTACACAGGTCACCGAGACTCAACCAGTGAGTCAAAGGTTGACCTTACAGAAGAAGAAGTCGGCAACAAACTCGGGGCTCTCCTTGCCGATGGCGTTGACATCCCCACCAAGGCTGACAAGCCCAGGTGCAGAGCCTTCCATATTTACAGGCAGACCTCTCGGGTATGTGTCTCCAAGCTATAACATCTTGTTCTTCTGCTTGTATAATATTAATCATCCATACTGATTCCTAGGAATGTTACCAGCTTGACTCCAGGCCCTTGAGTGTCGCCAACATCGTCTGGCCTAAACAAGCCCCGATGCATGATGGCCCAGCCGCCGATTGTTTCAACGAGTAAGGAGGCGACGAGGAGGAGGCAGCTGACGTCGCTGCTGCTACTAGCAAGGTCCAGGCCGACTCCCCTAAAAGGAGGAAGCGTAAGGCCATCATTGCCAACGACTCGGACGACGAGGAGGCCAATCAGCCAGCCCCAGTTCCTCGCCTATCTTCTCCTCCACCACCCACAGCACCTAAAGCAAGGCCATTCTCACCTCGCCCAGCTAAACACGGGCGTTTGAAGGTGTCCAGCATGTAAGTCTTCTTTTCTTCATATTTAACTCAATTTCCGTCTTTGAATCTTCTCTGATTTTAACTACTGATGTAGCAAGCCCAATAGTAGTTTTACTGGTAAGGCTGATGATGTTCCACCACAGCCCCCGACCACTTCAGTAGTCGAGGAGCCTGTGGTCATTCCGACGGGTTCTCAGTCAGAGTCTGCTGAGGAGGTGGTCCTAGAGACCACTACTTCCTCACCCCCTCAAGCCGCTGCCATGGATATCTGCCCAACTGCGGCCCAGGTCGCAACATCTTCTGATATCATCCCAACTGGTATATTCCTTATAAACTTATCCAACACTAGCCGAGTATTGTTCTTCCTTGATTTCTTATTATATCTTGTAAAAATCTTGTTTCAGCTACGGCCGCTGCTATCACTCCAGCCACCACTACTGAAGCCACACCTTCCCAGTCCCAGCGTTCTCGACTGTTGTTGATGCGCCGAGTGCTGATAAAGGGAAGCAAATACAAGGATCTCCTGCAGCTGCTGGGACGACTACTGGCTCTGACAGCAAGAGGACAGTCAGTGAAGAGGTAAACATAAGTTCCTTTTCCTCAATTAAGTCTTCTTTATATATTACTCCATCTTTATTCTCTCGATCTTGATCTCATAGATTATCGGTTGGCAATACAGCCCCGATTCTAACCAGGTCGCGCTCATGGATCGTGTTGAAGACTAGAAGAACATGACACGGCTGATTCAATTGATGTCCGAGTCATCTCACCTAGTACTAGTAAGTTGTCTCTCATAAACAATTATTTCTGCTCAGATCTCCCTCATTATACTCATGGGCATCTCCTCTCCAGAAAGTAGTCAAGAATTCCAGTGCCAAGGATATCTTACTGTCCGTGCTGGCCCCCATGGTAGAAGAGGGCAAAAGCATAAGGGACAAGCTATGCATCTTGAAGGCAGAGATGGCCAAGAACAAGGACTCCAGCCAGAATTTCAAGGATTCACTCAGAGGTAAATTTCTGACTCATCTTTTAATTTCATCCAACTTATAGGCACTTGTTCTCATATCTTGAAGTTTATCACTCTAGATGTTGCTGGCCCTGATCCTCCTCTCGTGGAAGCCAAGAAACAAGCAGACGTGCAGATCCAGGAACTCCAGAAGAGTCTCGAGATGTATGCCATGGAGAATAGAGGTATTTTCCTATGACATCTCTGATTATACCCTTGTTACCCATAGTCTTAACCATGCTGCTTCCTTTTTTTTCATAGATCTTGTTGCCCACAAGAACGACTCGGAGAAACAATTGGTGCATCTCGCCGAGTCGTACAAGAAACTAAAAGCTGAATCTTTAGAGAAAGTCCAATCTGCTGATAAGAAGTATGCAGATCTCTAGAAAAAATTTGAAGGTAAGCCCATCCAATCTTGATCACATCAGTCAGTCTCATTTGCCAAACTAATCTTGTTACTGACTGATCATGCAGATTTAAAGAGGTCATCCGCTAAAGAACTCAACGCTATGAAGACGAAGCACAACGACGAGTTCTTGAAGCTGAAGGCCGAGTTAGATGAAGCCAAAAAGACAAATGCTGAGTTCTACGAGGCTGCAGAACCAATCCTTGATGCTCTCAACACGGCGACAACTGGTTCAAATACCTCAAGCTTCCAGATGATTACCCAGCTTCTCCAGTCTGCCCCGTCTAGGCTCAAAAATATAATCCTTGAGAGTGCCAGCGTTGCTTGTGGTCAAACCCTAGCAGTGATCAAGTCACTATACCCTAGGATTGACCTCAAGCCAATCACCTCGGGATATACTGACAGGAGGACTGCCGAAAGAGCAATGGAGCTGATCAACGAAGAAGATGACATCGCCAAAATCATGGCGAATGATAGTTTGTATCCTGAAGAGGAAAACAATGATGAGTAGAACTTAGTAGGATCCACTCAAAAACAGTCATCAATTCATCAATGTGTAATATCTGAATGTTTTCTAGTTTATGAAATCCTTTTTTCTTTTACCAAGTCGCATATCATTAAATCCACACTAAATCCATACGTTTAAACACTCATCGATAAACAAACAAGCTTCACGATCTGGAGAGTGATTTAAATAACATGAGTCGGCAAAGATCTTTTTTGTTATGCCTTATATTTAAACACTCATCGTGACTAGATCTTGAGTACAGGAACCCGGCTAAAGCAATCAAAGCCCCTTTGTGTACCCAACAAGAACATCAGTAATTAGAGCTTCATAATTAGGCATGAAAAATCTAACTTTATTAAAGACAGAGTATATAGGATACACGTAGCCCCCGACTGGCTACTCGAGTAACAAAGGTACTCGACGCAGGCAGTCGACAGGAAAGGGAATTAAAAAACTAAGTATAGAAGGGACGTAGCTGCTCTATATTCCAAGAGTTGTGTACCAAAGAACCGTCTTCACGTTGGAGACAATAAGCACCCGGCCTTGTTACTTCAGCAATGATGAACGGGCCCTCCCAAATTGGAGATAGCTTATGTCTGTTCTGGGTAGTTTGAATTTTTATCAAGACTAGATCACCCACCAGAAAAGCTCGACCACGTACATTACGACTATGATAACGGCGCAGGCCTTGTAGATACTTAGTTGATTGGAGTACTGTGATATCGCGTGCTTCCTCCAGTCAATCAACATCATCCAGTCTACATTCCTCGAAACTGGACACGTCGTAAGCTTGAACTCGTAAAGACCTGTGTGTGACTTCAGTTGGCAACACAACTTTCGAGCCATAGACGAGAAAAAACGGTGTGCATCCTGTTGCCCGACTAGCCGTAATTCTTAGAGACCACAAGACAGAGGGCAATTCTTGCACCCATTTGCCCGCGTAGGGCTTAAGTTGATTAAAGATCGTAGGCTTAATGCCCTGAAGAACCATGCCATTAGCTCGCTCAACTTGCCCATTTCTACGCGGATGTGCAACAGATGCAAAACAAATCTTAATCCCAAACTCGTTGCAAAAGTCTTTGAAGAGATCACTTGTAAACTGAGTGCCATTGTCAGTAATTATCCTATTGGGTATACCAAAACGATAGATAATACTGAGGATGAAGTCCTTAGCTCGTTGAGCTATAATCTTGGGCACTGGCTTTGCTTCAATCCACTTTGTGAACTTGTCCACTGCCACAAAAAGATGAGTGAATCCACCCGGGGCTTTTCTGAAGGGACCAACTAGATCTAGCCCCTAGACTGCAAAAGGCCAAGATAATGGGATTGTTTGCAGTTCTTTAGCTAGAACATGGATCTGTCGTCCAAAAAACTGACAGCCTTCGCAAGTCCTCACGATCTTCTCCGCATCATTAACAGCAGTAGGCCAGTAAAATCCTTGATGAAAAGCTTTGCCAACATGGTCTTTGATCTAGCATGGTTGCCACATATACAAGAGTGAATCTCGTGTAAAATCTGACATCCTTCGTCAATACTGATGCACCTCATGAGCACTCCGTTGGCCGCCTTCTTCATCAGCTCGCCATCATGAATGGTATAAACCCTACTTTTTCGTTCAATCTTCTCAGCTTCAGCCTTGTCAGATGGCAATTCATCCTCTGATAGGAAGCGAAAAATTGGGTTTCTCTAGTCATCCTGTAGATAGGCTACAATTGACTGATCAAGGTTCTCAGTAGCCGGCTGCTCAGAGGAGTCGACATCTTGCTCCTTCTTCTTGATAGTCATTTCGCGAAGGTATTTGATAAATATATCATCAGGAACCGCTTGATGCCGAGAGCCCAAATTAGCGAAGTAGTCAGCCGCCTCATTATAGTCATGAAGAATATGGCTTAGGTCGAGCCCTTCGAACTTCCCTTCCAGTCGGCATACTTATTGGCAATAAGCCACCATGCTTTCGTCCTAGCAATTCCATTCCTTCATGACTTGATTGACCACAACCAACGAATCACCATAAACAAAAAGACACTTGATGTTCAGAGATATTGCTAACCGCAACCCATGAATCAAGGCTTCGTACTCAACAGCATTATGTGATGCATTAAAAAGTATCTGCAGCACATATCTGAATCTCTCCTTTTTTAGGAGAGACAAGAACCACTCTAGCTCTAGCTCCAGAGACACGCAATGACCCATCGAAGTACATTGTCCAGTGCTCCAAGTCTTTAGTCGAACTAGTCGTCTGAGCTTTGGTCCACTCGGTGACGAAATCAGCCAGTGCCTGTGACTTGATTGAAATCTTGGGCTTGAAAGTTAAGTCAAAAGGCATCAATTCCATAGCCCATTCGCAATATGACCAGTAGCCTCACAATTATGCAGCACATCCCCCAAGGGAAAGGAAGTGATAACTGAAACTGGATGTGATTGGAAATAGTGCACCAGCTTGCGCACCGTGATAAGTACTCCATAAAGCAGCTTCTGAATCTATGGATAACGAGTCTTTGAATCACCCATCACCTCGCTAACGAAGTAAACTGGTCGCTGAACCTTATGAGCACGACCCTCTTCGTCTCTCTCGACCAACAACACCAAGCTAACCTGATGAGGACATTACTAGCTTAGATATGAGCATGTCTACCATATATATTCATCAACCAAAGGTGTATATGTT
>CM002481.1:17136275-17166843 GCA_000325765.3 Leersia perrieri
AATAGAGTCTTCAGTTTAAACTACTAATAGTAGAACATTTAGTCCTTCTAGCAACCATGAATGTCCCAAACAATTGACTTCTTGTTCATCCATAAAAAAAAAGAACAGCAAACAGACAACAAAAAAGAGCAGCATGCCATGAAACATATAATGGTGAGCTCATGAATAAATGTAGCAAGTATACTTACTTCCACCTCAGCTTGATTAAACAGAGCACAACTGTTGTTAGCTGTTGCCTTCGTTTTTCTCTAGTCCCAAATTAGTGCAGATTCTTTTCTCTGTACGCTTATCTGTTATTATCCATATCAAGAAAAGAAGAGTCACAATCCATTTATGTCAAATGCAGGCCCGACCAAGAATAAATCATTAGAAATTTTCTAAAGTGGGAAGATGTCTCAGATTTTCCCACAAGAAAAGAAGCAACCAACATTCCTACTACAAAACGAAATAAATTTCTCTAAAGAATAGATAATAGAGAGCAAAGAATAAACAAAAAATAAGACCCACGAATGCAACCTGGAAAAATGCTTAGCTAGCAGCAGGGTTCATTTGATTAACTTGAACAGCCAACGCCACTAACTTGGTTAACAAAAGAACCCACGAATCTGCAGAGCTGGCTAGAAGGAGAGGGTATTATGGGGGATTAGATCTGAACAAATGAGGACAACGAAGAATCATTTTTGGCTGGTTTTGAGTGGATCTGAGGCAGAGTGTTTGGGATTTGAGGCACCGAGCGGATCTGAGGCAGAAGATTTTGGATTTGGGCAGGATGATGCTTTGCAGCTTTCAGGTTGTGGGGAAGGGCTGGAGCTCTTTTTGTTTCATGGTGGAAAAAGACAGCCAGGGGAAGGAGGGGATATTTTCTAGTGGCCCAAAGTGACTGCGCGTGCTGAGTGAAAAAAATGGCGCAAACACCTGAAAAGTTGGCGACTTGGCGCTGTTTTTCTCCCCCGCACCGAAAAATTGGCGCGAGTGCCTGAGTTGGAGCTACGTGGCAAGCATATGCTTTTCTTTCTTTGGTTCCCTAGGGATCAAAATAAAACGTAGGGGAAGTTTAGTTCCCTAGAGTTAAATATGTTCATATTTAGGGTGGTTCTTTGTCTCCCTTGGGTTGGTTTATTATGGTAGGGAACACTTTTAACTCAAGGGAAACAAGTGATTTCTAGTAGTGAACTCTCATGGTTTCAATTGTGACTCTAGGATCTTCTTTACTTAATAGACTCGGTCAAGCTTTGCTATCTGATATTGGTACTAACTACAAGGAAATGGTAGGGTCACTCGAACTAATCGACCTTCCTAACATGTGCATGTTAAGGCTAGGTGTCAACCATACTATACTTAATCTTGACCGGACAAACAAATAAGTAAGGGGTTCTTCTAAGGTTTAGGTTGACTTTTCTGCAATACACCTTCACCATGCTATGCTCATGAATGCCATGATGCTCAGGTATGAATGGGATGATGCAATGTGTGCATGATATGGTGCAATGCGAGGGTGTTACAGTGTATTGCACAAATGTCCTAGGATGGGTTGGCTACGAGTTGAGCTCCTTCTCCAAAAAGGGGCTCAGGTTGGGCCATATATCACCTAGAAAATCTACTTGGGTGATCGATGCTAAGCAGAACTTTATATAGCCCGGTAAATTTTAAGCACGCCCTTTTGTGACATAAGGTGATGGAAATTCACGTGCGGTTTACTCAGTGCAAATCACAGCAAGTTCTTCGGTATTTGCCAAACGATGACAATGTGACACAAGAGAGTAACTACGTATAAGGTTCGCTTATCCTTATTAAAATTAAGGTGCAAATTATTACTTCTCTAACAAATCCACTCGGCTAAAAGCCCGTCAGTGACATATTAAGCCTCTGGCCTATTGTCCAAATTATGTGGATGATCAATGCTAAGCTAAATTATTTTCCTTTACATAGTCAAGATGAGGATACATGTATGTCCGAATAAAATTGCATTTGGCTTTAGCTATGCGTAAAATATTGTGCGTCTGGCCTATTGTCCGAGTGATTCACTCGGATGATCGATGCTAAGCTACACTGATGGTGTGGGTGCTTAATTCGGAAAGAATAAGTACAAGACTTGACTCTAAGCTTAATTGTTTCCCAACTAAGTATAGAGTCGGGGCTACACCTATTAGGTGCGCCTATTCAGCGCTCGTAAGACATTTTCTTTAATGAATCAGATCTACTTTGTCTACATCTACTCCGACTGATCTCTGGAGGCATATGCATATTCCAATTAGCTGGCCATATTCTTATTATGGGTGCCAGAAATCAATCAGAAGGAGTCGTTTTCGACCCGACACCTAAATCATCGGTCGAGCAAGCGGCGCGCACAGAGGAGTTGATCGGAATACACATAACGTAGCACGACTGCGTTCGCTAGTTTTACGCCGAGGCTGCAACCATCAACCAGCAATGCATGCGCCCATGGCAATACGCCGAGAAGGTACAGTGACCAATACGACTCGGCTCGAAGTCCCTTGCTGGCGTCATAGGATCGATCACGTGCAACATCCATGCAGATCGGAATCATGATCCGAGAGAGCTAACCAGCCTAAGACGACTCCGAGTCACCATCGACATCATGAGTATTTCCAATCAGACAGGAGTCTAGCACGATCGAAGATACATCAACAGATTGGTTTACTAGCCGATCAGATCTACTATGAGTATCGATGGCCGAATACCGCTGTCGTCGACGGAGTCGCTATCAGCCGCCATCGATCGCTTAAGCAAGAGCTGTTGCGCCTGGTTGCTGGTATATCGTGACCTCACACGGAAGATATGCATGTTCGTCGCCGTCAACAAGCTGCACAATACAGATCTGCCGCTGGTGCCGGGCTTCTCCATCCATATGTGCTCGCATATATATCACGCATGCAAGGTGGACACCCCCGAGGCAGATCAACAACCATGCATGATTATATCGTGCAAAAACATGCTGAATTGATCATCACCAGTGCACATGAGGAGTCAGGACATCGATCATACTCATTCAGGGATTACTAAGCTCGGTATTAGCAGTCCTTGTCATCGCCGTCATCGAGTGGATCGTTCCGTTCCATCCTGTCACCAACATAACAAGGATTCATACAAAAAATCAGGCCGTCGTGTGCCGCTCGATGCGCCCTATGTGTATTGGACTCGGCTATATACATTAGCCAGGCGAAAGTGCCAGCTAGGCAAACGCACGCAAGCATACAAGAACAAGCAAACTAACAGAACAATATGTGGGCATGCAATGAAGATCACTACGTATGGATGGCAAATAACCGGGAGACCAGAACTCAATTAGTCTACAGTTTTGAGCTGGACAAGTCTCGATCGGATCCTACTAATCAGGCATGTGGCGTCCAAGTCCAAGTACAAAATCCACCAGACGCATATGGGAACGACCTGCCAATTGAGAGGATTAAGTCCAAGTCATACACGGAGAGGCGTCGGCGCCGCACCAAACACGCACATAGGGTTGCAATCTCTGAGATGCTGTCGCCGTCATCGTCGAAAAAGGTTGCCGTGTGCACCACAATATCCAGCCTCGGACGATAGCGTGTGAGCCAACACGCACATGTACACAGGAGTCAGCCGGTCATACATGTTCTGCTGCCACTACGTACCTTCAAGTGTAATATGTCGCCCTCGAAGATCAAGAACATCGCCGATTATCAAGGGATATAATTTTTTCGCCGACTATGATACCAGCCAGAACATTCCTATTACTTTATCAAATTCAGCTTCTGGCCTATCACTCGGATGATCGACGCTAAGCTCAAGGCGTGTTATTAGTCCTAAGTGACTCTACGCTTAGTTGTTTCCCAACTAAGTATAGAGTCGGGGGTTACACCTAATAGGTGTAACTATTCGGTGCCCCAGTTACTTTATTCTTGAAGATGGAGCCCTCCATAACCTCTTTGCAAGTTATTCGAAGGAGGATCCTATAAGGAAGAACTTGGGAATTATCACATGACGAAGAAAAGCACTCGGCATTGGTCAAGAAGCGCGAGGAATAGCTGCAACTCGACCGTGAAGGACTCGGGGGGGCTACTGTGAAGGATATGGGTACCGGGTACCCACTCGGCCTGCTTATCCGACTAAAGATAGGAGGTGACCCACATGCATATAATATGTAATAGACTAGGACTCGGTTGTCATGTTGCATTGTATCCTAAGGTAGGGCTAAGAGCCCCGACCGTGTACTGCCTAGTATAGATTTAGGAAACCTAAGTCGTATCCGGCTGAACCTTTTCATGTAACCCGGCTCCTCAACCCTATATAAGGGGAGTCGGGGGAGCCCCCAAGGGCACCTAATGACAGATCATAATACACAGAGATCAACAACACCCGACGGATTACATCCAGTAATCCACCGAAGGCTGGAGTAGGGTATTACTCCTCATATTGAGGGGGCCTGAACCAGGATAAATGTTGTCCCCCTCTCCATCGTTCTTTTTGAACTCGTGCATAGCCCTATAAGTTTTATTGCCGGTCCAAAACACCGACACTCCGTGTCGAGGCCGACGATGAGCCCTCCCTCCTATGGACGGTTGCGGGATATCTCCTTGATGAACTCGGCAGCGAGGAAATGAGACGACGTGATGGTGGTGCGGATGGGCGCGGCGTCACCATCCAGGTAGAAGTCGAGGGAGTTCTCGGGAGGAGGAGGACGGTTGTAATACCTGCCTGCCATTGGTTCTCGGGAGTTGATGTCGAAGAAGTTTCTTGAGCTATTAGGTTCCCAATGATTCTATCTCTGCATCCGCCCCTGCTACGCACCATTGCAAGATTACACTCTTTTAAAAATCTAAAAAGAATTATCAACCACTTGGACATGGCTATAAATGCTGTTGAAAAACCGGTCGTTTATCTGCAACCAGATGCTATGTTCTTTGAGTATTTTCTCCCTTGCCTTCGACCACCAAGATAGGAAATCTCCCTGAAACATTTGCATATGTGGCAGGTCAAGCCCCAAGCGCTGAAATGCTTTACTCCACACTTGCTTTGCAAACGAACAGTCCAAAAGCTGATAGAACAAATGAGTACTTGCTTTGCCAGCATGGCCCCCTGCTTCAGTCTTTCTGCTACCTGCTTATCCACCATTTGATGCAGTTATTTTGGTACGACGAGGTGCCGATCCTTCTTCTCGTCACCTCCTGTGGATTAGTGTGATAATCCATCCATCCATCCATCCATGTGTATATACTCTGCTTTGCTTTCACCGTCTGATACTCTGATTCACAGGTCTTGCTGATATTGCCTCTAGTGAGACGACGGCGGATCGAGATCCTGTTCGGTCAGCTATGTTATTCCTTGATCTACTTTCTACTATCATCGGGCAAATTGGCTTTCCGGATCAACTTCATTTGTTCTCCTCCGCTTGATTATAATTTTCTGCAGGAATTATGGCCAACGAACATTTGGAACGTGCCCGCATTACTAGCCAGTCTTTCAACAGCAAAGATGACGCGTATTTCTTCTACAAGAAGTACGCTCTACACAAAGGTTTTCTGTAAGGAGATCGTCTACGAAGAAGGACATCCAAGGAAACTTAACATCTAGAAACTTCGTTTGTTCCCGGGAAGGTTGGCAAGAATAGAAACACATGGAATGCGAACCTTCCAGTCGGTCCAGGAAACCGAGGAGCATAACCAGGACAGGGTGCAACGCCCAGTTGATAGTGAAGGTTAACAAACAAACTGGGAAGTGGACTGTGAGCACATTCGTGGCTGAGCACAATCATGACCTCTCTAGGTCTGACCTGACATGTTTCTTCCGGGGTCAACGTACTATCACCGACGCGCAAAAGTCAGACATCATCTCCTTTGAAATGGCAGGTATCCGGAAAAACAATATTATGGCTGTTATGGACTTGGTGGGTGGTGGACATGACACAGTAGGGTTCGCATCAAAGGACCTATACAACTTCTTGGACAGGCGAAAAAAACAACTCCTACAAGATGGTGACGCTTCGACCTTGCTAAAGCTCTTGTGGTCACGTAAGCGTGGAGATGCTGGGTTCTTCTTTGATTACACGGTAGATGACAAGGGACATTTGAAGTACCTCTTCTGGTGTGATTCAGAATCTCGTCGGGATTATAGGATTTTCGGGGACGTCGTTGTGTTTGACAGCACATACCGGACAAATCGTTACAACATGCCATTCGTTCCATTTGTTGGAGTGAACCACCACAGGAAAACCGTCATCTTTGGGTGCGGACTTCTCTCAAATGAAACCACTGGAGCTTATGTGTGGTTACTCAAAACATTCCTCCGTGCGATGACCCAAAAGCACCCCAAATCCGTGATAACTGATGGAGACTTCGCAATGCAGAATGCCATCCGCCAGGTACTGCACAAGTCCCACCACAGACTCTGCTCTTGGCACATTGACCGTAACCTTATAAAACATCTGCACAACAAGAAACTGAGAAGCAAATTCAAGCTTTTTATCTATTGTCCATACACTCCAGAAGAATTTGAAAGCAATTGGGTGATCTTTATAGAAGACAACAATGCGTCCAACAATACATGGCTTTCCAATATGTATCAACTGAAGACATTGTGGGCTGCAACATACCACGCAAATCACTTCTTGGGCTACGCAGTCATCAGCGAAGCGAGAGCTTGAATTCAAAGCTGCACATTAGTCTGAACTCTCAGATGACCTTGTTTGCCATGTTCAAGCACTATGAGAAATGTGTGTATTAATTGCGGACAGAAGAGGGAAAACTTCAAAGTAAAGCATCACAATCAGTCCATTTTACCATGCCAGATGCCTCCGAGATTGAAAAATTCTGCGCGCTCACTTACACTCCGGCAAATTTCGATATTGTTAAGAAATAGATTGATAGATCTGTCCGATATGACCTGCAGAATGCACGGGATGGGTTAGATGAGGTGACATTTACTGTCTCCACGAAATCTAATACTAGAAAGAAATTCAGCGTGACATGTTCAACAAATGCTAAGACTGGTGAAACTTCGTTCATGAGCTGCAGTTGTCGGAAGCTGGAGTGCGAAGGCATACCGTGTGCTCACATGTTTAAAGTGTTGCTTACTCCAGGTTCAGGTGCAGTCAATTTACCACGGTCCTGTATTTTGGATAGGCTCACTATGTCTGCAAAGTCTGGATTTCATACAGACAGGACGTATAGCATTTACAAGCACTCACCACCATCTAAGAGTGTCTGTTATCTACGAGACGTTGGTACTAAGATTGCATTTGATGCATCTCAGAGCACCGTTTTGTCGAAAAGGTTGGAGGATGCTTTGAAGGAGATAGAAGAGTGCATGAGAGAACCTCGAGATAAAGAGGCGGACGAAGGCTATGATTACTGGCCAAAGATAAATACTACTACTGTTTGCCCGTTTGCCCTACAGACTTCGAAAAGGTTACAGACCCGATACGTATTGTTCGCACAGGTGCTCCCAAAAGACTAAAGTCACTTCATGAAAAAATAGTTGAAGCTATCACCACTACTAAATATAGATGCAGTAACTGCAAACAAAAAGGTCATACAAAACCAAGTTGTCCCTTATTAAATAACAGGTATGTGCGCTTTTTTTTTTTGATTTCAACTCTTGATTTCCTTAGCAGTGCAAATTGTTTTCTGTATTCCTACACTACTGATTACTTTGATTAGGCGAAAGCGCCGTCTCACGCAGAAGGCGAGAAAGTTTAAGACAAACCATGAGAGTGACCAGCAAGAGGAAGAGAGAGAGCAAATGTACCACCACGATGACGTTTTATCAATTTCTGCGATTACGTAGTTCAGCTATTTATATGTTGTCGACTGCCCTCACACTCCCGCAGGAAGAGAAATCGAGAGGGTGGAGACGAAGACGTAATCGGTGTCGAATAAGACAGCAGAACCGCCCTGAATCGGAATTGGCTAGGTAGTAGACTGTTAGTTAGTTAATTGTCTAGTTGATAAACATGTTATTCTATGAATGTCATTATGCTAAATATCTTGGAGATGTGATCATACATATTTCTTTTCGTTTAATAAAGCACCAATACAATTCTGATGTGATGCCTTGAGCGGTCACGCGTATGTGGCGATCGTGGACGTAAACACATTACACATGCAGCTTACGTACGCCCAAAGGTTTAAATGCCGTTGTTCCAGAGACGTGCATAAGTGTTGTGGAGGCTTTGCCCGTTTACCGTTCTAGAATGTATGTATGTGTGCGCGAAGACGTGATACTCTTTTGATCCGTAGAAGGCGTCGGTGGCTATCAAGTTGGCATGGTCAGTGGAGCTGCCGCCATGTTTGGGGCCCTGTGCCTTGATCCGGCCGCACGGCATCGTTACGGCAAAGATGGGCCTTTACTCTTCGTCGGTTCTACCTTCCTTCTTCCCATTGATCTCCTCCCCTTCTGGCCGGCCTTGGTCGTGGGGAGCTCCATGTGTGCTGAGGGAGGTGCTGGTCGGTGAAGAAGGACGTTCTGCTTGGCGACGCTTGTTGATGTGGTGCCAGTTTCTTTCTTCTCAGGTTTGTGGCCACCTTCGTGTAGTGGCCGACAATCGGGGTCGGGGCGACGTGATGCACTGGATGGTGGCCATGTGCAGCAGTTGAGGGGCTTGTCGTGCTGGCCGGTGGTGGGTCACCGGTGCTTCGGCTGCCACGTGCTTGCTTGGTTCGTGGTCAATGTGAGGTCACAACGTTTGAGCTTTTGGCGGGTCCGGGTGAGACCTCAGCCAAGTTTATCTTGGCCGGCAGTGGCGATCGCTACCCTCTTGAGGGCGCTGTCGAGGTACCCCTCACACTAAACCCTCCGGGTGAAAATCCAATCCTGTCTTCGACAGGCGACGATGGCGTTTCGGCATCGCATCCTTGCTGAAGATGTCGCTTTGGAGGCATCCGTGGTCTGTTCTAGTCCCAGTGAAGTCCGGCTTGCTTTCAGCGGCCGTTTTGGCACTAGGTCGCTTCCTTAGGGTGTGATGGTGGTGTTGGCATGTGGTGTGGTGTGTCTTTTCCTTTTTCCCCTGCGTATAGCCTTTCTGTCAGGTTATAGCAGATTATAGTGTTGTAATGCGTTGTAAATGCATTGTTCCTCACTTTCATAATACAAAAGATACGCAATCTGGCGTATTCTCGAAAAAATGGAGCACGTGATGTTGTTTAATTCGAAAGTTTCATCAGCTAATGGTGTTAAGGATATTAGGGGTATATTGGTAATTTCCCATCTCCCTTTACACATATATTGCCCTTTGTGCCTATCAATGTAAAAACAGTAAATCCCCAAATTCCTAATTCGCAAATAGTTTGTGACGTTTCAACAGTTACAAGTAGCTTCCATTGTGCTTGTGCAAGCCTAAGAAGAAAATGAATGAAAATTAAAACATGCACGAGGAGTCGAGGACAGGGTAGCACTACACCCACTTCCTCTTACGTCTCTGGTATCCGCTAAGGACGTAATCGACAGCTTCCGGCAGTGTCGCTTCTCGATCATCCTTATAGTTCCACAGCACCGATACTGGGTAGCGGCCACTCGCATTGTGCTCATTAATCTCCCGTAGGTCCTTTAGTATGACATCATATATCTTCGTGCTCTCTTGTTTTAGAAGCTGTAGTTTCTCATCCTCCTCGTTGACAATTCCCTGCACCGGATGCGAGATTAGATGGGGACTATAATCAAACTACCAGTACAAGCGTTTATAGTCTATTAATTAATCAACTCCTAGTCTGGGGAAACCATATATAAAATGAGAACATCAGAACTTTCAAAGGTAGCACTCTCACCGTGGTTGTGCCGTCAACCGTCACAACCCTAAAACGATACCACTCTGGATTTGCAATATCAGCTTGCCACAGTGAACAACGACATGTGCTTGCAAGCATCTGCAAATGCTCGAACATCAATCTCGCCTGCCCTTCGGACGCCTATGTTTGCTCGGCCCTTTCTGCCCATCCCCAGATTCTGTGGACCACGGTAAGAAGGAATTGATGACTAATTAGTGACCATAGTCCACATATAAGAAATGTGGTGGAGTATTACCGAACAGCTCGATTAAGGGTCTAGTTCCAGCCAATTGAAAAGAAAAAAACAGAAGAAATTAAGTAACAGTTTATCTTGCACCTTGAAGAGCATTGCCCTAATCACCTCCCGCTCATCAGTCATCATCCTTTCCTTGGTGGACACACCATGGCAGATCGTATGCAATGTGTCCAGATCTTCCTCTAGTTGCTTAATCCTTGACTCCAATTCCTGCCGTGTATGATTGTAAGATGGTCTCCGACAATGTGCTCGCTTGTGATGCAGATGTGTCAACATCCACTCCCTCCGAACTCTTGCTACAGGAATCCATCCTAAGCTGGCTCATGGTGTTGGTCAACAAGATAGTAATCGGGTCCGAGACAAAAGCAAAACAATTTGGTCTCAGATATCACAGCCCTGTCATCACAATAATGGAAGGGAAAACCATCACACAGTAATATCGAGCAAACAAATTCACCACAACACACTGAATAAACGTGCTGTTAACCACATGCAGAGAGAGAGAGAGATAAGGCATGGTTACAAGAAAATCACAGAGTGCAGAAATTTAGGGCCATTTTGGTTCTCTACCCTACTAAAATTTTGGTAGTGCCAAATTGTTGGCATGTTTTGGCACTACCAATTTTTTGGTAGTGTAGAATTATTTAATTTGTATGTGTATGATGCCAAAATTTAAATTATAGAGAAGAAAGTTCTAGATTGATGCCAAATTGATCTTAGGCATTACCCATTTGGTTTTAAAGCAAATGTTCATTGTTACTATTCAAGTTGCCAACAAATTGGTAGGACAAGTTTTGTCACTAAACCAAAACGGACCTTAGGGAACAATTGTTAATAAAAATGTGTTAGAAATTGAGAGAAAACTAAGAGAGAGGCGGTACAACTTCTCTATGAATAAAATCTATCACCCAGCCCACAATTGGGATTTGGTGCTGCAATTGCATTGTGACCCATTTATGATACCTTCAACGAAAGCAACCCAGAACGGGCGAGGCCCGGCCGATGGAGGACGTGAACCTCTACGCCATCCCTCCGTGTCCTGGGTATCGATTTTCATCCGCTGACATTAGTGTAACGCATGGCGACGTGGTCAACGGTGCAGCAGCAAGGTTAGCGGGAGAGCCGGAGATGCATATGGCCAGTAGCCCAGGGCGAGTGGGAGACGGACAATGCAGGATAGGAAAATAGACCCTAGGAGAACCAGTGGCCTGCCCATTGAAGATGCAATGGAGGGTCTAAGGAATATTTAAGGGATTAAACCACAGATTAAGAGGAATACTCTGTATGAGGAATATTCAAGGGAATACTCAGTACGAGGGTCTCAACTATTACGAAGCTGAATTTGCACACTAATCTTTGCAAAAATACATCCAAATCGGAGTACGACAACCACAGATTCGAAGCAAAACTCGTCGATTTTCTATATATGTTTCTATCCAATAGCCTAACAAGTCAAAGCGCCTGCTGCAGACCCTGGGGTCGCGAAATCACCAAACTGAACAATAATGAAATTACCATGACAGAGAAAAGAGAATGGATTAAAACAGCAGAGATCGAAAAACACGAAGTCGTAGACAAAAAGGGAAGGGGAAAGAACGGAGAACAACAAAATCGCGCTGACCTGTGAAAACCCCACTCAATCGCCGCTGAAGTTTTCGGAGGAGTAGAGTGCATATATTAAAATCATGGTGAATAAAGGCGCACAGTTATTTGAAATGACCGCAGGGAACCGCTTACCGTGTACATTTGACCGCAGGGAACCGCCTACCATCTACATACTCTACACGCCACCCGGCACATAAACATCGGGAGGTTAATACGGAGTATGCGCAACCGCCCGGCCACCTAATTTCTAATTCAAATGTGAGCACGTATCGTCTGGAATTCCGTTTGCAATGGAACTAGCAGGCACACATCTGATTTCCCTCGGAGGTTTGATTACTTCCTGGTGGAATATTTCGCCACTGCAGCAAATCGCCGATGCAAGTTGTGCATATTATTATGGAAGATCTAGATCTACCTCGCTTGGCTTTCCAGTCGCCTTAATTTTTCTCCTTGTTTCTGTTGTATTTGCGTTTGTTCTAAACTTAGTTTTATTCCTTCTACTAATATATTCTGGCAATACTCCTGCCGTCGTTTACCTAAAAAAACACAGCAATTGATTGATACAGTGCCCTGTTGTAGTATTAGTATT
Source organism: Leersia perrieri (assembly GCA_000325765.3). NCBI lineage: Eukaryota > Viridiplantae > Streptophyta > Magnoliopsida > Poales > Poaceae > Leersia > Leersia perrieri. The sequence goes on from CM002481.1 coordinate 17,148,484, forward strand.
GCTGTGTTTACATATATGTGCCGTCAATTGCTGTGTTTTTTGTTTAGACCTAATTTATGTGTTCAGTACCTAATTTAGACGCTTATATGCAAATTTATACCTATACTAATTGGGCACTTTCTACGAGCTCTCACGTTAACCAGAAAGATCTGTCCGTTGATTTAACTAGTTATAATATATTGACCGTAGATTATCGTGGGCTCGGTAAGGCTCAATCAACTTGATAATGGGCCATCTAATCTGAATTATCTAAGCATTTCTCGGGTTTCATAATGAGTATCGATCTAATCAGCCTATACAGAGGTCACACTAGCTAGGGCACGGCACGGTATATATCACACCGGCTGCTGCACACGGCTGATGCAGGAGCAGATCGAACACATAACCTTCTACTGCAGCAAGACTCAGAGAGAAAACTCCTTGATCCTACGCATGCCTGTTCTGTTCGCACGCCGGCGTGGAGATTGCATGGTGTCGTCATCGGAGTTAGCGGCCATGCACACGCACACTACGGCGAGATGTACAGCTCTGTGAGCACGCGCATGCAGCGAAAGGTGAGCTTTCAATTTAAATTCCTCCATTAAGGTTTAATTTTAAATATTAATTTTAAATTCTGTTCACTTCTCTTTACTAACATGCATATATCTCATCTGCAACAACGCCCATTAGGTGTTCAGATGTTGATTCAGAGTTTCAGACCAACAAGTTTGGTACCATGCACGTAAGTATAGAATGGTTAATTGCCGCATGCATCAATACTTCATAAAAGTATTCCGTCGATTTGCTTGGAATAATTTTGCATTTAGGGAAGATCCATGGTGGTGGGCTGTTGGCCACACTTACAAATTAATTCACATAAAAATTCCATCGATTATATAGTTTGACTTATCTGTGTGTGCTCTAACTTTATAATTAATCTAACAACTTATTTCAGTTTTCTAAATTAGATGTACTTCACAAACTATACAACTATAAGGCCAAAATTTTTGGAAGACGTAAACGCTCAAACACACATGCACACGCACCCCTATGAACGCACACACCTTATGTCCTTATGAGCACTTTGGGAGACTGGTCCGACATATCTTAAGATTAGCGAAGTCACCACATGCCCCTCGCTCTCTATGGATATATACGTCGCGTACCACTGATAAAACAATAGCCGTAAATACGAATACCTGAGGCAAATCTAGGGTTTGAACCTAGGTGGGTAGGTTCAACCACTGGGTAGTCAGTTGAGCTATGCTCACATCACTATAAAGCCACTATTAATTACTATCCATATAGTTATTTAACTGATGCTCACTAAATATTGCATTATAAAGGTGGTCAGGCAAGGAAAGGCCAAGAAAACAAAGAATTCATATAATACATGTGCAGCTCCAAGTAATGGATCCAGATCTGTGCCAAACAATTTGTCTTTTTATTCACAATGCATTTTCTGTCAACCTACATCACTAATTTCGTCTGTCCTACATGTATATTGAGTCAGCAATTTATGTGTCTATTAAAGTTCATTATTTCACCAAATACATGATCCCTCTAATCAGAAAGGGGAGTGTTTACGTGCGTGATCAACGCTCCATAGGTTCACGTAAAATAAACCGCATTTATGCTCGAAAAGTGTACGGGTACGTAGAGGAGATTGGCTTACGAACCGCCAGTCACGCCTACAACGGAAAACCACATCCATATCCTACGCCCAGTGGCGGAGCGCCTGTTATGGCGAGCTGTGGCGCTCGCCATACCTAGATTTTTGCACTGGGACCCTCTATACCTCCAAAGAAAATCAAAATCTGTAGGTCCCAGTCGTCGTCTTCGTGAAAATCGGCGGCGGCGGCTGCGGTGGTGAGCAGGCTCCCTCGACCGCGACGTGAGGAGGCGACGAGAAGCCGAGCAGGCCACCCACAGCCCAGGCGATGAGGCTGATTGATTTTTCCTCGCAGGCCCATATGGAAGCTCACGAAGGGGTGGGTCAAAATGTTGACTGAGGCTGAGGAAAAAACCCTACCTTCCTTGTCCCTTCTCCCGATTTCTCCGCGGCGGCGGCGGGCAAGGAGGCGGTCGACGGGCGACGCCGCGATGGCAGCCGCCACAACGCCACTCGGTCCACTCCGACACCCGACGGGCAGGCGGCAGGCACCCGGCAGCCTGGCAGGCAAGCGGCACGGCGCTGCAGGCAGGCACGCCGCGGGCAGCGGCGCAGCAGGCGCGGCAGGCGGCAGCGCAGCCGGCAGCTCGGGCGCCTGGCACCGGCACGGCAGGCGGCAGCAGCCAGCAGGCGCAAGTTAGGAGGGCAAGTTATGCAGATTTGCTCGGCTATTTCAGTCAGGGGAGTTCTAGTACAAACCCAAGTACTAATGCAAGCAGAAATGGTGAGGTAGAGGTGGAGGAGGTTGCTGTGCAGACTAAAGTTACAATTTGGATATGATGTATTTGTGATGGAACGTTGAAACTTCGTCGGTTGAGGTACTTTTCAGCAGCTACTCCTTTATTTACGCATCTTTCTCTTATATTATCTACATATTGTCTTTTTGAATCTAATTAGTGTAATTTTTGAACGTCGACACTATGTATTTGACTCTCGCCTTAGTCCATGATGAGCCATACCTCATTTTTTCGCCGTGCTCCGCCACTGCCTACGCCTCACAGTGATGTGTACGCGAGTCGTACGTGAAGGCTTGCACCGTTTATGCTGTCGTGAGCGTGAGCGTGGGATGCACCGTTTACCCCGTGCACGGTGTACTCGTAGGAGAGCGTAGACCGTGCATGGCAGCACGTACACACGTCTCGCTTACAACGGACCCTGCGCATCCGCGTAAACCTTTGGAGCGTAGTAGATAGGATGCTTTTTTCTTTTTTCTATTTCTTTTATTTGTTGAGCAACGTCACGAGCGTATGTAGACGTGAATGGGTTACGCGTACACCTTTTACGCTCCAAAGCCAAGGGTTCACGTAAAATAAAAAACACCATTTACACTCCAAAAGTGTAGATTCCCAACTCTTGTCCAGGAGGCTTTGGATCGTTCTCACCTGCCACTTGGTCACATCCAACCTTACTATAAAGCTAGTTATCCTCTTGATGCTCGCTTCTAGTTATCCACTTATGCACGGTTTACGCCAGTGTTCCTTGCTTCAAACCTACTGCCGCATAGATCGGAACACATACTTGATTAGGTTCTGCTGCATGGAGTACACATCGCCACATCGGGACTTCAAAGGGTGGTGAAAGGGGACAGTCATCTTCTCCGCATTTCCACCCTTTCCCTCTCCACGAGATCCCAGCCGGTGTGTGGCCAGCGAGCCCCGGTGCAGATCCACCATCCTCGACAGTGAGTTGTCGTGCCTGCACGCGCCGTGCCTGTGCCCGTTCCAGGGCTGCCCCTACTGGCTACCGCGGCCTACTACTTTACCACCACATCCACGCCACGGACGCCGTCGACATGGCTACCTGCGCGGCACCACCGTGACGCTCCACAAGACCAAGCCATTCCACATTCTGCTCCGCGTGCGAGTGTTCCTCCAGCTCAACGGCGATGGCGCGAGTGTCCGTTGTAAGCAAGACGTGCATACGTACGTGCTGCCGTGCATGCTCTACCACTACCAGTGGAACGTGGGCGTAAACCAGTCCATCGTAAGCTCTCGTACGTGCTTGGTCTACGCGTACATGGATCGCGGGCATTAACACATCGAGCCTTACGTATCATTGGGTCTTTCGGACGTAGACATGCCCTTGCTCTACCAAAATAAGCATTCCACACTCACGCTCAAGTCCGCGTAAACGAGCACGCCTTCACGTTCACTTCGTGTAAACAACACTGGGAGGCGTAGGATATGGATGTGGTTTTCCGACGACGTAGGCGTGACTGGCGTTGCGTAACCCAATCTCCTCTATGCGTACACTTTTGGAGCAGAGTAGTTTTTTTACGTGAACCTTTGGCTTTGGAGCATAGATGGTGTACGCGTGACCAATTCACGTCGGCGTAGTGGGGGGACATACACGTACGGAGTGGGGGCGTAGGGGATCTGAGAGTAGTGGTCTCCGTATATCAACCGTCGTGCACCTCCCAAGGATTACGGACGTTCCAACAAACGTGCAACTCTTTTTGCAGCAACCGCAGTTCCACAAACGGCCGGGCCATTGTTCGCGGTTGACGAAGCAACGTACTAGCATGTACACACGACCAATTTCTGATGTGAAAGTGAAACGCTACTACGTACGTTGTGCAAATTAATTAAAACACGCGCGGTTAACGAAACGCCGCATGCACGCCGTGTGAATTCTAGGAATTGCCGTGGCTGGGTTATACATGTACTCTACTACCCCATTCAGTTCCATCAATAATACTCGTAGGAGCACAACCGCAAGTTCCCGTCGCTCGCTCAGCAATAACTTAACCCTGTTCCACGGCGCTATCAAAATGGAGCCTTCCTGACACGGCTTGATGACATTGGAGGAGGGAGCAGCCAATGCAACCAATGTTGAAGGAGGGAGCAGCCGCTGGGATCTGTGGCCGCAGAAGAAGTACTTGCCCCGGTAAGCCAAATCGGCTACCGTCAACAATGTACATGGACGTTGTCTTCATCAAGGAGCGCTACCCGGACATCAAGACGACGATCACATGTGACGCCATGGTGGTCGAGCAGTTCATCGAGGAAATCCGAGTATGTTCATCAGATTCGACACCGAGTGACGCTGATTCGACACCGAGTGACGCTCTTCATCAGAAAAATCCAAGAATGGTCGTCGGATTGGACACCGAGTGGCACATCTTCCCCAAAGCCAATGGCGGCGGCGTCACAACGGCCCTGTTACAAATGTGCGTCGGGCCGCATTGCCTTGTGTTCCAGGTCTACCAGGCGGGCGGCAAACTACCTAAAGTCTTGAAGAGGTTTCTCAGTGAGGAGGACCACATTTTCGTCGGAGCACATATCGGCAATGACTATAAGAGGCTATGGGAGGACTGCGGCATCAGAATTACCAGTCCGGTTGACCTTCAATCGATCGTATCGAATCTTAATGAATATAGCTATATCGTCAGTAAACGTCATTCGTGGCCATCACTCGAGGCGATGGGAGCAGTCGTTCTGCAACTACCTCTCCAGAAGAATAGAAAGTTCAACCACAAGATCTGGGGTGCGAGTACTTTGACAACCGAGCAGGTGGAGTACGCCACCAAAGATGCATTTCTGTCGTACGAGACTGCTAACCAAGTTGAGATCAAGCATGGTGTCAATTTATTCGTGATCACAGGTACTCCATTATTTAATGCAAATTTGGGAATGACTAAAGTAAGACTCGAATTTTTGATGGTTGCTTTTTTATCTTTGCTAAGTTTGTTGAAGTTGTTAGATCATATGGTAGTTAGAGTCATATTAGGATATTAGGATAGGATTGATTTGTGTGGACTCCTTCCATTTTTGTAATTACGACATGGAGAAAATGCTTGTGAGCATACCTAAAATTGACACCATGTTCTCCCTATTATTCCACATGGTATCGGAGCAGGCGATCTAGCGCCACCGCTTAGCTTCTGCTGCCCTCGTCCCCGTGAGTATTAATTTTGACGTAAACTTTTTTTTTCATTAACTGATCCGTAAATGGGTTTTTTTACGTGAACATTTGGAGTGTACATGGTGTACGCGTAACCCATTAACATCTTCGCTCGCGACGATGCTCGACAAAAAAAGAACAAGAAAAAAACCGTGAAGTCTGTTGGTTTTCACGTCGCCAGCCTCCAAGAAGTAAGAAACCAGATCGAGGAGAAAGAGAGGAGTTTATTCGTGAACGAAAACTAGATCGTGGGACAAGGAGTCCATATATATATCCTGGGGAAAAGCCGCACGACTCGGGTGTGTTAATTACGTTCGTTAGCGCCGCAAGCTAGGCGCGGATGGTAGGCGAGCGATGACCTGATCCTCCAGGTCCAGGACTTAAGTGAACCTTTGGCTTTGGAGCGTAAATAGTGTAATGTGTAACCCATCCCATTCATGTCTACTCTCGCGACGTTGCTCAACAAAAAAAAACTATCCTAGCACGTGTCCGTTGTAAGCGAGACGTGCGTCGCTCTATGCGTATGGGTGGTGCCTACGCCTACCAGTGGAACGTGGGTATAAACCAGTCCATCCTACGCTCTCTAACACGTAAACCATGCACGGTCTACGCGTACATGGTTCACAACGCAGGTACATAAAATGGTTCGCGACGCGTATATCGGATGACCTGTTGAACGCATTAGGAGACTGTTGACACCAGAATTTGGAATCGGCTCGGTAACTGATGGAAGGTACCGGATCAGGTTGAGCGCATGAAGATCAAGCCGATGAAGAGGAAGCCGATAAGGATCGGGTCAACTTACGAGCGTGGACCGTGCTGGACCGTATCGGGCTTAGAGTCCGATTGTATCTAGAATAGAAAAGCGTGTTATCTTCTTTATTTGCAAGTTATCAGAGTCCTAGTTTTGTAAAGTTAGGAGTCAATTTCCTTTTATGTAACGATCGCATATGTTAAGTCGATCTAGTCGTGTGCTATTAGGAGTCGGTTGCCTACGGGTATAAATATTGTAACCCAGGCATTGTAATAAGAATCAATACTTTTTCAATACAACAACTTCGGCGCATCGCCACCCTGGTTTCAGCTAGGTTTCGACGAGACTGTGCTTTCGGGTCGTGCTGCATTGATTTGGTTCGAACTACGGCAGTAGGTATGTCTCGTCAAACTTCATGCAGATCGACATCGCTTTAGACGTCGATTCGTATGTCGCGTATGATATGTATCGTTAGATCTTAGATCAACCATAATATATTTGCATCGGTTCATCTTGGTTAGGACTTTCTTGGTTAAGTCCAATATTCTAATCAAGATGCTAATTAGGACTTTCTCGGTTCAGTCCGACATTCTAACTATGTTACTATCGGTAATAATATACCAAGGCAGCACCATATAGGACACAATACATCTACCAGCATGTTTATTATCAGTTGATTTAGTTAGAACGGTTAATGATGATTTTAGTGCAAGCTGTCTCGGCCTTGTTCGATCCTTCGGACTAAGATCAGATTCAATCGGTTTAAATATATCAGCTGATAGTTTACATGTTCCTATCGAGGTTTTAGCCGATAGCTTATCTTTAAAATAGAATCCTTTACTCCATCGGCTCGCATATGTTTGAAATAGCCGATGCAGATTATCATCATAGATAGTCGATCACAGAAATTGCAAATCGGCTACCCGTCATTGGCTGAGTGGCTGATGACACAACAGATCTAACCTTGATCTTTTATTCTTGTTGATTGTAGGATCAAATCAATTGGCATGCCTTGAACCCGATTGTTAGGACCTGCACTAGAGTTAAACAGATCTCTCAGGCCTTCGGTGTGAAACATGTGTAACCAAATTTCAATTCAACAACTTTTTGGCACACCCAGTGAGACCACGAAGCTTAGTCATGGCTGGAGACGATCCTGTTATTTCCTATCACCATGGATAAGTTGTCTGACGCACAAAGGACAGAGCTTGAGCAAATGATACATAGATTGCATTCAAATAAACATCTCCCACTTGCATTCAAATCCTTCGAGAGTAAACCGGCGAGAGACTAATTGCATGAAGGCACTTCGCTGCCTCTTGTTGTCAAGATGTTTCACAGCGTCACGACAAATGTGCCATGGACAGTCTGTGGCAGGACTTGGACAGTATCTTCGCGATGGCAACCTGCTTTGAAAAGTCACCATCGGAAATCACAGTTTTGGGGTACTGTTGGTCCATGGTATGCAGAAATGACTGGAGCAGCCATGTAAGGGCATCGGAGGTTTCTTCTGAGAAAGCGCATCCGAACAAGACGGTTTCTTGGCGGTTGTTCAATCCAACAAAGGTGAAAAAGGGCATGGTGTACCGATTTGTCCTGGACATGCTGTCCAACACGACTGTATCTCCATAATACTGATAGTCGTGTTGTAACACCCTGATTTTTCTTCAGGGTTAAAAAACATTTAATACATCATTTTCTAGAAATTATGTGAAAAAGAAAAATAATTAACAAGTGAATTAAATCAAGGAAATAAAATTTCCTTAATAAATCTTGGCTGGAGTAATTTTTGCTAAATTCTTCATGCCCTAAAATACTCTCTGAAAATTTCTGAGAAATTTCAGAACTCAATTGTTAATTTTAATGTTACAAAGATCATTTCAGTGGTTAATTTAATTGAAAAGTAAATAAAAATCCCTCTCCAAGATCTGAGCCGAATTTGGCCCAATGTCATATCCTCTCCTCTCTGTTCCAGGCCGGCCCTCTCTCTCCCTCACTCCTTCTTTGCCCCAGGCCGGCCCGTGAGGCCCAATCCGCCTCCTCTCCCTCTCTCACCGACATGTGGGCCCGGGGCCCACATGTTGTAACCGTCCCTAACCTCTTGCCAGGCCAAGCCAGAGGCAGAGCGCTGCCGCTAGCTGTTGCCGCACAACCCCCACGTCCCGCGCTCGTGATTCAAATCCACGGTGACCCGGTCGGCGCCACGCGTCGCCCGCCCGCCTTCCTCGCCTCACGAAGCCACGACGCCGCGCCACGACCCATGCCCACGTCCACACACGATGCCGACGAAGCTGGCAATGCCGCCACGTCGGCCCGGCCATCCCCGAGCACCCTAGGGGCTATAAATCCCCTCCCCGTCCTCCTCTCTCCCTTTCCCCCCTCTCGCCGGAGCCCTTCGCGCCCTAGCCACGTAGATCAACGAAGTCCCGAGCGCTAGCTACCGCTTCCTCTCTCCTGCTCCGGCCACCAATCGCCGTCGCCCTAGCCATCTTCGTCTTGCACCACCGCCTCCTTTGGATTCACAAAGCCGAGCCGAAGCCCGACCACCCTCCCGTCCTCTCCGCCGCCCGCCGAAGCTCGCCGACGACGGGAAGCCGAGGCTCGGGCTCGCCGGAGCGCCTCCGGTAGCCAGTTCCCGCCACCGCCGTAGATGCCGGGGCTCCTTGTTTCCATATCCAGGACCGCAAGGACTAGGTCGACGCCGTCCCGCCTCCCTCCGTCGATGAATGCCGCCTGAGCGGCGTTTCCCCATCAAGTCGCCGCTCGCCGCCGGCATCGCCCTTCGTTGTCCGGGGTCGCCTACCCGCCGGTGAGGATCCCCTCCTTTCCCTTCCTTCTCCCACCGCATCCCGTGCCCGTCGCAGCACCGGATGGTTGTCCTCGGCGACCATCGGGCTGCGCGCCATCGCTGGCCGAAGGGACTGGCTGGTGAACCGCCCCTCCCTCACCTTTGCCACTCTTGGCCGTCCGATTGGAATCGGACGGTTGAGGCTGTGGTCCACCGTGGGCTGTCGCACCCGTGAGGCTGGCATGTGGGGCCCACCTATCAGCGCCGTCTCCTGCTCCGCTGACATCAGCCCTTCCTTGGGTTGCGCAATAAATCTCTGGAAATCAATATAAATTATCAGAAAAGGCTTAAAACTTCTAAAATTCATAACTAATTCATACGAACTCCAAATCAAGTGTTTCAAATTGCAAAATCCATCTGAAATCAAGTTCTATCTTTTTGTTAGCTTTTCATGTACTATTTATTTGGTTTTTATTAGGGTTTGTCCTCATTTTGCGTGTCGCCGCGTAGTTTGTCGTTTCGGAAGGTCGCGACTTTGAGGAGAAAGATTTAGAAGACTTTTGGGAAATACGAAGGCAAGTCACATTCCCTCTTTCAATGCATGTTGATCCCATTTACAAATTCTATACTCTGTTCAACTATGCATTTTATTTTGCGAATGTCATGTTGGGAGATACCTATTTACCTTTGATATTATGCCGACTTATGTTGATGACCTTACCTTGATAAACCTTGCGTAATAATTTGACTAGCGAAGACCCTATTTGATGGTCTCGCTAGAAGTACACTCATTGCTTAGCCATGCTTAGTAACTGTTAGATCACTAATGGGATAATTTGTACACTACTCCATTAATGTTGATAAATGATATTACTTCATGATGATGTTGTCACACTTGCTCATTTAATACTCAACTAAAATATGGCTAAATGGTGGGTCGAGGGTGCATGGTTTTGCTAGTCGCACCTAGGACAATTAAGGACCGGTTCACGGGAACCCCTTATAAGGATTTATCATACAAACCACAAGCCAGCGTGGGCAACGGCTGGGCTTGTAGTGTATCTCACTTCATTCCTAGGCACCGAGGAAAGGGTAGGCGTGATGGGGTCATGTCGGTCTGGGGTTCAGAGCTGAGTGGTGTGAATGATTTGAAGTGGGTTACGCGAAGGGTCCTGTCACAATCTCATTCTGTGGTATCATGGTGGTATTCCGGACACACAGTGATGTGTGAGAGGCTGTGTCTTGTGGGTACAGTTGTACAGCTCTGCCCAAAGTAAAATCTAATCGATTAGCTGTGCTCGCAGTTATGGGCGACCGAATGAGATACACCGTGATTAGTCTCACCCTTAATTAATTGGAACCAGTTGAACCTGCTAGAAGTAGGTGGTTGGATGGACCTGATCGATGTGGTGTAACGTCGATCAGTGGACTAGTGGGTGATTGGTTGGGCCTGGTTGACGTGGTGTAACGTCAATCAGTGGATATTAATGATGACTATTGAACTGCTTTTACAAATTCTATCTCCCTTTTATGCAATGCTATACCGTACTATGCCTCATTTGTATCCCTGTTGCATACAATGCATTTCGGTGGCTTGCTAAGTATGGTGGTTGGTACTCAGTCTTGCTTAATTTTCCCCCCTCAGAGAAAGAGTCAAGATTGGAGATGCCGTAGAGACCAAAGCTTATACCCTAGTTGAGCTGCCTATGGAGTGGAACTAAAGCCTCGCTAGATTACCTTTCTACTGCTGCCTTCTTTTGGTGCGAGGACTAAGTGCCTCTTGTAAGTATTTACCGTTTTACGTTATGTTGAATTTGTACTTTGACTATCAATTTGTGTACCTCAGCTGATTCCTGGACGAGGATTAATACACAAATTGTTCAGAAATTGGTTCTAAATTTCCTGGCGTGACATGTGTCTAGACTGAGAATCGCACCAAAAGAGGCACTTCAAACATCCTTTGTCATCTACCGCGTGATCGAAGACGAAGCTGGGATCATCAGTAATGCGGGCAGACATAAGCTTCAGTAGATCACACGTGTCACACGACCTAAACTGTTCATTGCAGTGCAGGGACAAATTAGAGGACCAGTACGATGTTGCCACAAGAAATTAAAAAGAATAATGGCGGAGCCAGTGACCCTTCGAAAATTATGTTTTTATTAGAATTTGTTAAAGCTACAGTATATTAGTGTAAGAATTAGACTACCTGCCAAAGTGTATGCAAAAACTTCATATGAATGTAACGGCATAATAGATACTCTTGGTGTAACGACCTAAAAGGATTATTAAAAGTATGATTGGATTTTCTATACAATGTTTTCCATCTTCTTTTATATAGTTATAAACTCTTGATGTCAATATGAGTTTATGTACAGTCCTTATTGTACAACTATTTAAAAACCCTATACCATATACAATATTTATTCCTTCTATGAAGTTTACAACCCACACTTAGCAAAGTGCAGGGTGCATCTAGTAATTATATGTAATTACCACGACCTAACTGATCAAGTAGTGCTCTATGCACTCCAGAGAGCAAACATGGTGGTTCATTTTATATATTGATAGATAGATTACCTCGAATAGTGACTATCTCACAAAAGACGAATGTAATTAAATTATATATAATCTAGGAAATAATAATGGCTATGGGTAAAATTTTCTAACATAACGAAAAGGAAAAGGTAAGGGAAAGGAAAGTAGAGAGAGAAATTTTACGTCGGCCTTGGCAGGCGTGGTCAGTGGAGGTGGAGGGGAGACTGTGATGAGGACATCCCAACCATACGTAACCCGAGTTCATCGGTTACGCCAGCCGGATTGCTTACACCATCGGGCGTGTAAAAACTTACTCCAAGCCCAACTCAAGATACACCTCAAGACACAAGCTTAACTTAGGTTACACCAAGCCAAGCACCTACACAAGCATATAAAGGACCGATTACGTGCAGCCGTGCCAAGTTACTCGAACACAAGGTGAAAACTTTCCTCTCTGAGTTACATCATAATATTGACGAGAATTATATACTGCCTAAATCGTGTACTCTAATGCTACTCAGGTTCACACAAGAGGCTACAACATTGGGCTACATCAAGGATGCTGAGAGTTACGCAAAGGACACCAAAGTTGCAGCCCAAGTTGAGAAGAGTTACACACAAGAGACCCTGAGTTACACTGTAGATGCCTCAACTTCCGGTGCAAAACTATACCATCTAGGGAAGAGAAGGGGGTCATAATATACATTGGAATGATCATGAAGTCTATTTTCCAACTCATTGAACGGCATGTCTTTTCGTGAAGACTGCACAGAAGGCCAACAGACCTGCGAGAATTGAAGACCACTTCGGGAATGCTTCTACACTTGGCCTTCCATCTTCCCAATGTGGAGACTTCAGTTCACATCTATCTCTTAGAGACTTGTTATTAGTATTAAAACCCTACCTACTACTGTAAAAGGGAATCTTTGATCATTTTTGATGAATTAGAAACCTCTATGGTTTGCAACCGAGCTGTTGAGTGCCTTGCACACCTTTGTTCTTCCCTGTTCTTCATGGACTTGTGAAGAGATCCCTCTGGGATCCCCTAATTCGTGCTCTTGGCTTCCGGGCCTTTTGTGTGGATTAGTTCCGGTTTGTGGTTCTGCGGTCGTTTGGAGATCAAGTCGAAGTCCTCAAGGTTTCAGTGTCTCTCTCCCCGTCGCTTGGTCGCATCCAACCTTGGCTAGGTCTAAAGCTACCTGGATTGTGCTCTGGAGTTCGTGAGATCGAGTCGAGTCCAAGGATTTGGTGTCTCTCTCATGTCACTTGGTCATATCCCCACCTTTCTCAGGTATAAAGCTAGTTATCCCCGCTGAATTTTCAGCTAGTTACCTTCCCATGTACCTACTGTCGTGAAGATCGGGCCATTCCCGGGTTTGCACCTATCATTTGGTATGAGATTTCAGGTTAGGTACCATCCCCATATAATCCATTAGTTTATCTCCATTTTACTGTTATCCATCTTGTGTTATTTATTTTCTACCAACAGTCCACAAAAAATCCACAAAAAGAACCCAAACCTTTGTGTAGTACTGCTGATCTTGTGTTGTTTCGACCATTGTGTTACTGGTCACCACCTCCATTTAGTTTATTTTCAGTTGTTCTACACACACTTGTTTGTTCCATCAACAAAAAGAAAAAAAAGAGAGAGAAATACAAAAGAAAGAAGTTACAGCAAGAAAAGAGTGTAAAAAAAAGAGAGAAAGAAAGATCAAGGGTCATGTGCTTGTTATTTCTTCTGAAATTTTCAGATTGTTTTTGGTGGTCAAGTTAGCAACGTCTACACATATTTTGTGTAGATTTGCAACACATGATTTTCAGCACTACAAGCCTTCCGTGTTCAGCCACCTATAGCTCCACAAAAAGCCGTAAACTGGATCAATCAACTTGTGAACCTTTCAACCGCTTAATCACAGCTGTGTTACTACCACATTTTGCACACTCACAGTCCTTGAGAATGGGTAAGAACCTTGGTAAGCAAGTGGTGAGATTGTGTACTTTTATACATATTTTATATATACCATTTTTTCTTTCTTTCCAATGTTCTAACATGGCAGAATCTGAGTCGAGTATCCATGCTGGGCATCATGGAGAAGAAGAACCTCCTATTGTGCGGGCTGAGTTACGTCAACTTGGGAACTCGCTGTTGGAGGCCATGGAGAGAATGTTCGATGAACATCTCACTCCAGCAGGTGGAAGGGGTCGACAATATCAACATGATGAATTTGGTGATGAAAATTCAGGTTTTGGAAATGGTTTTCATGGCCGTTTTGGAGATGGTCATGGTTGGCTTGGTGGCAGGCGTGCTGGTTGTGATGATCAGCATGGGAGAGGACCTCACGGGCGTGGTCGCGGCCACCGTGTGCACTTTTATGATGAGGATAATGCACATGATAATTATGACGATGAATTTTATGATGATGGGAACCCTTTTGCAGAACATGAGCACTTTGAACATCGTCATGATCACCGTCGTGGTGCTGGCCATGATGAAGAACATCATCGTCCTCGCAATAGGGATGATCTGGACAACATTACTCGTGTTAAGTGTCCCAAAATTTTCAGGAAAGAAAGATGCAGATGCATACCTTGAGTGGGAGGAGCAATGTGATCAAATTTTTCGAGTGCATAATCTTTCAAACCAGAGGCATGTAAATCTTGTTTCGGTTGAATTCTCTGGTTATGCTCTCACTTGGTGGAATCAAATACAGGAAAATCAGCTTGTGTTGGGGCGTGATCATATCAACACATGGGATGAATAAAAAGAGTGATGAGAAGATGATTTATTCCATCAAGTTATCAACGAGACCTTCACAATAGGTTGCAAGTTTTGAGACAAGGGTCCAAATCAGTTGATGACTACTTTAAGGAGATGGAGTTGCTTTTGATTCGAGCTGGAATTAGAGAAGATGAAGAGTCAAAAATGGCAAGATTTTTGCATGGTCTCCATGGTGAAATTTCTGGTTTTGTTGAGATGTTTCCATATCATAATCTGCAAGATCTTGTGGATCAAGCTAAGCGCACCGAGAGGAAAATTCAGCAAGAGGGACGTGGTCGGTCCTATGGGAGTCAATCTAACTCAGCCCCATGGCACCAACAACAGCCCAATACCTCTTCTGTTGGAGGTAGGTCTCATGGCGGTGCAGCTAGGCCTTCTCCATCTGTTGGAGGTGCAAAGACAACAGTTTCTGCGACTTCTTCACCTACAATTCAGCAAGAGCAACGATGCCCTGTCACAAGTACAGCAGAAGCCTCTACTACTTCAGCGGCTGCATCATCTTCACATAGTCGAGGTATTGTTTGCCACAAGTGTCAAGGCCGTGGGCATGTTGCTGCCCAATGTCCTAGTCGGAGGACTATGATTGTGAATGGGCATGGTGAATAGGAATCTGAAAGTGAACCTAAAGATGAGCCACGCTATGATAAGGAAAGTACAAATGACGAGAATTTGATTCAGCCCGATGAAGGTGACAACAATTGTTTTATTTCTTGCCGAGTGCTTAGTGTTTCTCCTATGAAAGAAGAGATTGGACAACGGCACAATCTTTTTCATACTCGGGGCATGATCAAGGACAAATTATGTAGTATCATTGTTGATAATGGCAGCTGCAATAATATTGCAAATCAAGAATTGGTGGAGAGAATAGGGTTAAAACAGTGGCGGCATCATAATCCATACAAGATGCAATGGCTTAATGATTGTGGTGCACTGCGTGTGACCAATATTGTGACAGTACCATTCTCCATCGGGAAGTTTAATGATCATGTGGAGTGCGACGTGGTACCAATGCAAGCATGCCAGTTGCTGTTGGGAAGACCTTGGTTATATGACCGTGATGTTCAAATTTTTGGTCGAGCGAACAAGCTTGTGCTCATGTATAAAGGAGAGCGAATCACCTTGCTTCCTTTGTCACTGGAGGAAATTCTGAAGGATGATCTTAAAAGAAAACAGCGAGAGACCGAGAAACACTTATGAGTGACCCACAAAAATAGTGAGGGAATGAATCAAAAGCCAAACAAAACTCCACATCTACAAAGAACCGAGCCAAAGGGAAAAGAGAGATTAGTTATGATGGCTAGGAAAGGGGATTTGAAAGAATTGAGTGAACCTAATGCCGTGTTTTGTGTACAAGGACAATTTTCTTTTTACTAATGACTTACCCTCTACTTTGCCTAGTGTTGTTTTTGATGTGTTACAGGAATATGAAGATGCGTTTCCGGAGGAAGTACCGCCAGGGCTGCCACCAAAAAGAGGGATTGAACACCAAATCCACTTTGTTCCTGGTGCTCCACTTCCTAACTGTGCACCATACCGCACCAACCCCGAGCAGACAAAAGAAATTCAGCATCAAGTGCAAGAACTCATCAACGAAGGTTATGGAAAGGAATGTCTCTCACCTTGTGCTGTTGATGTTCTTTTAGTTCCTAAGAAAGATGGTTCATGGAGGATATGAGTTGATTGTCGAGCCATTAATAACATCACCGTTAGGTATAGACATCCCATACCTCGACTTGATGACATGCTTGATGAACTTTGTGGTGCTATAATTTTTACAAAAATTGATTTGCGAAGTGGCTATCACCAAATTTGAATGAGAGACAGAGATGAATGGAAAACAGCCTTCAAAACAAAGTTTGGGTTGTATGAATGGTTGGTGATGCCTTTTGGATTGACCAATGCACCTAGCACCTTTATGTGGTTGATGAATTACGTGCTTAGGGCCTTCATTGGCAAGTTTGTTGTTGTTTACTTTGATGATATATTAATTTACAGCAAGTCTATTGATGAACATGTTGAATATATAAAATGTGTGCTTGTTGTTTTGACGAAGGAATGCTTGTATGCTAACCTTGCCAAGTGCACCTTTTGCACTGACAAGGTTGTGTTTCTTGGTTTTGTCGTTTCAGCTCATGGCGTGGAGTTGGATGATGAAAAGATCAAAGCTGTTCGAGAGTGGCTGCCCCCACAAAATGTGAGTCAAGTGCGAATCTTTCTTGGACTTGCCAACTTCTACCGTCGGATTGTAAAAGATTTTAGTTCCATTGCTGCTCCAATCAATGAGTTGACAAATAAGGATGTACCATTCCAATGGGGTGATGCACAAGAGAAGGCATTTGAAGAGTTGAAGATGAAATTGACATCAGCTCTACTCCTTGCACTTCCAGATTTTGGTAAGACCTTTGAAATTGAATGCGATGCAAGTGGTGTAGGGATTGGAGGCGTGCTCATGCAAGAAGGAAGACCCATTGCATATTTTAGTGAAAAGCTAAGTGGTCCAACTCTAAATTATTCAATTTATGATAAAGAACTTTATGCTCTTGTGAGGAGTTTGGATATCTTGTGAGGAGTTTGGAAACTTGGCAACACTACCTTTTGCCCAAAGAATTTGTGATATATTCAGATCATGAATCATTGAAACATTTAAAGGGTCAACTAAAACTGAACAAAAGACATACTAAATGGAGTGAATTAATTGAATCTTTTCCTTACATTATCAAGTACAAGAAAGGGAAGGAAAATGTTGTTGCGGATGCTTTGTCTAGACGACATGCCTTGCTGTCCCATCTTGATGCAAAAATTCTTGGTTTGGAAAACATAAAAGATTTGTATGCTACTGATTCAATCTTCGCTGAACCATTTACTAAATGTTGTTATGGCAAGGACTGGGAAAAATTCCATTTTCATGATGGATTTTTCTTTAGAGCTAACAAACTTTGTATACCAGATTGCTCTGTTCGTCTAATGCTTTTGCAGGAAGCTCATGCCGGTGGACTTATGGGCCACTTTGGTGCCAAGAAAACAGAGCAAGTGTTGGCTGATCATTTCTTTTAGCCAATGATGCGACGAGATGTGGAGAGGCATGTTCTTCACTGCATCACATGTCACAAAGCTAAGTCACGCTTGAACCCTCAAGGTTTATACACTCCTTTGCCTATTCCTAGTGTTGCATGGGAAAACATTTCTATGGACTTTGTTCTTAGTTTACCTCGAACCAAGAGGGGGAGAGATTTAATCTTTGTTGTGGTTGATCGATTTAGTAAAATGGCACACTTTATTCCCTGTCACAAGAGCGACAATGCTTCACACATTGCTGAATTGTTTTTAGGGAAATTGTGCGTCTACATGGAGTGCCACGTACCATTGTGTTGGATCGTGACACCAACTTTTTGAGCTACTTCTGGAAGACCTTGTGGGGTAAACTTGGAACGAAATTGTTGTTCTCCACAACGTGTCATCCTCAAACTGATGGACAAACCGAAGTTGTGAATCACACATTGTCAACCTTGTTGTGACCTGTCCTAAAGAAGAATCTGAAATTGTGGGAAGAAAGCTTGCCTCATGTGGAGTTTGCATATAACAGGGTGGTACACTCGACCACAAAATTTTGTCCATTTGTAATTGTATATGGTTTCAAACCTACTGCTCTCATCGATCTTTTGCCTTTGCCTATGCAGGAACGTATGAACTTTGATGCAAGCAAACGAGCTGAATTCATCAAGAATCTCCATGATCAAGCCAAAGCAAACATTGAAAAGATGACCAAGCAGTACGAGAAGCGTGCCAACAAAGGGCACAAGAAGATATTGTTTGAACCAGGAGACTTGCTTTGGGTGCACCTAAGGAAGGAGCGCTTTCCTGAACAACGCAAGAGCAAGTTGCAGCCCCGAGCTGATGGTTCAATCAAAGTGCTTCGCAAGATCAATGACAATGCATATGAAATTGAT